>LGAG01000044.1:158982-182356 GCA_001278395.1 Lerema accius | reverse complement strand
TCTAAGACCTACTGCTAACGACAAAGTAGTATTGTCGAGTAGAGTGCCAATGTTAGAACATGGGTATGCGTTTAGCCAGTGGCTGGATTCTATTTGTGCAACTGCCAAAAAACGAGATTTCTCAGCAGTTGAAACGCAGCATTCAAGTAACATGTCATAGACACCCTGGCAGAGCGGTTGGTCCCACAGCCGCTGTGAATGAACGTTGGAAGGAAAGTCTTTACTGCATAGAGATGACCATACATTTTTTGCTTCAGCCAGATCTGAGACCTCGATGGTGGGACCCATTGAAGGGTTGAGCATTTTTCCAACCAGGAGGCTTGAGGCATGTGCTGAAGACAAAAATGCAGGCAAAGATACAGCAGAGACCTTCCTCACACTATCTTAAATTGCAGTATGCTCTTAACTTCACGGTAAATGACTAATACTGTCGTCCTTAATTATAGCCACCAGAAATTCGTGTCCACTGTTTTCTGGTTTCCATTGATAATGCCACAACTTTTTAACTACGCTGGCTTGCCTGGCTAAGTCTTGATTGGTAAACTTTGTACACCTCTTAAATAAAAGGAACTGCTTGACAAACAGATTTTGGCTATATTACGGCCTAGAATACTGACTCAAATCCCATGTGTATATTGAGACTCTCTTGACAGGGTCTCTTAGTAGACGACAGAATTGTTTTCATTATGTATCATGCAAAAAAATTGCAAATTAGTGGTGCAATGAAGATGTTAAATCCACTATTATTAGTGATAATACAGTATTGGTCATCTATTATGTTTATAACAAATAGGTAATACAAATAGGTAATCTGTGCCTATCCTGTAACACAGGTAGGTAAAGGTAGGTTGTGATTGTACCAAAATAATTAATATCATTAACTTGATGACAAAGTTACAGAAGATCTTTTCTTCCATGTCCAAAATCGCTTTTATTTCGCACATCTTTTACCTTTGGACACCTGAGACTTTGACTAAGTAACTTCGCAAAGTAGCGCAAGGCGTGGCACTTAACCCAATATAACTTTCGGAGAAACGAAGTAAATATTTGAAAGAGTATTATATTTAGCGAGGTCGGTTATTAAAATGAGGAGTTGTTTTTCTGAGTTTTTTGAATTCTTCAAAGCTGCTTACAATTCTCTTGATAATGATTCAACATTTGACAATTTCATGGGGTCGTACCCATTACTGATTAGACTACAGTTAACCTCGCCTACAAAATGTAGGATTCCGTGGTCGATTCCCATCCGAAGCAGATATGTAGTGCCTTTGTAAAGGGGCTGGTGCCACTAGATATCAACCAATTATTATTAATAGTTCCAATTATTTTAAATAGATTGACGGTTAGAGCGAAAAGAAAGTATTATTTTTAAATACGCCGTAATTATAAAATTTTAAAATTATTTTAAAATTTTTTAAATTAAAGTAAAATGCTACTATTTCCTAATCCACACTCTACCGGCCAAGAATAACTGAATATTTATGGCAACTTAAGCCTTACAAGAAATTAGTTATGGTTTTTGAAAGAAGGAATTTTCATAATCTGTCCCTAACCCACGTTAATAAACACTCAAATATATGTATATTAAGCTCTTGATTTTATTCCTTAGATTCTTGGTTTATTTAAAAATCACAGTAATTTTGTATATTTACATAGAATTAAAATAAATTGGGATTGGAAGATTAATTTGCAAAATCACCTCATCCATGCAAAATCATAGAAAGATTATACTTCATTATAATATTTGTAATGAAGTAATAGTAAATGCAAAATCAATGAGTAACAGACACAAAAAAAACACAGGTGACGTCAATATTGCTAAATAATTCGTCAAAATAGTGCCGATGTTACGTTAGGTAGATAACGTTACTCGTAAAGGAGTTACACAAGTAAAAACCTCAAAAACTAAGAGCACGAATTTATCATTCCATAAAAATATTTTTATGTGTAAATCACTAGAAAACCAGTGTAAAGAAACCCATATATCACAACTTGTAGCTACAGCTGTGGTCGGTGCAGAACTTTTTCATTCACCGGGTCGCGGGCGTTTTGCATATTCATACTAATATTCGGACCAACTTTTGTTTCATCCGGCTGGTGTTTGTAGATGGTCTTGTTCCATTTTACTGAAGAAAATAGCAGCGTGTTCCGCGGGAACAAAAGAAAACTTATTTTATTAATTTATTTGGAACATAGTGGAAAAATTATGGAAGAACTAGTCGTAAAGAGCAGTTGAATTGGAGAACATTTTAAATTAAAGAGTGAATTTAAATATTGTCATTTTCAAGCAATTAAAATCAAAGTCATAGTCATATTGACAAATAAATAACTGCTTTTAATTGTAATTTTAAATCATTAGTAATTTCAAGAAATTACGAAACAAGCAACAAATACGATTTACTTTCTCAATAACTAATTTGAATTCTAATGAGGATAACAAACTTGCTAATTTAAAATAAAGTGTATTTAAAGATAAGTTACTCAGTAGCTGTTTAAATTTCGTGTTTTATTTTAGTCGTTTTTCTGTAGACGTCTAGAACAGTAAACATTAAGAACATTTTCGTGATTTGTAAAAATTAATTTTAAAGTTTGTATCAGATACGACGCGTGTTCTTGGTCACGTTATAAATTAATGTGATTCGTGAACAAATGCATCAGTAGTGGAATTTTTAACACTAGTGACCAGTCAATTTATGATGATGATATGACTATGACCTTTGTCTGTAGCTATGTAGTAAAAAGTAAGCATTAGTTAAGTAACTATGTTAAAGGGTCTGTATTTTTTCCAAGACTAACTCCCAGAAAGTGTACGACCAGAAAGTTAGTTACAAAAGATTATAAGTTTACTTATTCTAGTCGCGTCTCAATACAGATGATCCCTTAGGCGTTGCTAATGTTCATAAAAGGACCGGAAATGACCACATCACATGTTTGAGTATTGATAATATCCAAAAGATTGCCTCGTTTGTCGATTGAGTACGCTTCCTTCCTTTTATAATTCTTCCCATTCAGCTCCTTTAACCTAATCGAACCGATATTTTACCGGACCATTTTGCAGCCTATATTTTTTAAAAGTTAATATTTTTCTACGATTATGTTCTGGTCGTTAATTGCGATATTTTCGTCAATGGCGTTACAACGTATAATTATAACTGATCTTTAAACTAGCAACGAAAAGAAAATTTTATGAAAACTTTTGAAAAACAGCAGTAGTCCTGCAAGTTTTTATCTGAGTGGGTCGCGATGTTTTGCATTTTCATTCAAACTAATATTTGCATCAGTTTCATCCGCTACTGTTTGTAGACGGTCTTGTTCTACTTTACTAAAGATCGCTCTCTGAGATAGTGGGTCTAGATATCTTTGTAACGTATTTTTAAACAAAATTTTCATCCCCTTTTAAACTGTAACAAAATTGCTATTCGGAGATTTATGATCTGGACGACAATTGCTAGCGCGAGCAAATATCTGTTTGTTTTCGGGTTGTGATTGTTTGCCAAATATACATTATGTTTCTGCTACCTGGAATCAAGGAATTCCGAGTACCAATGAATGTTTTACCTGTTTAAATAGATAGTATAGTTAGTTATTTAATGGATACTAATTATGTTTAATCGATTTTGGAATGAATTTGCAGAATATTAACCATAAGTGCAAATCTATTAAGCAATGATGTAAAGTTAAATATTATGAGTCCATTAGTAAAAAGTACATACGTATTTTATAAGTAAAATATAATTATAAAAAAGTCTTTTTTATTAATAGGAGACTTATCTTGTATAGCATATAATAGAAGTACGAGTATATTAAAGTCTGTTATTAATTGAACGTCCAATGTCTAATCAAAAGATTTTGTGATATCCAATAACTACATTTTTCTTTGTTTCCATCTCGTACCTACATCTAATAAAACAAGAATCATATTTCATTACGAAAATTAATCATTGAAGTATATACGAAGCCACCTACACACGTTGTATTGATTATTTTACATGAGCGTTATAGTTATGAAGTTTTTTTTTGATCCTTCGAGCCGGATTTACAGCTATGCTACACATATCACTACATATAGAATCTTATATTAACTCCTATCTGCAATGGTCTTTTCGGTTCGACAGCGATATTATAAAATAAACATGTCTGAATTTTTTGACTTTATAATAAAAGATGACTTGACCCCTAAATCTACACACATGCCAGAGATGAATAAATAAATATTGAAGATATTCAAAAATTAGTTTCTCATCTACTAAATTTAAATGCATACGTATACATGCATATCGGTTAAGAAATTCCCTGATGATGAGGTATAAATTTGGATGTGTTGAAATTGAAAAAACATTCAGTAAAGCAAAGCATACCAACCACAGTTTGTTGAATGTTTCCATTCAGTCGGTTGCGAGTATTTTACGTATTCATAGTAATATCTGAACCAACTTTTGTTTTTTTGTCACATCCAGCTGTTGTTTTGCTCCAGTTTTAAGACCGCAGACCGCTAAGTTTTTGCTTCGCAAAGAAAACTTTACATCGTATTTTTCACGTTTAATTCTAACGCGCTTAAGAATATTAATTCTCTCGTAAGGCTTTGGGCTGTAGACTTTTATTTAAAGCAGACCTTTTACATCTAAATAGGAGACAAAGTAACGAGCAAGCCACCAGATTTTAGTCAGTAAGTGCTTTCTTAGCTAGTTTTGTTTTGTCAGTTTTGTTTTTCACCCACGCTCTATCACTATTGCTCAGCTCATGCTATGCTATGCTCATATATAGACTCTATTTTATAAGGAGATCACCGTGAATTGTAAATCATTAGTATTGTATTCGGTGGCCTAAAACCCTACTTTCAACAGAAGACTCTGTAAACCTTTAGTAGTTTCTCGACAAAGTATAAAACAACTAATTAAAATTTCCTTTGAAATAAGCTTTGGAGTGAATGAAATGCTTTCATACTCAAATGGAGTTCCTTTTGAAGTTCACTATTGGATATAGGTCTTCCATCCTTGGCTCTATTTCGACCAGTCTCATTCCCTCTAAATCCAAAGGTTCTACGTTATTTTCATCAGATCATCAGTCCACTTGCTTATTTCCTAAATTTCTCTCCCTCAACTTCTACTTTATTCTCTCTATATTAAACCAAAATTAGGTTTAACCCGAGGTCATTTCAAATAGCCTTACGTGAAGCTAAAATCTACGTCAAGAATGAATTCCGGCGCGACAATCCAGAAAACATCACATTCAACAATTTCATTGGAAGGAAAAGTCATTTGGAACGTTTCGCCCGGGGACGCTAAGATTTCCAATACATTTCGTCTAAAATAGCCCGGAATTAGATTCGTTGGGCCGGCACAACGGGTAACCGCTGGTTATTTCCTTGCAAACATGTGAAACGGTTTCCAGAGGATATACTTTACGAGAATACAAATATGTAGAGAAATTCGGTTTAGCGAAAATATTTCCAGATGTACGCCTTTTTCCTTAGAATGGATCTAGGTATTGGGCATTTAATGGAAATTCCACGCGAATATATTTTTTATGGTCTAAGAATAGCAAACGACCTTGGTAGTGAATATCATCATAAACCTCAAGTCGTTAGTTACTTTGGTTACTAGATACAGTAGGTAATAATAGGTATAAGGATAGTAATATCACTTATAAATACATAGATAAAATTATGAATATTACAAGTCTGAATCTTGAAGCATCATAATAACCAATTCAAAAAACTGTCATCCAATCAATCGAGTGGTCAAGAATTTATTTTACGTCACACTAGACAAACCTCTCCAGGCACACGTCATGGATTTTTTTCCATTAGCGAGCCACGCATCTACGAGCAACTTCCGTCAGTTCCGACCTCACCCGACGTTCAATCATTTACAATTGACAAGGACCTGGAGCACTTTGGAAATTAATCCGTTGCCAAAATACTATTGCTATTCGCCTTTGAGATAAATCTCTTTAAACTGAGGCCTAGAACTGTGGAGAACTGCTCCAGCGTAAATTGGAGAAGCAGTAAGTAATCAAGGCGTATTATAGCGCCCAAAAGGCCTCCAACATGGTTTAAAGATTCTTCTAACGATGGCAAATGGAAACAACTGCTTTTGAGATTTTATTTGTCATTCAAATTGTTACATCTGGGTAAATAATTTCAGTTTAACTTTGTCTTTAAGCCCTAGGAAGCTCGGAAGCGCTGAACAATTCTACCTGTAGCCGTTATTAACTGTTTATCAGTGGACCCAATCATTTGACTACTGTGTGCTGTGTCTAATCATAAAACGTTATGCTGTTTAACGTTAAACGTAATGATTATTGCTTTCAATTAAGAATAAGTAAAAAATACCATTGCTTTGTACTCTTAGCCAAGTAAATTTTAAGCATGTCAAATTATAAAATCCTACGTGCCTGCATTACTCTCAAAAGAAGCCCAAAGTTGCACCCTTTACATTGTTATATACAGATAGATGTTCAAATAACTGTACACCATCTAGAATAGAACGTAGAAAAGAGCATTGAGTTTTACAATGCGCTAAAACGGTTCGAAATTAGATTCGTACAGCCGTCGTCGTTGCTACGATGACCTGAATACAACACAAGCCCCAATTTCCCCACTAAAAGTCCTTATTCTACAGACACCAGCATTTTAGAACGCTTTCTGCTTGGTTCTGTACTCCAACGGTTCTGGGTTACGTACCTAACTACAATAGATGCCTTGCCTGGTTGCCCTTTACGAAACTTAACGCATAGAAATCACACAAATAATAATACGTTCCCAGCCGATGTCTTACATCATGGTAAGTTACGTATTTATGACGATACTAAAAACTTTAAAATTAATTTGGTAAGGTTTTACAGAATTGTTTGTTTTTGCGCCCATGTTTGTTTGTAACTATGTTTTGAGTTTTTTAAATGTACTCGTAGTTGCGAGTTTGTGTGTTTATGTGTGTGTGTTTGTGTGGCTGAGAACGTTTGTGATCATAGGCACGGAAGAAAGAACTAAGTATTATTCGTTGTTCTGTGGTTATAGGTGCCAGCTTGTGTGTGTGAGTATTTGAGTGTGTATGTCTATTATGTGAGTGTTTGTGGATAGGATTCGTGCGTGTCGTCTATGTCACAGACCAAAAAATGTATAGACGCAGTCTACCAAACAAAGAAGCGTAGTAGGGAAAAACATAACGTTAATAACAAATAATAATGTTTCCCGGTAGATCAGATCGCAAAAAAAGAAAAATATTTACCTCACTTTTTTGTTCTGAATACTGAGTCTATTATATTTTTGTACTGAGGTCTATTATAATATGTGTTAGCACACCTAACGAAGGCAAAGTCATTATGTCGATTGAATGTCATGTATTTGAATCTTGTGTGTAGTAAAATTAAATGACAATCATTGAAGATCAATAACGCGAGCAACAAATTATAAGTGGGTAGTAATTTAACAAGGAAAAAACGGTTAAAGACTTAAATGTGAATATTTCCAAAAGATATTTCTTGAAGACCTTCGAGGAAATAAGAGGATAATAAGTTAATTTGTTCTATAATAAAAGTGAGGCCAAATATGTTTTTTATCATCGTTTACGGACGGTATTGTTGTCCTTATCTGTCTGTCTGTTACGACATCAGACAGAAAATTGTGTACGAAAACCGGATATCAAGTGACAAATTGATTACATTATTGTCCATCTAGTTCCAGGAAAAGACAGTACCTAATTAGATATAGTCCTATTTTATAGTCATATTTATAAACGAAAACATTCTTTTTTTTAAATGCTTTTGTAATTATGTATTTATGTATGAATACATGAAAAAAGTGTAAATATATAAACACTAGTAATCGCCCGCGGCTCCGCCCGCGTAGTTTTGCCGTTTTTGCAATATTTTTTTTGCTGCACCTCTCCTATTCATCTTAGCGTGGTGTTATATAGCCTATAATGTTCCTCGATAAATGGACTATCTTACACTAAAAGAATTTTTCAAATCGGTCCGGTGGTTCCTGAGATTAGCGCGTTCAAACAAACAAACTCTTCAGCTTTATAATATTAGTATAGATGTGTGACTTCTATCACAAGATAAAACATATATTATATACAGTTATTTCTTTTTCATTGTAATACATATTTAGCTGTAATTTATTAAAAATTTGTTTTTATTTTTAATAATTAATTTATAGAGACTAAAACAACTTTACTTCAAAGAGCAGTTATGCGGAAGTCAATCTTAGTTTTCTAAAGTCTGACGTTGTCCTCCTTTAAGTTGCTAACATTTTTAATTAAATGTCGTAGTGTTTCTATGACAAAATTAATGTTTCTTCTACTTCTTTTACCGAACCTCTTTAACTACGAATTAAGTGGCAGTCGTCATTTCTAACGCTGGATGTATTTATATGACAAAGGTAAAGTCGACCCCGTAGCCTAGTTGGTGGTGACTCTGCCTGCAAAGCGAGAGACGGGTTCGATTCCCGACCGTGGCAGATATTTATGTGACAGATAAATGTTTGTTCTCAGGTCATGGGTGTTAGTGATGTGTTAAGTGTTGTCCATGCCACCCGCGACACAGGGAATCCTACTGCGGGGGTATGAGTGTGTTAGAGTTTATTTAGCGTTTATTATTGCTCCTAACCGGTTTTCCCTAGTTACCTTTGTCTATAAACAGATATAATTATTATTGAGAATTCCATCGTTGCATCACAAAGCCTTATTAAAGCTCGAAGCTACTTTGAGCTTCCGTTACCTTTGTCTATAAACAGATATAATTATTATTGAGAATTCCATCGTTGCATCACAAAGCCTTATTAAAGCTCGAAGCTACTTTGAGCTTCCGAATGAACTGACTGTACTAGACTTCTAGGAAGTGTAGTAGGTATTGTATTCTAGAATTAAATCCCAAAGCATCATTATGTTTCATGGTAACATATTATAATTACGGATGTCGCTTATAGGGACTGACAACGGTCCCAAAATAGGTTGTATCAAAGGTAGGTAGATATATAAATTAACGAAATTTTTAATACCACTCTAGCAATCGCCCGCAGCGCGTAATTTTCCCATTTTCGCAATATTTTTTATTGCTGCTCCTCTCCTCCTCATTTTAGCGTAATGTTATATAGCCTATAGTCTTCCTCGATAAATGGACTATCCAACACTAAAATAATTTTTCAAATCGGTCCAGTAGTTCCTGAGATTAACGCTAGATCATTCGTCAATAGATCGGATATGTTTTTAATTTGTGAAAATTTCAGCTTTCTAGCTATCGCGGTTTATGAGATCTAGCTTGCTGACAGACAGACATACAGCGGAGGCAATAGGGTCCCTTTTAGGTATGGAACCCTAAAAAGATTAGCATCCTGATTTTTTGTATTGAATTGTTCAGGTAAGTAAATGTCGAAATTGTGCCATATTTTTAAGATTAGCGGTCCTCAAAGATGGTTATACAAACTTCGTCATGAATGGGAGGGTAATCAAAAGAGGGGACGGATACAACAAGCTATTCATGTATTCTCTCGTTTAATGAGGCCTCTTATAGCTATAAACCTACGTATATTAAATGTTATAAAACCAACGATCTTATTGCCAACGATATACAATACAATATACAATACAATACAATACAGTACCTACCTACTAAAACTCTTTATTGTACAGCTCAAGAAATATACAAAGTACTTTTGGCTAAATAGCTACGGTTTAAACAATTTTGAATATTTATAAGTATGTTATAATATGTACCTTAGTTATATATTATATAACCCGTATTTTAACTTCTTATTTTTAAAACAAAAGCATTTTCAAAGCAGTTTTTGTAAATATTTAAGGATAATAAAATAAAATGAATTGAAGTTATTAAATCACTTAAATATTACTGGCAAAGTTTGACTGAAAATAAGTGATTTCCATTACAAGGTTTATGTGCAACTGCGTGCTAAATTGGACACGAAAATGAAATGAACTGTATGGAAATTATATGGTGTTTAATTTCACTGTATATCTTATTATCGGCTTATTCAAATAGAAATACATACTTAAGATTGCATAGCTTAGATTATAGATAGATATTAGGCTTAGACTACATGGCCCAGTGAAATTCAACTATAGAGAAGAGAGCCCGTACTAGTGTCGTCTAAACTAAATTATATTCCTAGTCACGGCCAAAAAGTAAAAAACTATGCATAATAACCTAAAACTGACCTTCAACTAATTAGAGCAAGGTTCCCAAATTAATGTGGTCAACACTCGACTTTTACCAGTCTGTACATAATGCGAAAACACGACATCACAATGACAAATTGTCGGTAAACAGATGTGACTAGTATCAACGAAGTTTTATGATACAGCGTTATAGCAAAACAAAAGTATGCGATTTCACGCGAATTGGACATAAAAATATCCTGTTTATATTACAAAACTATGCACATCGATAAAAAAATCCATCAAAGTAATTATCACATGTGCGACTTTTTGTCGCAACATAATCGCACATGTGTTTTCACCCTACAGTACTTCAGAATCATAAATTAGCAACATTCCTTGCCAACCCAATCCTCAACAACCCGTAAATAATTACTTCCGACATCCGCTACAGTTCCCCGGGGAAGCTAGGGCGAACATCCGCGAAAGGTTTTCTGAAAACCCCATATACTATACAGCAAACACCCTTATGCCATCATATAACACCATAACGGTAGACGGTCACGCAAGAATACCCCATTAATATGCCGTTTATGTAAATCGTCTTTTTCGGTTGGAATGGAAAACATTTTATTTGGTTGATTTAGTTCGTTCTGAGGGAAGTGCTTAATTTTGGGTTATGAATTGTTTTGAGCGCGTAGTAAAGGTACGTAAGTGCAATATGAAAGATTTTGCGTTTGCAACATAACTACCTCTACTTTTAGCCTGCAATTTTATGACCAGTGTATTATTACCCAACTGCACCAGAAGGAGAGTAATGTTCTTCGAACGTATGTATGTCCTTTCTTTGGCATGCTTAAGAACCTGTTAAGAACCTAAACTGCTAAACGGATTTCAACACATGGAGTGACGTATGATTTGTCGCCATTATGAGGGTCCCATAGATTATAATTTTGTTTTTAAATAATGTAATTGTATTTTAAACCCATATTTTCATCTCATTATTTCATTATAAAAAATACATAATTTTTTTTTTTTAATTTTATGCCCTATTTTGTAAAATTTATATTTCTCAGATATCTCCTTTTACTTTACGCTTTTATAATAATGAATAACGGTGAAGTGTGAATGTAGTGCTTGCCTTAATTTAGGGTTTTTAGTATAGACAGGAAGTAATTAATTTCCTGAGATTATAGTAAGTAATGATAGGCCTTTTTATCAATTGGTAGTGTATATCCTACTGATATAAGAAACGTTAAAGTTTGGGAAGATGTTTGGATAAGTGGATGTTTAAATGTTTAGATTTTCGGGTGTCCTTTATTACATGAAATTCATGAATCTAATACCTTTTGTAAAAGCACTTTTCATCGAGTGAAAGACAAGGCATTGTCTGATTTAATAATGTAATTAAAAATGTGTAATTGATGCTAATTCATTGAAACTATTTATGACTGCTAGTTTTACATAGCAGTATGATAATAATATTAATATTGTTACATTTATTTTATTTTTCGATTTATATTTTTAATTACAGAATATCTACGTTATCATATTAAAATACCTATATTTTGTAAACCAGGCCCTGAGCTATCATTGACGAAGTTTTCCATTTACATTCAAATTAAATAGCTTTCATAATAATATTACGAATAACTGCCCGCAAAACCATTTCTATATCTTTCTAAAGACCAAAATCTTGTTGATAACAAACTCAAACATGAAAATAATGACAACACAGCAAAATGCAATGGTCCCTCAAACAAATTTGGTAGCTTAAAACATTTCAAATGGCGTTGTCGTTGATTAATTAAATTTAGGTCTCGTATTTAGCTTTGTTCGTCAAGTTGTCTGAAAAGACGAGCGCTTCTTACAAATTGGATTTGGGGTAATCTTTTCAGGGTTGTTATGTTTGATGGGTCTGCAGCAAAAGGGCTGCCGTCTATTGTTGTTAGTAGCGTGCCGTTTATATGGATTAGCAGCCGATCCGGTTTTCGGACGTGTTTAAGTTTATGAAGGGATTCTAAGTAGAGTAGTGTACTCGTACGTACATGTGAAGATTCAAGGGTGATTTTTGCGTATACGAATTCTGTCTTGTCTTTGTCATTATCATTCCAAAGTCACATTGTTCATAAGAGTACCATGAGACATTTTCCTCCAGTTTTATTTTTCAAAACAACTTTCTTAGGTTCTAGTAAGTATTTGTCTTTCATAAAGTCGAGGATCTAATAGGTATTGTCTTTTGAGATATTAAGAATTATCACAACATTGTTATTAATAATGTAAATGTTATTTCTTTTTTCTTCTTTTTATATTTCAATTTATTTTATCATATAATTTGTCCCATTTTAAGGAATCGCACCTTTAGGGACAAGTGTATAGAGGTATATGCCACCGTTCATGCTTATTTTATCTGTACAATTTACAATCTCCAGCCCACGTGTAAGGTAAATAGCAGTTTAATTATAATTTATAACGACAAGGTAAGTATCCATTCTAATTATTCCGTATTCTAGTTTGCCCCGCATGAATTAATGCCATTAATATTACTGAAACAAGTTTTTTGAGCTAGTGAATATTTAATTGTTAGTTACGTGGAGTTTTCTACAGTTGTTTAATGATTTAATTACTTTCGAAGGTTTGAGGTGATATAGTGGGTGGGGTTAATTACCTACTAGCTACTACTACTAGGATTAGTTGCTTAAAGGTTTTTTTTATAGTATGGCCTCAGACAATTAATGGTCCACTAATCAATAATGCTTCTCAAATCTTTCCTCGTCAATAAGGAGGTTTATTACGTCCTGATTAGTTCCTTATAGGTTTTTTTTAGTATGGCATCAGACAATTAATGGTCCACTATTCAATAATGCTTCACAAATCTTTCCTCATCACTGAGGAGGTTTATAGCGTCTTCTTGCTTGATGTCCTAGAACAGATTGGCGAAAAGGATAATGCCCAGCCCAAGTGAAGGAAGTTTTTATGCTACCCGAAGGCCTCTGACATGTCTTTAAGACTGTTATTTACCAATAACAAACAAAACTAACGGCTTAATGTGTCTTCCAAAGTGAAGAGATGCTTAAGACATTATTCCACCAGAGCTTAAGTGGTGGAATCGTGATAAATTTTTTCAGTAGCTTAACTTCATCGATTACTTTAAATAAGTGCAAACACACACTCAAAAACCTTCTCTTTCTCACACAGTCAGATAAAGAAGACTTTTCTTTCAAACTCCTTTCTTTCATCTACCACGAAGACATTCATTTGCTCCACTACTTCTTTCTGTATTGCTGTTCTTCACTTTCCTTTGCCAATACGTGAAAAAGAGCCAAGAATAAGAATTCATTCACATGGCTTCCTACCTGTTGACGCAGACAATAGGCTCACGTTACTGAGCTGTCTTTGAGTTATTCATGTTCAAGCCTCGGCTCAAATCAAATCTAAATCATTTATTCATGTAGCAACAAAGGATCTTGCGCATGCCTTAGCGTGGCTTCCACTGCCAATTTGTGAAGATTATTTATTATTAACATTTGAAGAACGTTTGTACATACCAGTTATTTTGGCAAGCCCAGTTATTTTGCTGGTCTGGAGAAGTATGTATTAGGAAGCAAGTCGATGGATGTTGATCTTTGCAGACGACAAGCAAAGAGAAGAACGTCAAAAGACCATATTGGGTGAACCATATTAATAAGTTAAAGTGAAATCGTTGTGGTTAAACGACCACGACAATTGGGCTGGCTGAAGTGAATCCAAAAAATCAATTCATTGACTCCGAACCAATTCCCTTCTGAACAATATGGAATATAAGATTATTTTTTTTTCAACTTTTTTACGAATAATATACGTGTTGAGTCCAACATTTTATCCCGGATTTGCGAATACATTGTGCAGGGGTGGTATCTACTATTATTAATTTTGTTAATAATACTAGTATAGACCAGGGAATCAGTTTAGAGGTACAAAGAGACAGGGAAAATTAAACTAGTAGGAAAGTCCCGGGTTCGAATTCCTAGCCGGGGCAGATAAATATTTGTTCTCGAGTCATGGGTGTTAGTGCTGTGTTATTTGTGTTGTCCATGCCACCTGCGACGCAAGGAATCCTACTCCGTAGTACTAGGTATACCCCCGCGGGTATGAGGATGTTAGCGTTTATGTGTTATATTGTTGACTCCAAATAATAATAGGGACATTTGGCAGGAAGTCATAGGGTTGTCGCCTCACTAAGTCACTAACTTATTAAGTTCAACGTTGTGTGAAAACATTACTAAAACATTAATGCGACGCCGCAATGCGGTCGGCATTCAAGGACGTAGAAAGCCGTTTTAAGAAGGCTTAGGGCATCCCCTCACGAGCAACTTGTTGCGTGTACAAATGAAGCAATAAAATATGTGACGATTTGCGTCAGATTCGTTTGTGTGGTGTGTGTAAGTATTAATAAAAATATTTCGTGTGTTATTTATTATCTATGTTGTATTATTTTATTGGATTGTTATTATAACTTATTGGCGTGTGTTGCTTTAAATATATTAATACTGTGATTTTAATCTATACATCTATACAATGAAATAAAATTGAAGTGTCTGTTTGTAATATTATATTAGTCGCCTTTTACTAAATGCGTACTTATGTTTACACGGCACACATCGACACTGTCATAGAACACAGACGTATATGACGATACAACGAAATCATTTTTATTGTAGAATAGTCTTCAGTAATTAATAATCTATCGATACATCCAAGAAAAAGTCGAATTTTCCAAATATTTTCCGAGATAATGAGTAGAACAAAGTCGGTTTTGAAAATCTTTCTGAAGAACATAGCTGTAAGGACCATAACCTCACTGTTCGTCGGAAGCGAGCGCCGTTCGCGCCGGTTCTATCGCTAGTAGCAGCCATGTTCGACGGCAGGAGGCGACGTTCGATGCTAAATTATTAATTTAGTCAAAAAAACTGTGTAATTGTTTTAGATTGTTATATTTTTTATTCTGCTTAAGTAATAGGAGATAAAGATGTCTCTGGCACAAAAGTTATTAAAATTACTAGAAGATAATAAAGAAAACAGGTGTGAAAACAAAAATCAATTATTTATAGAGGAGTCCGGTTATTCAAACATTTTGCAAGAAATACACTTGAAGCAGGTATGTTATTCTAATTACCTGTAGTATGAAACATATAAGTGTCATTAAATATTTGTTCCATAATTTTATAGCTTTAAATTTAATTTTTTTACGAAACATTAAAAATTACGTGAAAATTCCGTATAACAATGTCGGTTCTATACATACGATACAGTGGTTTATACAGATGCGACATTGTTCTATGGAAATGAAATAAGTTGAATTACATTGATAAAGCACTATTCCCATGCCTTTTGTTTTTACGACATTCATACATAATAAATAGGTTTTAATATGTTTTAATTTCCCCCAACTTAATATACGACATTAAATCAATATTAAATTCCATAGAACAATGTGGCATGTATACATTCGTAGTAGCAGTTTCCGTAGAATAATGTCACAAAGTCACACCCAATCAAACAAGGACCGCATAACAACGTCGCATCTTAATATACAAATGCATTTTTTTAAATAAATTAATGAAATATAATATTTAAAATGTATATGTGATGATTTTAACACGACAAAAAGCTATCACGTAATACATTTTTGTTTTATTGGATATGTAAAAAGTTATATGGAAAAATATGAAACCTAAACTTAAAACAGCTCTCCTGTAAAGTTGATATTTTGCAGATCCGTCTTTGTTCTACGACTGTGTCGACATACCAAATAACATTTTTTTAATTTTTGTCTGTTTGATCCGGCTAATCTCTAAAACGGCTGGTCTGATTTTGACGGGACTTTCACTGGCGGATAGGTGATGTAGTAAGGAATAATTAAGGCTACTTTTTTAAATTTAGTTTTGGCATGGGTTCATAGAAGCGAAGCGAGGGCAGGGCCACTAATTAGTTAATATATTTAACTACAACTTGCTTTGATTTTAATGATAAGTTATTGACTATCTACATCTACCTAAACGCCCTGGTTGCAACATGAAACTCTCATAGCTCGACAGCTAAGTCAATTTTAAGTGGTCTAACAAAGTTAAGCAACTGTGACCGCGGTTGCTAAGTGGATGGATGACCGCTAGCGCAAAATTTCTTGTCCACTTTCATAATTTGAAGAGTACCATAACTCGACTATGCCGTTGGTTATCGTTAAAGGACAGTCGTTAATACATGACGGCATAAAAATTCAAACATTTTGGTCAATCATTAATCCTGCTACCAATTCCAAATGGAACAGTGTGATGAAGTATTCTCTATGCCACCTCAATTATAAGTAAAAGCTGTTATAACAACAGTTTTAATAATAAAGGTTAATTAAAACCAATTATTAAATAGTCTGCAACCAGCCTTAAACTGATAACTTCATTTCGAAGTTAATAATTAGAAATGACACACCGTTTGTGCTACTAACAGTCGAATAGTTAATAATGGCTATTATATAGATACCTTTAGTGTTTATGTAATCATATTAAACGAGGTCAATGACACAATTTGTAAAGGAGGTCTTTGTACCTACCTACATAATACAATTGATTATTTTATTTCGGGTAAGTTGATAAAACTGAATCATTGCCGACCTCCTCCTATTACCTTAACGCTGATTAGTGCCTACTGATCTCAACTTATTATTGACCCACTACTAATCAAAGATGTCTCATTATTACTGAAGAGGCCTAGAACATAAATCATATAAAGGTATGAGAAAACAAATATTATTTATGAACACTTATATGATAGAAATACTGATTTTAATTCCTTAAAACTTCCTTTATTGACAACCGATAAGGCGCTATGGTTAGCACGCCGGATCGCTGTCCAATGAGACCTGGGTTCGATTCCCAGAGAGGCTAAAGTTTATGATGAATTTAAATTTCTGTTCTCGGTCTGGTTGTGAATGTTTATGTATTTCAACATAATAATATAATTTGTTCATGTCACTTACAACACGGAATCCTAGTGATAAGTCTTTAGTGTAATTTATTTTTTTATTACATCCAATCATTGCTGAATCAAAATGTGATAGAAAACTCTCAGAACTATCAGTAAGCCACCAAACACTAGTTGATTGTAGTCACAAAAAGGTTTATTCCAAAACTCAAACCAAGCCACAGTCACTGCGTACAAACGGATGTGTAAAGCTGCGATGAGTCTCATCAAAACAACTCCCACTGCTTTCGTTATGAGCTTATAAAGTCTACTCAACCTAAAGGCTAACAATGAATTTCTATTTCAAGGTCATTGTTGTGTAATTACTCGTATAACTGGCCATGCAAATAGCACGCATCACACTATCATTACAAAGGTAAAGGCTAAAACCAAACTAGAAAAGGATAATATGCGACATAATGTAACAGAATTAGAAAATGATTTGATTGAAACAAACTGTTAATAACTAAGGAGACTGTACTTAATTCACAATAGCCTACATATACAGTAAGTATTTACACCGATAGACAACACAAATCCTTTAGAAGTCACTGACGAAGTCCAACTTACAGACAGTGTTCAAGGTCATGTTAATTACTGTGTCAAAGTTTCCTTTTCACAAGATTTCAATGTTATTTCCACACAGAAAGCTGTTCTATTTGAGAACTAAAATAAGTCCTTAAAAGTTAGTTCATGATTCCAGCACGAGACTGTATATAAACAAGGTGTATTTAAATTAATGAGAACATTAGCGCTGCTTATTCATTCTTGTGTAGTCAAACAAGACAATCAAAATGTTTGAACAACTTTCAAAACAGGAGCCGAGCCTGTCTATCAACTAAAACTTTTGATGAGAGAGAATTTGGTAATGAATAAAGTATGTCTGTGGAACTTGTTGACATCCATACATTATTCTTCAGATGGAATAATTTTGTATTTTTGAGGTGAACAAGTCGCAAATTGGCGTAGGAATTTTTGATGAATGAATGACACGGTAACGTCCCTTTAATTTTCCCATTAATTTAAAATTATCATATCATCAAGACCAATTGTTGTATATCTAATGAGTGTCTTCTTTCATACTAAAACGGTAACTTCCTTTGATTACGCTGGTCATGTTTGAATATACCTACTTCAGATGAATATGTGATCGTTATAAAGAACTTTAAAATCTCCAACGTGCAAATTTCATATTCATTGAAAAGAGTGAAAACGCACAAAGTTTATAATTAGAAGTGCGTGTAAAATTTGAACTGGAGTATGACAAAGTGTCGTTCAAATTCAACCTATTACAAAACGAGACCCATGTTCAGCTATGGCCGCTAGTTTTGAACCACTCGTAAACTTTGTTGATCCAAATCCTTCCCTAAGCATTTAGTCCCTTTAAACTTGCTTCACTGTATTATCAACTAGAAATCCTGGGAGCGAAACACCTGCATTCCCAGTTGATAAATTGATAACATCGTTTACAAAAATAGGCTCTGTGAAGTCTGCAACATCAAATCACCTTAATTCATTATCACTTATCACGTCAACATCTATAACGTTAATCTCCTTTTACGTTTCATTATCTTCACGTAAAAATCTATTGGATACCCTGTTCCCTTGTGTACCTCGCGTCGCTCTAGATTTACTCACGACACGACAATCATTTATCTGGCTTTGCTGTTTACTTTTAAAACGACAGTCACGTAACGGTGTATAGAAATACTGATTAATCGGCTTATCCAGGGTCGCCCGTGTCACGTTAGGAATGCTTTAGTAAGATTAGTATAAACCGATGAGGTGTCTAATCTTCTCTGGGAATGTGTTATTGCGCTAATCAGCAGTAGTAGTAAAAACTACATTATTTCTCAACTGCATTGAGGCTGGGTATGTTTTTCGATCGTATGTATGCCAATTTCTTTTACGCGTTTTACAGCCTCAACACCTAGAGCAATCTCTGCAGTCTCCATTATGATAGTGACAAAAGCTATTGTGACGTAGGAATCTTCAAAAAAAATACTAATTGCTTTTAGTAATTGAATATCCTCATCATCTTCAATTTCATCGATTCTAACCATCAAATTCTGTTGTCAAGTAATAAACTTACAAAAGAAAACGAAATTGCGTGACAGAAAATTTGAAAAAGAACCAATTAGTTTTATTAACTAAAACTGAAGGTTACCCATAATTGTATCTTGGACGTTATAAAAGTATTGAACCTGGAACTTAAATAATATATAATAGAGCATAAGTGGGTATGTATTGGGAACCGAAGCCAATTAAATTTCTGTTGCTTACTTCCAGTATAAGTCTTAATTTTCGTTCTTTACAGGGTATAATTAGTGGCTTGTTAGATGTTGTCAAATTCGTATATATTGACTTATAAATGGGGGCTAAATTAATTAAGAAAGAAACACTATGACTGGCATTGTTGGTCGTTACTAGATACAAATGTAAAAAATAACATGAACAAGAAAATGACTACAGAAAATGATATCGTTATTGTCCACGAAAGAATAAAACATGGGCTTAATTAAAAGGCATGATAAAATGGCCTTAGAAAAATAAACTTATGAAAAATTCTCTAAATCTATACTCTAGGTATACGTAATAATTATAAAGCTGAAGAGTTTGTTTGTTTTTAAACGCGCTAATCTCAGGAACTACTGGACCGATGAAAATTTTTTTAGTGTTAGTCTATTTATCGAGGGATCTATACATATTATAACATCATGCTGAGATGAACAGGAGAGGAGCAGCAATAAAAAAAATTGCGAAAATGGGAAAATAACGCGCGGCGGGCGATATCTTGTCTATTATAAATCTTAGATTCAATTACAAATCCATTTTATGAAGTGGTAACAGGTTTTTGCGTGGAAAACAAACTGAACAGTTGGAACGGGACAGTATGGACTCTTTCTTAATCTCGTTAGCATTTTCTAAAGTTTCTCGTTTCGATAACGTCTAATTTATTCCGTTTCAAACATAAAAGCTTCCAGAGTTTAAGATAAGGCTCTAGCTATATCAACGCTGAATAAATACGCGGGTTTATTTGAAGTTTATTAATACTTGAAGATTATTCAATTTTGATTGATAATGTCTCAATAGGACAGAATATAGATATTTACGTTATACCTAAAACTTTAATTTGTAAATAAAAGAATAAAAAATTATTATTTTCACTAATATTAAGCTTATACTCGTACATAAAAAAGATGATCCAGATTATAAATTTCGTAAATTCAAAAAAAATAAAACACCTATTCTCTTATTTTTACAAAATTATTTACGCTGAAAATGTTTTTTAGATTCTAAAAAAGGATTTCATATAATTTCCTATACAATACTTTACAATAAGAAAATATAACAGAAAAAATATTGTTTTGTTATGAAAATAATTGTAACAATACAATTATCAACAGTATCATAATTAATTATAATTTGACGACCCGTATTATGCATTGGTTAACAAGCTGGACATGGGTCCTGGGTTCGAATTCAAGTGAGGTAAAATTTTGAATTATGAGTTTTAATTTTGAACTAACAACTCATTTTAGTTAAAACTTTAATAATTTAAATTACATAACATTAAAAAATAAAGAAAATTAAGTGCAGATATTTACAATAAAATTATATTTAGATATATGTACGAGTATATATGTACATATTACAACACACTACAAATACTGTAATGCCTACTGTCCAGATAGAATAAACTGTATCATTGACTGTTTAAAACCCAAATACAAACTACACATTGTTATGTGAATAACCGTCAAAAAGAGAAATCCGCCTATCTTTTACCATATCTCGCTTACGAATCGGTCGACAAGTCGAATACCGTCGACAGAGTATTAAGACTCCCTTTCAGGGTCGGCTTGGGAGACCACCGATAAATATAATAGACTGAGATACCTATCTACTTATTTCTAACCCTTTTACAGAAAATTTAAGGGTCACGATAAGGTTGGATGACACAAATTGTAAGTACTTATAAGCGAGTAAATACTTTATTTAAAATGAGATCAAGTAAGTTCTATTTCATCGTTATAGAGTTGTTTTATGCTAGAGTGAGTTACATGATTATTCATAAGTGCGGTTTCAGACTAGCATATTTTTCTGCGCGTATACGGTCGTTTCAGCATACGCGCTTCATATTATTTTATTTTCATTCCATATATTACATTACAATTATGAACCTCGTAGGGCAAAGCAAATTAAAGTAGAAGGATGGCTCTGACTATAAGCAGGAGTTTACGTAAGTATTAGGTATACTTTTTTATTATTTTGCTAGTAACAAAATTTTATTCTTCTAAAATTCCGATGCGCGTAAGCCGTTATATTTTGACGTGTTTGCTCGAACTGGTAAGGGCGTTCTGTCAGTATTAACATGGATTCTAACGGTTAAACGAGCTTAGAAGCGCGTTAACGCTCATATGAATCATAGATGTGTCAAAAGGTACGGCTATACGTGCCTACACGTGCTTCCAAAGACGAGCTTACGCGCGCGTAAAAGACGCTGGTCTGAAACTGCCTTAACTCGTTATGCTAAACAATAGATTTAGATTCTTTTGATATATGGCCTCCTGAGGGGCCGTCAACGATACATAACACGAAAATAACTATTTTTACCCAAAAAGGTTGACATTTAGCCGACTTAGGAGAATTATTTTAGTAATAAAAAACAATATTACATGACGTGTTGTTTGATCCCTCTTTCCACCTATGTAACGCATCATAAAATTTTACAAGATAAAGGTGACTTAGGTTAGTTATATCTCAGACCAAAAAATATATTAGACTCAGTATTCAAAACAAAAAAGTGAGGTCAATTTTTTTTCTTTTTTTTACCATCTGACATAATTATGTCACCTAGCACGGTCTACCAAAAAATGTATCGGGAAACGTTATGATTTAGTTCCCTACTACGCTTCTTTGTTCCGAAGACTGCGTCTATAATATTTTTTGGTCTGTGGGTTACATTAAAAAAAAAATTAAGTCTTAATTTCACCCACGCGAATACTTGGAGAGCTAGTAAAAATAAATTACGGAGATATTCGTGCCCTGGCGGTGCTTAATGGGTTTTAAAACAAAATCCCTCCTCATTACAGGTATGTTGACTGAACTGTCATTCATATGTTAACAAAGTGTTTATTCAAAGGCTTTACCACCCACATTTTAATGAAGTGTGTCGCCTCCATTAGATTTTCGTTCTATTTTTGAATATTTCTTGTTAGTGCTACCTTTATTTTGTTACGCCTATTCTACACGTAGGTACATAAATTGTTTTATACTAGATTCTTTTATACGTTTTAACGTCTTATGTAACAAAAACTATAAAATAAAATTAACAGTTTCCAATTTAAAAAAAATGCATTTTTTTTTAATTTTGTAAAAATGCTTACGCATTCATACCCCCGCAATAGGCCCTGTGTTGCGAGTGGCATGGACAACACAAATAACACATCACTAACACCCATGATCTGAGAATAAACATCTATCTGTCACATAAAAATCTTCCTCTGGAATCGAACCCGGGACCCCGCGCTTCGCAAGCAGAGTCACTACCAACTAGGCTACGGGTTCGTCGTATATTAATTAACTTTTTAATAAGTAAATTTACCTTTATTCTCGGAAGTAGGAATCAGATCCCAAAACAATTGGAGGCAATCTGAAAACACAAAAACACTTAATCAATTAAAACTGCTACAAAAAATTAACTCATCAATAACACGAAAAATCGTTGCAGATAAAAATTCTCAGAACAGTACTATTATATAATTACCGTTACATTAAAATGATTAATTATATTATGCATGGTGGAAATTAAATGGGAATTATTTAATAGCTTTTACATTTTGAGATCATAATTGGGATACAGAAACAATCTGATAATAAATTTATTAATAGGGAAACTGTTTCTCGTTAATTTCATAATGAAATGCCTTAACGTAGTATAGTGAAGATATCGTCACTGGAAAGGCAAAATTACTAAAGCGATAAAATACCTAAAATGCGTTTTTTGTACCGTTGGATTAGATTTTTTTTTTCTCTACAGAATGGTGTAGGTCTTATTGCAATCTGAGCATTATTTAAAAAGATGCGTTTTAGCAGCGACATTTTTCGTTTTTCTCGATTCTTCTCTTTTACTTACCCAAAACAAATTATACTTGGGAGTCAAAGCAACGATTAAATAGCTTATTCGTTTTAAATACACACATCGTACTCTCTTTCTCTCTCTCTCACTCACACACACACACACAGCTACTTACTATTAT
>LGAG01000044.1:139259-158633 GCA_001278395.1 Lerema accius | reverse complement strand
AAAATACCTAAAATGCGTTTTTTGTACCGTTGGATTAGATTTTTTTTTTCTCTACAGGATGGTGTAGGTCTTATTGCAATCTGAGCATTATTTAAAAAGATAGTGGCGTTTTAGCAGCGACATTTTTAGTTTTTCACGATTCGTCTCTTTTACTTACCTAAAACAAATTATACTTGGGAGTCAAAGCAACGATTAAATAGCTTATTTGTTTTAAATACACACATCGTACTCTCTTTCTCTCTCTCTCACTCACACACACACACACACAGCTACTTACTATTATGTAAGCGTTTCAGTTTACTAGGAATTAGTATAAAAAAAATCCACTACTAGAAATCCGGAGTGAGGCAAATAAATTAAAAATAATATTTAATCTATGCGCGACACCATGTATACCGACGTCTTATATGCCTTATATACTTATATGCCTGTCAAGCCTTTTACACAGTAGAGCCTGCCAAAGAAATGGACGTAGATACGGAAAACTGTACTTTCTAGCGCATTCGGTTAAGCGTAAGAAATACACGTCGATCCAAAGCGGAAACCTTTGACTTCCTCCTACATTTTAATATTTCAAATGAAATAGCCGGCCGCTATCATCTTCATATTTACTCTGAAGGTAAACGGAGCCCAGTTACATCTTGTATGGAGATCGGAGCATCGAAATATGCAAAAGTGTTGGCAGTATTCCAATCACAGCTCACCGATGCAAGGTAAAGTAAACTCTATTTCGAAGGTAATAACGCGAACGCACCTTCACGTGTGCAAGATCAAATAGAATTCGAATTCTTCGCTCGGACTTGCTTAGAATATCTTGAAAGTCGATTCTGGGGCATTGTGTTGATATATCTTAACGTGGTTCTGTCTGTGATTTTGCATTAGACACTTAATCTATTCAATAAATTTGAAATCACAAAAGAAATGGTGTTAATCGAGACAATAAATTATAGGTAGTTACTAAACAATTTACAAAATAATAAAATTAAAATTTTTAAGTATGACTATGGGCCTAGTAAAGTTTTGTAAGATAGGTAATCAAATGTCCTTTGAACGGAACTACACTTGTTAATTCTATTGTCACCCATTATTGTATTTTTCTGTCGGATAACTATTAATATTTCAAGGGTTTTTTCACCCTATTTAAGAATGCAGGTACGTACTCGTATTAATTTGAAAGGCATAGTTTAAGTCCACCAATCCGCACGGGAGCAGCATGGTAAACATTGAAAAATGACACATGTATTACTCTGTACAGAAGCTATATTCAAATGTAATTTAAAAACGAAGATAAGGAAGAAAGTATTCTAATTAACAGAAACAGTCTTATAACAGGCGTAAGCACGTTAATTAGCGAACTCGTGACATAACAACGACTCAAGAACATTGCGAACAACGTCAATGTGTTGTAAGCGTAACACGCTAATACGAGACTTACACTCAAAGACATTGTACTAGCTAACCTGGCTAAGATTGGTCTGCAACATGTTGAACAACTTTTTAACCGACTTCAAAGAAAAGGAGAAGGTTATCAATTCGACCGTATTTTTTTATGTTATATTACCTCATAACTTTTTACTGGGTGGACCAATTTTGATAATTCTTTTTTGTTTGAAAGCTGATATTTTCCCTTTGGTCCCATTTTAATTTTATCAAAATCGCTTTGGTAGATTTCCAGATATTGACCAAAACGTGTTTTTTAGGGCTGTCGAACGGCCCTGTTGATGTGACATAATCACGGAATAGCCACGGAATAATTTGGGTTCATCATAAACAAATTATTTTTTTACTTTTTAGTTTACTTTTGAAATGGGTTTTTTTTTGTTAAGAATAATAAAATAATTATGTTACGACATTTAAAAAAAATAACATCTTCGTAATATTATATAGCGTAGCGTACGTACGTTTGCCACTGAATGCCTCCAAAACGGGTGACTCGATTTCATTAAAAAAATATTAATGTAGCCCCAAACTAGGTTGGTGCAAATATGGACAACATTAATACACAAAGCAAACACACTAAAACGAAGCACAGAGATTTAAATTCATCATTCAAATCCGGACAATCCCATCAAACGAATCCAGGACACATTGGTAACCATTGCACCATACTCATTGAATTTTCAGACAAAATACCATTTTAGTCTTCCATTCTGATGTATTATTAGAAATATTGTTTTCAATCAACTCTCCAAAACAAATAAAAACAATAAAAAACTCAATAAAATCGTTTAAGCTATTTTTATTTTAGAGTTATTCATACATGGAATTTTTTTTATTATTCACTAAATTGCACAACGTTCCTGGAATTTTTTTAGACAAAATAACGCTCAAAGGTATGCAAAATAACATAGCGTTTTTTTCAATTTGCTTTAAAAAAACTTAATTCGATTTTTTTTTTTTAAGATTATCATCATCGTAACCCATAACTTTCCCACTGCTGGGCTCGGGTCTCTTCTCACAGTGTGAGGGGTACAGGCCATAGTCCACCACGCAGTGCGGATTGGCAGACTTCACACACCTTTGAGATATTAATGGAGAGTTCTCAGGTTGCAGGTTACCTCACGATGTTTTCCTTCACCGTAGCAAATGATAATTAGTATCTAATACGCACACAACTTTTTAAATTAGAAGTGCGAGCCGTGGGGCTTGAACCCAGGCTCTCCCGTTCGAAAGACCAACGTGCAAACCACTAGGCTATCACTATTTTTGGTGCGGTACGTACTATAATTATTATTCTTTATGTAATCTCCCCTTCATGAGTGTTGACGATCTACGAACAAAGCTTAGATACAATCTAGAATCTAGAATGTTTACTGTCTGGTACATTTCTGTAAACCAATGCATCCTTGAGACAGGGAGGATGAACATAAGTGTTATTGTAGTTCAAGGGGGAAACCCCTTTCCCAATGCGTGAGCCCTATTGAAGAATACCTTGGTATCTGAGCCATGGACATTTTTGAAAGCAGTAAATAGCAGACTGACAAATATTAGTAGTCCAAATTAATTTCGATAAACTACCAGCCAAAATTGAAATTCAAATCAAAATCGCACGTCTAATTTAAAAAGTTATGTACATATTAGGTCCTAATTATCACTTGTTACGGTGAAGAAAAATATTGTGAGGGAATCTGCACAACTGAGAGTTCTTCATACAGTTCTCAAAGGTGTGTGAAGTCTGCCAATCCGCATTTGGCCAGCGTGGTGGACTATATACCCCTCACACTGTAAGGATGGCAATGGGAAGGTTATGGGTTGCGATGATAATGATGATGACTTGCCAACATAAAGACAGAATAAAGAATAAAATCGTAATTATCAATTTAAATCGGTGCACGAATTAATCTTTACTGCATTACATCCCTATAAAAAGAAAAAAGGAGATTAGCCTTCCTTTGCCTTTTATCAAAGACGACTTTTCAACCCAAATCATTTCATAAAGGAATATTGGTAAAAGGATAAAGGAAATAATTAGTAAATCATTCGTAACAAAAAGATCCGTGGGTAAAATATTTTATGACCTTATTTAAACTGCTTGAGTTAGATTGTAATATTTTGTAAGCAAGATTTTTTTAAATATATTATATGGAGAAAGAAATTTCTTTCGCCATCCACACCTCCTTGTCAAAGTACCAATTTATATAGATTTAAAAAAAATGGTTGTTTGTAAAGTCTGTAAAGGGCAGAAATAGGGGATGAAGGGTTGTATGAAAATTAACCAAATTTTAAAGCTAAAAGTTTGCAAATTCGTATTTGGGCTTATGGTTGAAAGGGATAAAAAACCTAATACAACGATTTTTTTAAAACAACCCTTAAGGGGATAAATATCACCGCAAAACTATAATTTCCGCAAGCAAAGCTGCGGGCAACAGCTCGTACTTTAATAAATTTTAACATGCCAAATTTTAATAATGTAACAAATGTGGAGTTCGAACTTCCGATCTTCACTTCTACGAACCAACGTCCAACGTTGAAGCTAAATTACGTGTATAAGTGTATCATTGATAGGCATAATATAAATAAACTAGACGATGCCTGCGGCTTCGCTCGCGGAAAAATAGTTAAAAAAACATATTGCATTTATCCTAAGGGATACAATCTATCCCACGTCCTATTCCTGGATGCAAACTGTCTATGTGCCAAGTTTCAGATTAATCCGTTCAATGGTTAGAGCGTGAAGGACTTACAAACATCGTTACAAACTTTCACATTTATGATATTGGTAGGATTATTTTGAATTTATAACAAGTATCTATTAACCTCAGTCGTATTAAATGAAGCTATATCTTATCATAGAAAAAATTAACTATCGTTGTGCGACATTTTGTAGCTGTCGCATTAAAATCGCAGATGTGAATAGACACTTAGTCACTGCATAAAATATATCCCCATTACAAACTGACCATACCTCTGTATTCTAAGCTGAAAAGCCCAAAATACGTGAACATCTTATCTTAAAGGAATCTCATAGAGGGTACGCCAACCCCTCCCACAGATTAATAACTATTCTCTATCTCTTTCCCACTTCAACGTTAGAAAGAGACGCGTGTAGCCCTGCTTAGCTTTCGGAACACAAGATGAATCATTCATTTCTCATGGTTTGCTTTAGGAAATAGTTTATGCAATAGGTTTGAAGATCTTGTTTTGTAGTTGAAATAAACTTGTATATAAGATAAGTTTATAGATATTTTCAAAGACGAGAAAACCTTTTATTGTAGACCAGACCATAATCTAGTTAGCCAATACTTCGCCTCTATACTTACAAAAAAATGTAGTACAAAAAAAATTGACGTGTATAAGAGTATTATTGCTGAATGATTTTTTATTTTGAACTTATAAAGACAGCCAATTATTTTTACCCACGACGGAACGGAGATGGTATATGCGTTTAGGGTGCGACGTTGTGAGTTTGATTGTGTATTTATTTATTGGACACCCAACGCATTTTGCACAAAATTAAAATTGAAATTGTAATACATATCTAATTTCTTTATTTTAGTAGTGTACCCACAATTACAGGGTGCCACAACATGCACAAATTATGTAACTATAAAAATAATTTAAAATAACTATACTAAGTAATTAAAAATAACAAAATGAAATAAAATTAAAATTTAATCCAGAACAATAATAACTAATAAAATATGAAATAAAATTAAAATTAAATTTGTTTGTTTGTTATACAATACATAACATAATCGTTTTCATACATCCATAAAACTTACTTGATTATTTTCTTAACTAGCTAACACACTTTCGCCAAAATACGGCAGTAGTAAAACAAGCGCACTTTACCATAGTATTCAATTACACAACGTCGAACGACAATAGTAATTAATTCCCGCGGAATAATCGCATTTGTATCGGTTTTACATAAAGAGTGTTTAACTCTATTGACCGAGAGTTGGTCCGCTAATAGCAATGTATGGAAATGCTGAATCGGAAATAATGCGTAATGTATTCAATAACTACATCTGCTATATAAGTAGCATGTAGCGGATATATTACTATGTGTAATAATTAATAATTATTTTCGTTTAAATGCATTTAGTAACAGTCGTAATTTATTACCCGAAGGTAACAGATGGAGGGTAATGTTTGGAGCGTATGTATGTCTATTTCTTTGGGACGCTCTAGAGTCATAACTTATTGATAGTTTTCAACATATGGGAAGGATTCGTTTCGATTGTGAGAGCGACTAATTGAAGTGATTGCTTGGTATTATGAATGTAGTTGTTTTACAATTGAGCGTAGTAACGTAGCGTAGCATCACGTAGCATATCGTAGCATGTTGTAGCACGTCGTAGCTACCGCGTAGCAAAGACGTATTACTCCTATAATAACCATTTTAAATTATGATTAAAAACTAATTATTAGGAATGTGTATCTTAGGTACCTAATGTTATTATTATTTCAGAACACAAATGGTCACTGATTAAAATGCAAATTGATTTTCCATATAACCAAACAGTTAAAAGAAATTTCCTTAATAGCAAGCCACGGCTGGTACCGACTCTAATGAATGTCCTTTGAAATGCTGAATTTCTTTACATAACATTGAAAGTAACAAATTTAACAGTAAATTGGCGTATTTTGTTGAGTCACTCGTTTAAAATCCGTGCATAGGCAGCTACACATTTGCGACAACGGTATTAGGTGGTAGTGATGTTTCAGATATCCGTATTTGCGGATATCCGAAGAATAGTATCCGTACCTGTATCCGTGGATCTTAACACCACAAATTGCTTGACCCTATATATCCGTATTCGAATCCGCATGAGATATACATTTTTTACAATCCGGGCACATCACTATTACGTGGCTACACATTTAAGCAAAAGTTTAATCATTTATTCATTCATTCACCTCTTCATCAAATAAACTTTAACCATTCTCACTTATACGTACCTGCATTTATAATCAAAATTCTACCAAAACTTGAACTCTTCTCGTTTAACTATATCTTTATAGTTACTCATCTATCTAGCTACTAATCGAAATTCATGTCAACTAACATGTATTACTCGTACATTACATCGATTGTAACATTATAGTTACTCGAAACCGCAAGTCTGTACCAGCCTTATTCACTTGGCAACAATATGTGATAAATTAAATACTCGTAGATGGCGCCAGCGTCGGCTTTGTTTTGTGTATGACACTTTTACTAACAAGGGTCCAACGCGGCTTCAATAAAACCACATTTGGGAAAAACCCCACGCAGAAAAATGTGGGTAGATACTAGATTTATTCGCGCTGAAGTATAATTTTATCAGTAAGATAAGTAAAGGTTTTATTTTATTGTTGATTTGCTGTTTGGGATTGTCGGGTTTTAGGAACTTTTGTAATGTAATATAATTGTAATGCTTCTAATAATTCTAAAAAAGTTAACCCTTCAAGTGTTAAGTATAAGTTGGTAAAGTAAATAAATAAATGCTTACACACTCATACCCCCGCAGTAGGATTCCCTGTGTCATGGGTAGCATGGACAACACAAATAACACATCACTAACACCCATGACTCGAGAACAAACATTTATCTGTCACATAAATACTAGCCCCTGCCGGGAATCGAACCTGGGACCTCGCTTCGTAGGCAGTGTCACTACCAACTACGAGGTCGTCAAAATAATTTATTATAATGTCTACATATCGATCAAACCACTAAATTGACGAAACAATTCACTCAGTAAAAGAAGTGTCTAATATCTCGAATGCCTTCGCCATCTGATATTACCTGCGGTTACAAACCACCTACTCCTTGTTCCAAATTGTGTTAGAAACTTGATCGTGTTCGAACGCTTATAATAATATTGTATCTATCAATCTCTGTCGTAAGTTATTGTTCGAACAGTAGGCATGCCAAGTTCGCTAGATTGGAAACTTTGTTAGTTTATATTAATACTTAGGTAATTAGAACTAATCCCAAAGCTATGTAGCTCAGTTGATTGTAATCGACCGAGTTAATAACAGGATATGAAAGACTTGCAATGATTCTAAGCGATTGTCGAAGTTAAGCAACTGCAGGCGGTCAGCAAGTGGATGGGTGACCGCTAGTGGCAAAGTCTTAAGCTGTTCCGTGCTTCGGAGGGCACGTTAAGCCATCAATTACAGTTATTATATTATTATTGTAATACGTAAATGTTCAACATTGCCAAAGTTAAGGTTTACACGAAGAAAAGCAGAAAGCTTTTTATAATGAGCTTTATCAAAACGTTTAATTTTAAAGATAAAACAAAATACACACTACCATATTGCATTTGATTTACTGACACGCCTGCATATTTAGGTCAGACAGAATGCCTCGTTGACAGACAGTTGAAACTACCATTAACATCTACCAGGCCGGGTTTTTGAAGGAATATATAATTAAGGTTGAATTTTAATAGACCAAATTCTTTACTTAAAAATACAGCGTAATAATTCTTTTACAACCTGTCTAAGATACTAAAAATACCTATCCCGTAAACAATTTAAAAACCGTGATAACATAAAACATTCATCCACAAGCACCACCCACCGTTTTTCACTTCATCCCTAAAAAAACGGGATCTAATTTGCGAACAAACAATTTGCGAGTAAAATGTACGTCGCCTTAAAATACGACATCGTAACATGTGAATATCCTTGTATATTTTGATACGAGCATCATAAATATGCATTTCGCTGATCCCGTGAGCTCAGGACGCGATGTATGTGACATGGCATAGATAACGCATTGCCAGAAGGTTTATGTTCGAAGGTTTTTGTGCCTACCTTAATGGGTGTCGTTGGAGGCAAGGAGTGAGAATATGTACTTAGCAGTACTAACTCGGTTGTATCAATTAAACTACAAAAGTCAACACATAGTCCATTTTTAGGAATAACTACAAACTTCGAGTTAGTTTTACTGCCAATAAGATGTAGATGAACATTAACTTTGCTGCGATGATCCGATAGGCATATAAGCTACTTTAATGACACTTACTGTACCTTATCTATTATTATTTGACTAGTACAACTGTGACATCTGCATACTACGGAATTTATTGCAGATACCCCTAAGGGAACGATACGCAGTGCTAAGGAATTGGAATGTTTTACTCTATAGCGTCAAAAGGAGGGAAAGAGAGGGAGAGTGTTCTACAGACCAAATGGCTCGAAGGATTTCAACATTATGAGGTGACGTATGACGTAGGATTCATTACCATTGTGGAAATTATGTAGACGATGTTTTGTGTGTTGTTGGTAGTGACCCTGCCTGCGAAGCGAGGGGTCCCGGGTTCGATTCCCGGCCGGGGCAGATATTTCTGTGACAGATAAATGTTTGTTCTCGGGTCATAGGTGTTAGTGGTGTGTTATTTGTGTTGTCCATGCCACCCGCGATACGGGGAATCCTACTTCGGGGGTGTAAGTGTGTTAGCGGATTAGCGTTTAGCGTTTTTTTATTAAGGCTTATCCATGGTTATTAAAAAACAACAATGAAGACCAACGACTTACGTGCCCTCCAAGGGACGGAAGCGCTCTAGATTTTTTGCCACTAGCGGTCACCCATCTACTTACTGACCGCGCTTCCAGTTGCTTAGCTTCGAATTATTGATCATTCATCGTGCTATGAATAGGTTGAAGCCAAGTTTGGAATATTACAATAACATTCTATAGAATTTAACAGTTTTGTAAATAAAACAATTCATCACAATTAATTCCAATGCCAGTTACATCTGGATGTCAATCTTTATGATATTCCCATTTAAATAAACCGACCATTGTTTTTGCATTACTCGACGTAAAACAAGTCATCTGCATAACAGATGTCAATTAAATAAAAATATTGTTTTTTATACATTAATCTTGCTTATTTGAGACTCGATAATGACCTCAACTCATTAATGACATTACACGACGCTGCTTTCAAGCCAAAAACACCAGTAAATATTATGTCAATAAGGTGTAAATTAGAATTAATATATCGCACCCCTAGATGAAGGTAAATTAAAATACGTAATTTTTCAGATATGCCGAAAAACTGATTTTAGTAAAGTTAGGAAAGATATCATAAATCTGATGATACATGCATAAAGATAACATTTTCATAAGATTATTGAATTATTTTATTTCTTTATTTCTCGACAACGGTTGAAGTTATTGTTACGCGAGTTATATCTCCATGTAGCTATTAATTCAGGAATTCGAAAACACCACAAACTCAAAACGTATACTTTTTGATTTAGTGGGGTTATAGATAACGCGATATATTAGGTGTGCGATATATTAATATCGACGCGCAGAATACTCTAAACCCTATCCTACGTGATCTGCAAGTCTAACATAATTCTGAATGCATTAAGAATTAACAGGAGCTACGAATTGGCAACAGATTCCAATAGCCAATACGGCTGAAAGCTTTCAAAAATTTATAACAGAAAAAACGGCTTCGAATCCACAGAGTCACGTCCTAGGCCGTGCTCTCGTACGTCAGCCATAGACATTTAAATTTCGAACTTGTTTCTTTTTTATCGCACCAACCTAGCGACTAGCTGGCTTTCAGCCAGTTACATGCTATTCAGCATGCTTTTATGTTTTTATTTTGAATTCCACAGATTATATATGAGTTTCATGTAACAGGATTAAAGTTTTTGAATATACTCGTAAGTTTAGAGGTATTTTTTAGAACAGTAAAGATGTACATGAGAACATAAATGACAAGAAGGCCTGTGAGTTATAGCGTGGTAGCCAATACCGCGTCGGTCGAACGTACTAGAATGACTCAATATCAGATCCTTTTTCGGAAACATAAAGCCCCTTTTCTCCTAAAACGTAATAGGTTCACAAAATGTTAGTAGAATTACAAAAGTTTTAAAATTATGAGGGAGAAACTGATAGTAAACAAAATTAGGTAACCCAACTATGTGCAAAGGAAACAACACGAGGAACAGTGTTATGTGTGAATGCTTCGTCAGAATAGGAACAGGCAAGCGTGGTCAAAGCATAGACAGGGTAAATTTGAAAGCCGCAAACTCGAATTCGTCTATACGGGAGGTAAATTACTCACTTGGCTAGGCGACAATGGATAGAACATAACCAAAACGTGTGAAAAGAATGGAGTATGAATTTGGGTGTTGGATGATAAGATTTTATCTTTATGGTTGGCCTTAACCAGGCCTTAACCTATTAATGGACGAGTATTAAGCTCGGGTGCCTTCTCATTATTCAAAAGGCCTAGAGCATACTCCACCACGCTGCTCCAATACGGAATAGTAGAGAGGTAGTAGTCATTTTAAGGGTCAAAAGATTTAATGCCACACGAAAGTCTTCAACACGTCAAGGATTGTCATCTAACGGTAGAAACTGTGACCGGTAACTTAACGTGTCCTCCGAAGCACAAAGATGCTAAAAAACATTTACCAATAGCAGTCGTCGATCCACTTTCTGACCGCGCTCACAATGGCTTTACTAATTACGTAATTAAAAAAATTCTTGATGGAATCAAATAATTACCTTTCGATATGTAGGTCATGGCATCATGGCATAGTTAATCACATCGCATTTAAAAAGGACTCAAAAATAATAAGAACAGAGCTCATACTCCTAAAACAAAAGTAAATGACAGTGCTACATTAGCTCACAAAACAGTTTACCATAAATATTCTATCTGCAACTCAACCAGCATAATTTATACCCCGATTCCAGAGCAAGAAGACTTACAACAATTTATTCATCGAACAATCGTCAAACAGAAATTACGGTACAAAAACGGTGGACAATTCCACGATGGAATACGGAATACTATTCATATTGCACTGCGGTAGTCACTATTTCAAATTACGGTAGTTAGTGGGATATAACTGCGAGGCGTGACACAATAGTTAGCCATTGTTGTGACGTTATTTCCTTTTTTCTGGTGCCCGTGACAGCTTGTATTGTGGTGACAAGGATTAATTTAGTAAAAACGAATCGAAATTCGGATATTGAAATGTTCGTTATAACGGCTATTTGAGTTGTTATTGATGTTTTTACAACATAATAGAATGGTCTAGTTTCCCAGCATGTGTTTTTATTTAACGGCAATTTAGACAAAAATTTCTATTATCTTTTATCCATTGGGAATTTAATAAATAACGAATAGAATTACAAGTTACCTTTTACTGATCCACCAAGGCACGCACGCAATTGCGGAGTCGGTCAATAGCAAGATGGTTGACCACTATACATTTCTTAAGCACTTCGATGCCTTAAAGTGCTATGAGTAGGCTCATGTTTGTTATCGTTATATAGCTAACGTAACCACATTAAACCTTCGGACATAAAACTGCCGACATTTTGGTTGGCTAACCCTGCATCAATCCGCATTGAAGCAATGTTGTGGATGCTTCAGTCCTCTTTAATGCTGAGTAGAGACCTGTACCCTATAGTTCAGAGCCATTATCCCCACTCACACTCAACCGCTTCCAACATCAAAGACCAATAGCCACTTAACGTGGAACGTAAAAAATACATAGTCTCATCAAATATTCGTCAAACAGATTCCCCTAAACGTTAACGCGTTCAGAAACCGTTTTCCATATTTCAATATGCCGTCCATATTTTTAGATCGTAATATTTTACGAGTGGACCCTGGTCGTCAGTCTTTGCACTCGACTCACGTACGCCATCTACATTACGTGATGCCAATTTATAGGACGCGGCGATTTGGTGAAAAATTTGTGCAGTCTCTCTTAGTCCTGAATAAAGGGCATCGGGAATTTATGTTCTGTCGTTCTTTGCGTGGTTATCGTTAGTTAAAATTGATACCTTGCTGATACTTTGGTAGAACAGTGATACTTAACTGTGTCTTTAACAAAGTCTCCCATCTTCTCAGTTAACGTGTCATGCTTGAGTCCCAAGACTGGTAAATTACATATTGAGTCTCAATTAAATCTTGCCAAAATAAATTGACCCATGTGCGATTTTGTTTATTCATTACTGCGTAAATTATTGAATTGATAACGTTTCAAGATCGTGCCTCATCGCTACAGTGAAACAGATGAATTTGCCAACTTCTGAATTGCAAGCCTCTGGAGAGCTACCGAACTTAAACTTTGCAGTTTTTCAATCCATACTCAGTGTACAGGATGAATCTAACCTAACTTCTTTACTGTAGGAGTAGGATACCTAGTAGGGCTTAAAAAATCCTTATCAACAACCTAATAAACCCGAAGATGGTGAGGTAATTTGAAAGTTTCATAACCCTCGCAGCCGTGTCTGAAATTTAACGACGGGTGAAAGGAGAGGTCAAGGGAAATTCGGAGAAAGTATAAAAATTTTAGAACTAAGATTTTTTAGCATCGGTGTAGGTTCATGTTCGTTCAAAGTCAAGGTAAAACTTATTTCGTGTTTGGAATTATCAACGCTTCAACGCTTCAAAGTGAAATTTAAAAAAGACTTAAGATTTGAAGATTTGAAGAAAATGTTCGTAAACTCCTACAATAGTGTAAACTGTGTCGCAGCAGTTCACGCAAAATTACTAATTTATTAGCTGTTGTTTGAAATGAATTACACTGTCCCTTGCAGTACTATTTGACGTTTGTCACGACGGCCATAAACGGCAGAGGATAGTGACACTGCAAGCTTGTTTACTATGCTCTTAACCTAAAAATAAGACACTGTAGTTCACCTTATAACTGAAAACCTTTTAACTTGACCATGTCCATTTCTTAATTTTTTTAAGTTTCGCTCCAACAGTTTTCAAAATCAAACCTCTGATTCGCGTATTGGGTTTAAAAATGTTAAGTAAGAATGAGTATCTCTAAATTTTAAGATTTTTCTATATTGCCTGTATAATTTCTACTACATTTTGTATCGAGATAACCCTACATAGGCTTTGTTACCGATGACGACCGTCGTAAAAGCGACCTAAGCCCTCATCAAACGCAATTCGTAACATTGACAGATTATCAGGTTTAACTGCTTTAAGACAAACATTACGAGCGACTTCAAACAAAACTTTTACAAACAAAATATTCCGCTTTGACGCGGAAAGGGTTACAACATGTTTTTACTTATAACAAAAATTAGACTTATCATTCAAAATAAAAAACCATTTATTCATGTAGGTATCAATGATAATCTTACGCACGTCATTTTTTTTTATCTACCCCCGTTTTGTAAAAGTGCTTTAATATGGAGGAGAAGAAAGAGGAAATAAACTCCTCCGCACATCTTTTTTGTAGCCAACTGCGCTACTAGGAAGCTAATGTTTTTCAATCGTATGTATGTATGGACTTATGTATGAATATATGTAATTTCTTGATACGTTCTAAAGACCGACGTCATTTTATATTTTTTCTCAGTATGGGTGTATCTTACTTATTCGTATGTTTATTCTTGTACAGTTAATAGTCTAAGCGCAGTATGCGTAATTCATCCATTATTAGTTCGTTAGGGAAACCTGGATTAAACCCAACATGGATGAAAACTTACTCCCGCTGGATAAAGATAAACCCTCAATCATTCCAAAACGCAGTCATAAAACATAAATTATAGACGGCGTGTTAAATGCGAGAAATTTTATTCATGAAAGACCTAAATGCAGAACAGTTCTTTTCATTTGCAAGTGCATACCCGTTTCGTTAATGAAGTATCCTCGGTCGACGGCTGTTAATTTCAAAACGTAGTAATTATGTCCTGACGTCATATAGCTCGGTATTTTGCAGTACGCACATTCAAATCTGGTGACCTAGCTAGCCTAGACTAAATTATTATAAAGTAAAAACTGGGGAAACGTTATCCTGCTATTTTATCTCGTTTAGTTTGGTTAAGCCCCTTATTTTTCCACATCAGATACTCTGAACCATCTATTCTCGTATACCTTCAGTCAATTATTATCACATCGTACAACTTTTGCTACGACAGATAGGTATTATAACAAAAAATAAAGTACCTACACCTAATTAAAAAAATACGTCAATACTTTAGGAGAAAATGATATAGAATTATCAACATGTTTTCTGTTGTATCCAAACAATATTCTTTTTAAACATCATGAAAGAAAATATACATTTACTTAGAATATACTGATATTAAAATCAGAATCCCAACGATATTGCAATATCAATATTAAATATATTAATATTATCCTAAAGGCATGTAATAATAATAAGAGAACGTCTCTCTAACATTATTTTAAGAAAATATATCAAAAGGTCACAAAGAAAGGGGAAAATATTAAGAAATTATCAAAATAATAACACAGCCATAATTTGTTCTGGGAAAAATTATCTATAGTTAATTTATATAGATGTTCCATTAAAATGTTGTAAGTGAACCGATTTTTATTCATCTTTGCATAAAAATAAATTAGATCTAAGAAATAGACTTACGCTGGTTATCATAGCGAAAATAATCGTTGAAAAAATAATAATAATGACTTGGGATAATTTTGCAAGCAAAACCAATAGTTAGCTACTAAAAACCAAAAACCCGACTAATAAAAATTTTATGAAAGGGCAGACGTCGTAGTAAGAAAAAGATATATCGCCCCTTCTATAACCTTCAATTACACGTCGCATGTAGAACTCTGTCAAGTTATCCTAGTTGTAGAACCTGTCAAAACATACACACATACATACATACAATCGTAAAACCTCTTCCTGACGCTTGGTTAAAAAACACCTACATCTCCCATTTTGACAATAAAAATGACTATAAGCAAAGATGACTCGACTATTTGACTACAACTCAATTCGTAAAGAAACCTTCATAGTCACACGCCACTCAGATCCAGTTATTTATATTCAATCACACGTAATACGTTCTTAATCCTAAAGGAACAAGCTGTCGGCTGATCCAATTATATATGTATACTTCAACTATAAGCCATCTAAACAGTGTTGGCTTATTGGCTCAAGTATGTAAATCGCTTGATACGTTCTGTTCCAGGCTGATAGCGTTTTGTTTTTCGAGCATACAGGTTATGCATGGATTACTAGGTTACATTGAGAATGGATTGTGAATATCATCTGTTTATATAATTGGGAACTAGGTGATTGAACTTCTTGTATCCTTATTATTAAGAAAATCCGCAATCACTAAGTTGCTAATCGTATATGATTCCGGTTATACATAAAAGTTGTCACTGAAATGTCAATTTAAATTTGCGTATCTTTTAAACCCTGGTTTTATTTAAGTGTAAAGAGACGTATGGATTACTGAGTTAAGTCTATTAGACGCAGTCTTTAATGAAAAGAGTTATACATTTTATACACTGAAACAGACCTATAAGCCATATTGATAACACGATAATTTACAATTAAAGCCAAAATTCCGTTCTTATACTCCACTAGACGATGCCCGCGGCCTCGCCCGCGGAAAAGTCTTTAACTAAAATATTGAATTTATCCCAAGGGAATCTATAATCGGGACACATTCTATCCTAAGTCCTATTCCTGGATGCAAACTATCTGTGTGCCAAGTTTCAGCTTAATCTGTTCAACGGTTAGAGCGTGAAGGACGTATACAAACGTCCAAACATGCACACAAACTTTCACATTTATGTACGCAAGTAACCTATATATTTGGCAGCGTTTGGTAAGTTTTGAAATCCATTAATCGAAGGTTGTAAGGCGGCTTGCGGGTGCGATGTAACCGGGAGATTATAGGGATTCATCTTTCGAGGCAACAGAAATACTTTGCGACGTCTAAACCCTTTCGTATTAAGTTGTACCTTCAGTGTAATCTGATCTGAGGTGTATGCGGTTAAATGAGCTCTATACAGCCTTCGGATTCTCAAGGCTCTGTAGCTGTTTAATTATTCAATTAAAGTAAAATTGTTGGTAAAAAATTTAGTGTAGGTATATTTGCTTTGAAATTAGAATAGTTATAAGTCTATCAGAATTTTTTTTAATAAAAAAAAAGCTTTTACTGCTCATAAAAAGAACTAAATTGAAAAGTCCCTACTATTAACCGTTGAGGAGTATTAAATAACCTTTATCAAAAAAGTAATTTCTCAAAGTATCTAAAATCGGCCTATCGCCAATTAGGCGTGATATCCTACGCCTATTTAAGAGGAAAATTCCACAGATGATAACAATCTTTCCACCAACCTCGTCTTCCATGATACCATAATTAATTTGAAATAACATAAAATACGTTTAATTAAACAAACTTAGTTAAGACGTGGGCAACCTCACGGAATGTTTCTAGGAAGCGAACGATTAATCTCCCTTAATTAGTTGCCTTTAACGATAAACTGTTTAGAAATGTCGTATGCCTAATTTTCTCTTATAGATTGCTTCTGAACATGTAATTAAATAACATTATATACTCATAGCCATATACTCCAAACTCCAATCACTGTGTCCTGCCAAGGAAAACTGAGATTGACAAATACTCAGAGAACAAAATAATACACAATATCATAAGTTGAAATCAAGCACTCATAGCCTGACTACCGTACGTACGTCGATCCTAAGTTGTCGACGACGGCGCACGCGGCTTCGTTCACGGAAAAGTCGTTAAAAAAATATTGGATTTATCCCAAAGGATCCTATAATCGGGATAAAATCCTATGTCCTATTCCCGGATGCAAACTATCTGTGTGCTAAGTTTCAGCTTAATCCGTTCAACAGTTAGAGCGTGAAAGAGGGACAAACGTCCAAACATCCAAATATCTAACATCTTTATAAACTTTCACATTTATAATATTAGTAGGATTATTTTGAATTAAGAATAGTAATTGAAACTCATACGTCATAATGGTTTAGCGTCAAATAATTTGTTACTACTTAAACATAGTTTGTGTGTGTTTGTGTATAGGTATTTCATCGAGCAAACTATAATAACAAAAAGCTTAATATCTTATGAAACTGTCTGCTAAAACTTGAAAAGTTAGCTGGAATTTTTAATTTCATAAAAACAATTTCTCCGCGATGGTAAGTTAAGATTAAAAATCTCACAAGTTAACATTCTGAATTAATGGCAATACTAAATTTTAGTGCCGAAAGTTTCCTGAACTTTGCCGAAAGTTGGCGAACTCACTTATTCATAATTAAGACAAATTGAGAAGCTCGCCGTTTCGCAATTTGTCGAATTTTGTCAGAAACTGTTTCATTCAAGTGCAAAATAGAAAGATGATTGAAAGATGTCGTTAAGCTTATGGTCTGATCTGTCGCTTAGAGTTTTAATATATTGGCTTCTTTAGGGTTCCATAAAAAGTGTACCAAAGGAACCCTATGCCGCTACGTTTATCCTTTTATCCGTGTATCATAGAGATCTATAATAAATGTAACTAGTTATAAATAATAGAACAACAAAAAACCCGGCTACTGAATATAGGGTATTTTTTTTAATAATTGAAAATTATCCGGATATTAACCTCCCGATACTCTTTAAAAAAAAAAGTTTTAAGTTACATACCGGATTCAAACTCCGAACCTTCCAACTTGCAGCTCCCTAGGCCATCACTATGTATAACAGGTCATGAGTTTGAATAGCCCTAGCCTATCTAATCATCATTACGTACAGGTGTTAAATTCGATTTGATAGAGAATCGTTTCGGTCTGCCAATAATATCTTGTAATGGTCGTATCGCGTGTTTCGCCGAGCTTTATGCGGTAAGTTCCATCGTGATTTAAGTTTACATAGATACCTATTGAGTATTGTTTCCTAGGAATTGGATCTGGCGAATCTTGGAGAAATTCGCGCGTTTGTTATAAGGAATACATACACATAATCGAAATTAATATTTGAGAACATTCCTTTTATTCTACAAGGTCAGGTCATGATTTTTTTAATGTTAGGTATTACACTGCGCCAGGATTATAATAAAATATGTTCTTTACAATAGATACTTGAACTATCCACTTTTAATTATACATTACTTTTACTCTATTTCATACATCTCAAATCTTTCTTTTCTGACATATCCAAAACAATAGAATGTCTAAAAGAAATAAACCACTGTTACCAGCCAGTCTTACCTAGTATCCATATTGGGATACTGTATCATATAATGGGAATCGTCTTATTTTTCGGTTGATTATAGGCTTTGAGATGTCATATATAATTTAATTTAAATCTTGAGAATATTTCTTTAGATAAATAGATTGCCCCGTCTAACATTTCTAACTAATTTCTTTGTAAACAAATCTAACAAAATCTTCAATAGTATAAAACAAGTCAGACCGAAATCTCTGGATCCTAAATTTTCACAAAACATTAATGAACGTAATCAACACAAAAGCTGCTTTGAGAAAAATATGCCTATTTAATGTTTGAAGGCATTAAAGTAAATAATTAGGTATGTCATGAACTTCCCCGGGCGACTTACTAAGAGTAAACGTTATGATTATGTTGTCATGTCAAAACATATTTCAATGATGTTAAAAGTAACAGTATGGATCTTCTGGTTTAAGGTTTCTTTGAAGCAAACTGTACTTTTCTGGTTAATTGCTTAACTTGTACTATTAAGTCGTGGATGATAACAATATACGTGATTTCGGCTTTTTTTCTGCAGTATTTACTCATTATTATTAGTACAATTAATAATTAATTAATAGGTAATAAAATATGTTCTCTTCAATAAATCCTTTAATTACCCACTTTTAATTGTACATTGCTTTTACTTTATATTTTACTCTATTACGAATGTTTAAAAGAAATAAACAACTGTTACCTACCAGCCAGTCCTACCTAATATCCTATCCTAATATCCTATATCCTAATATGTTATATGGATAATAATATCTATATTTGAATAATACCTGTAACACACGACTATACGTCGCAAACAGTAATTGCTTTTACCTACCTTAACCGTCACTGCGACAACTTGACGCACAAATAAATTATAAACAACTAGACGATGCCCGCGGCTCCGCCCGCGGAAAAGTCGATAAACAAAATATTGATTTTATCCCAAGG
>LGAG01000044.1:114807-127591 GCA_001278395.1 Lerema accius | reverse complement strand
ATTAGAGAACGTTTTTGTAATCTTCTTTTAACATCTTCTATCTTTTATACACAGATTATAATAAAATGTTGCATCATCCCGTAAATAAGGAGGAAACGAACTTTACCGCTTAACGTGGTACCTAGTTTAGCACATAATAATACAACTTTTTTTTTTTAATGTAGGTACCTATTTACTCATGGTAATTTTAACAGGTCTAGTAAACGTGTTATATTTTCCTAAATGTATTATTGAAGCGACTGATACTAAAATAATATATCTTCATGAATAAATAATATAGGTATGTATCTAATATAGAACAAACAAACCCAAATAATTAATAAAGATTCTTAACTCATCCTCTCGTTATTGAGCTGTCAAAATTAAAAAAAAATGTGCATCTGTGATGCTATAGGGCTGCCTTTTAACATAAATCTTTAAGTTCTGTAAATAAAATTGATAATATCAATTCATATCAAATATAATTATTAAATTTTCTAATAATTACACTGAAATCTTAAATATCTCAATAATATCAATTAACTTAAATTCTCTTGATATGCCATAAAGTTTTCGGGTGTAATTTTCCCTTGCACAATATAGATGTAGTATTTATTTTATTCCAACTACCTACAAGACCTATAAAGAAAATACAACAAATAAGCACCTACCTAATAATACAAAAATGAATAAATTGCAAAAATATTCCACAAAAACTATTCTCGCATACCATAGTGCTGCCATCTATTTCTAATATTGTAACTTATTTTTACACTGAGATCCTATCGTGAGCGTCAATCCTCCGTTTACTACCTATTCAAGAATTTATTATTTACGCCATCTATCGGCAAATAGGTACCTACTGTCCTTACCTCTGTAATGATACTAAAAATTAAAATAACGTTAATATAATACAGATGGCGTATCCATTTTATTACGAATAGAATAGTACGGTAGTTGGTTAAGTACAACTTAGGGACGATTTCACCAACAGCGGATAAATTAGAGTGTATAGCTAACAAAAGTTCATGTTAAACGAAGAATTAATACGCAAATATGCATTTCACCAACAAGAAGAAAACAGACTTGATTAACTCTACCACCATTTGTGATCTGTGGCACGAGCGTGGTATAATGCAGCTATTTCATGCAATAATGCAATCAATTTAAATAGGCTTGTCACTTCTACTGTACAGTATATTACAATAGTATCTCTTTAATTTTAGTTGATAGCATAGACAATTTTAATGTCACTTGTCATTTGTCCTTGTCAGTGTCATAGTGTCATTGTTATTAAAAAAACTTTATAAACCACAGAGCAAGGACATCGATTCAATCGATTGACAATGACAAATCGTCGCCGGCTGAAACTTTATACTTACTGGGTTTTATTTTATTTTACGGTTTGTGCTGAGTTTAATGCTTTTGGCGTTTAATTTACTGTATCTAGTAGTATTTCAAAACATAGATTAATAATAAGCAATTGTGATGCCTCGCAAAACTTGTTACTGGACTCGCAAGTTGGAGTTAGATCTAGTGGAATTTGTCCGCCATAATGAGTTTATTTGGAAACCAATCGGTAACACCAATCACGCTATCCAGCAAAAGTATAAAGCTTATGCGGAGTTTGCTGCTAAATTAGGCAGAGGATTTACAGGTAAGGGCATTTATTTTTATTAGGCATGCATAATCGTTATTTCTTTTTCTTTTTTCAATGTCTTCGGACATAACCTATTGATACGTTAAAATTTAAATGCTTACCGTAATAATTGGACTAGCGTGGTGACTAACAAAACTTTCAAAATGAGTTATGAGTGTTAAAAGTCCAAAATCTTAAAATCGATGTTGTGTCCAGGGTCTTACAGGGTGTTATTAAATATGCCCAATAACAGAACTAGTGCTAAACAGGAATCTTCATAATAATTTGAAAATGTGAAAGAGAAATCCGTGCCGCCATAGCAACTTTAACCAGTTTTATCGTAGCATAATTTCTCATAGTAATATTGATCCTAGCAACTTTAACAACTTTTAAGTTTTATTCAATCTCTGTAGGCACTAATGATATAAATTTAGAAAACAATTTTTCTTACACATGTACGAGTATACCTACAACATATAGCTGCCTCTGTGTACAGTTTCATCTGGAATTGTTTGTTATAAGCCTCACATTGCAATATAAATGGAGAAACAATATTGTTGACAGTATTATTTAAAATGTCTACAGTGTGCACTGAATCATTTAATTCATATTATGTGTTAAGGGTGGTGCACTCTTATTAACTTTATTTTTACATAGAGTAGCCAAATGGCCTACTTTACTACTTATTTTACATTTGTAAGTTTTGTATTTACACTTGAAAAAATTATGGTTAGTTATACCGCAGTGAATACATGTAAGTTTCTTCCTCTTACTTCTGTTTGTCTTGAATATGGTTGATATTCCTTTGTGATAGTATTGACTGCATTAGGGAACCGATTCTTCATCACCAACTCCTTATATAATGCGATTTCTAACAGCAGTTCTGTGTTTTTTGAGAAACTTTCCTTGTTCAACTTCTGTGTGCTAAGTAATTGTCTAAAATTAAAAGAACCAGAAATGATTCAGTTGGTTTGGCATGATATTTGAAATTATTCAACCAGTTTTAAAACAATTTGATGGCCCTATAGCCTAGTTGGTAGTGACCTCGCCTGCGAAGGGTCCCGGGTTCGATTCCTGGCCGGGGTAGATATTTATGTGACGGATAAATGTTTGTTCTCGGGTCATGGGGGTTAGTGATGTGGTTTTTGTGTTGTCCATGCCTCCCGCGACAGGGAATCCCAATGTGGGGGTATGAGTGTGTTAGCGTTTATTTATTTATTAATTCTGTGTTCATTCTCGCTCTGTCAGTTACAAGGCCTATAGAATTCTCAGGAGATCCATTTGACAGTTCTGCATTCATCCTTTTTTGGGGGGAAATAAATGCAGGAGGCGTATAATTTCCTGATACACTCATTGCACAGACAACATGGGCTATCAACAGTTTTAGGTGTTTAGTTACCAAACATTAAGATTGTGAATCAAAATAACTCAACACACTTATTGAAGACTATGAAAATATCATAGCAAAACTGTTCACAATCTTAAATCCTACCTTTTATTACCAAAATCAATATATTTTGAGCTGATTTTTCACTATGCATGTTTGTTGTCCATAGTGGCTCAAAACACAACTGAAGTTTGTACAGATTACAGAGTACAAATGCAGTCACATACTGAAGCAAAAGAGGCATCTCTGTCTTCTCCCAGCAAGAATCATATTAATATTTTTACAATAACTTAAAACTAAACATCAAGTCGAAATGGTTATTAAATAATCAATTAATTTACCTCTATGAATATTGCACTCTATAAAATCAAAATTACATAAAGTTATAATACTTGTTTTTAAAATCTGTGTAATATTATACATTTCAATATGTTTTTTTATGAAATGGTCAATTACATCCTGAATATTTGATATCAATTCAATTAAGCCATTGCTGGGAGTGCAAAGCCATTGTCGACCGGCATATTCTCTTCTTTGAATGTAGTCTAACTTTTCACTTGACTCCAAATTATTTTTGCAAATGTTACATGATTTAAAAATGTGCGATTTTGCTTTTTTTTAAAAATATCCACTTACGTATTGTAATACTCCTATTATGCGTGAATCGCGTTGGTTTTATTTCTATTTGTGTCAAGTGAAAATTAAATATTGAAAAATCAATGGTGCAGGCCGACGCTGGCTCTTCACTTTGGTTGATGATGAAACTATGTAATGCTTTGCAAAAATCTCCTTCGCAGTTATTACCACGGGTATAGCCACTGTTCATTTTATTAATTAATATGGGCATTTCTCCAGAAACTGGTCCACTTTGATGCGAAATGTGTCTCATGCAGTTGCTTGCTTATATCATCATACTTAATAATAATAATAATAATAATACTTAATAAAAATGTTGATTGACTGACAGACACGCTACAGCCTAAACGGATAGACCTAGAAGCATGAAACTTGGCACAGAGGTTCCTTTTAGAATGTAGGGGAGCACTAAGAACGGATTTTTGGAAATTCCCACTTTAAGGGGGGGAAATAAGGGATGAATGTTTGTATGAAAATATAAAAAAAATTAAAGCAAGCAGTTTGCAACTTAGTATTTAGGTTTTCGATACTAAGCTAAGAAGGGCGGATTTAAAAAAATTTAGGAAATTAACCCATAAGGGGGTAAAATAAGAGATGAAAGTTTGTATGAAAATTAACCAAATTTTAAAGCTAGCAGTTTTCAAATTCGTGTTTGGGTGTATGGTTGAAAAAATTGAAGAACCTTATTCAACGATTTTTTTTAATCAACCCTTAAGGGAATAATATCACCGCAAAACTATAATTTCCGCAAGCAAAGCTGCGGGCAACAGCTCGTCTTAAAATAACTTTATTATTGTAATAGGCATCTACCTGGTCAACAATAAAAAGTCATTTAACCGAACATATTTCCATTATTTTAGGATTTATTGAGCTTTTTCTGAAAAAATTAGACAGGGGACTGTTGTCTATAACAGGGGACTGACTTTTGAAAGAAAAATATTTTTAAACTGTTAATTTTTTTCAAATACATTTACACTTGAATCAAATTTGTAGAAAATTCGATTTCCTTTCATAAGCAAATTAGGATTAGGCAGTTTCTCTATGACTTGGTCCATTGCAACATCCGCCACATCCATTTGATCAATCCTAAATGTTTGACCTTTATTATCACACAGTTTTAGAAAGGTGACACGCAGTTCATCTTCTTCTTCATCAATGATGTCAATAACGCTCACGTATCTATATTCCATATTTTTGGCAGGCAATTTGACAAGGATGTAATCACCAGTATTGAGAGCATTTCCTATAGTACCACAACTAGGTCCAACGTCATTCTCTGTTTCTGAATCAGTGAACACGTCTTCCACACAAAGTTTTTGCTTGTCTTCATACAATATTTTTCCTATCTTGAAATGTAGACAATCGTTTTCACAAAAGCAGCTGAGATGTCTCATCACAATTTCAGTGGAATTAAGTTTTATACCCAAAGAATTATAGAATTTTCCAGTGACTTGATGGACTTTGAGGGTGCCAACAAAATTCTTTACCTTCTTGGAGCCAAGAACATTTAATTTAATTCTTTTTTTCTTCTTTTGGCTTCACAATCCAAAATGGTCTGAGTCTGCAAAAGGTTTGATAACTAAGTTTGAATTGACTCTCCTGTTTGTGGAATTTGCAGTATAGGCCGACTGACGAATCAAGCATGTATCTCTTTTGTTTCCGGGTCCCCTTTCTGGTGTTGAACTCTTTCTTTCCTGCTCCTAGTCTACTGTTAGAATCGTCTTCGAATAAATTTACAACAGCTCTTACGACTTCATCGGATATTTTCTTTTTTCCTGCCAGGGTTCCAGTAACTTTTGACTTTTTTATTCTTCTAAGGGTTATCACAGCATTGTTTTCCATCCGCCATAGTTTATATTTATCAACCATCGGTCCTGAAACTACTTTTGCTAGCATTCTCTTTTCTCTTACAGGTTTTAAATTAGACAAATTTTCTTGTAATTGCTCTTTTAATATTTCACCAAAAAGCGCCTTTTTGACCACATCTTTTCTAGTTTCTGGGGTATCTGCCATTTTCTGTAACTTAGTGTTAGGAGTATCTTTAGGTTTCGGTTTTGTTCTCTTAGTCAATCTTGTTAAGCGTTTCTTATATTTCAATAGTTTCTTCTTTAGCTTATTAATTTCATCATCTTTCTTCATATTTATCCGGTACCTCAGTGCTTTGTTTTTGTTCTTCCTTTTTCGAATCTTGTCAGCTACATCACTTTCAGGTGTTGGAATTGGCAATGCATCTGATACATCAGTCTCTGGAGTATTTTCTCTCATGAATGCTGAGGCAATGTTTTGCAATCCTTTTTTCTTATTACGGTAGTTACTGCAATGCTCCCTCCACTTCTTTTTTGCTTCGCGGTGTTCACGAGGAGTCATATTGTTAACAAGCTTCCTAGTTCCCTTTTCTTTTTTCTTAAGATATTTAACACGTTCCTTCTCTTTAAGTGCTTCACGCTTCTGCGAATCGTTTTTTATACGCTCATATCTCTTTCGCTCAGCTTCTCTTTTTCTTTGCAAAATCTCTTCCCTAGAAAGCTTTTTCTTCCTCGGCGCCATACTGTACTCCTAAAACACACGAAAAATACCTTCAACAATGAAAAACATAATGAAAGACAGTCCCCTGGAAGGAGAAACAGTCCCCTGTCGTGTGGTGGGGCAGGGGACTGTCGCCAGGGGACTGTTTTTTATTATTTCATTCAGTGGCAGTATAAATTGTAATTAAGTCGCGTTATATTACTTTATTCAGGAATTATAAATCTTTTAAAACAATTTAAACTACATAAGGTATCATTAAATTAAATAAAAATAAATGATATAAAATCCTTACCAGAGGACTGTCGGTTGTAAGGTTATGGCGCGTGCTTCGCAGATGGACGTGTGTACGGCACAAAATAAAATGGCGGCCGAAAGCCAATAGCGGCATCTGCGCAAACTTCAGATCGGTTGCGTTTCGTTACACTCAAATATGACATATTTTAACCTTTTGGAAAACGTGGCGTGTAATTTAAAATATGCACAGGGGACTGTTCACGAAATACGGAGACACATTTTAATTTTATTTTTTGACCATTTTAAATTATGTTTGTAAAAAATAAGCATCACTCATGAACGATTATTTAATATTGTTTGAATAATTTAAACAAGTTATTTAATTTCTGCAGATATTCTCATAATTGCTTTGCGTTTAATTGACTATTCTGTTTGGGAGACACCCCAGGGGACTGTTTTTTTTAGTACTTAACGATTTTTTTTATATTGTAGAATTTGTTTTAAAGAGTGATTTACTGCCAGCAGAGGTAGATCAGGGCATTATCTTTTAGAGTAACTATGACTTATTGCATAATCTATACCTATTATGAAAATATTGACCTGAGACAGTGAGTGGACCAGTTTCTAGAGAAACACCCATATGCCGACTCGAATTGTTCATACGTCGGGTTATTGTTGCGACACCCATGGCTTCTTACAGCTCCAAAAAAATTTTCTAACGGATCCTGATTTAAGTGTCGCAACCATACCGACGTGATGCCAAAACTAGTTCTTAATTTTGTTAACAATATTTTTATTCCTTTCATTGTCCACACCCAGTTGTCTATACTTGGGCCCTTCTCTGCCTTTCCTGAAGGTGCTATAAACAACATTGTTTCAAATAGTTTTATTCCTTCTTCCCACGTCTGGTGATGAACGGAGTGCGGTGTTGCAGGTCCGAGCAATGGCTTCGCATATTTATTTTTCTTATAACTGCCATTCACAGAGTCAAAAATTTCATTCATAAATAAATTTTTTTTGATGCCTTGAAAATTTTAATTACTAAGCTCAAGCAGTAATTTTGAACTTTGGTCTAAGTTTTTAGTAAGTTTCGCATTGCCTAGACTGACCGTACTTTTCATGGTAATAATTAGTACTATAGTTATTAATTATCACCATAAAAATTAAATACAAGTGTTCAACAGAATTAACAAAAAATCGAAAACCAGTGTTAGGTTAAAATAATGAAAAAAAAAAATGAAAAAAATTATATCTCCTAAACTATGCAAAATCGGATAACATACATGGGGGTGATTTGGATACTGCACATCGTGAGGCATCTAAATTTTAGCTTTGGACGTCAACTCCCTGGCCACCCTGTATAATTCAAAATTTATGTGACTTGTGACTGCATTAGGTAAATAAAAAGCATTTAATTAGGAATACATAATAATAAATTACCTGCTAAAAATCCTAAATTTATTCCTACAGTAAAACTGAAAACCTGTGATGCTAGTTTCACTTTCATCTTATTAATTTTTTCAGGGTTAATGTGGTTTTCAGTGAGTTTTGGTGTCAGTCTTAGACCTTTGTATCCAGGACTATTTTTATACGTTGACTCTAAATGAGACCATTTGGCAATCTTTGCTTCACCTTCTTTTGTTCTATATTGTAAGTTTTTATTTAGAAGATTATTTCTTATTCCTTTAAGAAGGTGTGGGGGGTCATAGAGAGGAACAATTTCCTGACCATTAATCAAAATAATGTTATTTTTCGGCTCTTGGCCATTTTTCAAATACAACCCCCGAGTCTCATTTAGTAACAGATTTATTGCATGTCTATTGTTAGTCCCTTGATCACGAACTGACGCAACCATAATTAACCCTGCCTCTTGCACCTCCTTTATTATTGTCTTTATTTGGACCGCCAATTCTTCACCTTTTGCTGACGGTGCGTTGTTTTGATGGAAAATTACTTTTCTTGGCCAAATGGGGTCGTTTTTTCTGTAATTCGGCACACCCTGCGAATCCCAGAAAACTGTAGCCATCACCTTTCCGGCCGATGGAACAGTCTTTGCCGTCTTCGAAGCACGTTCGACGGGTGAAGTCCACTGTTTCGTCAGTTCCTTGGTCTCTGGTGTGTACCAATGGATCCATATTTCGTCAGCGGTCACGAAACGTCGCAGAAACTCATTAGGATTACGCTTAAACAGTGTTAAACACCGCTTTGAAGTGGTCTCACGCATGCGCTTGTTATCCGGAGTGAGCAAACGCGGCACCCATCGTGTCGATAGCTTTCTCATGCCCAAAGTTTCATGCAGGATGTAACCCACGCGAGATTTTGAGATGCTTATTGTTGCAGCTTTTTCGCGGACTTTCAATCGGCGGTCTGCCAATACAAGATCTTTAGATGTTTCACATTCGTTCATTTTCGTGGACAAGATAGCCGTTTTTGGGACACCTGGGCGTGACTCATTAAAAACGGACGTGCGACCACGTTTAAACTCGTTGAACCAATTTTTAACGGCTGCCATGAAAGGAGCAGAGTCACCGTACACAGCATCCAAGCGCTCTTTGATTTCACTGCGCGATTTCCCTTCCAGAAACATGAATCGTATCACCGACCGATATTGTTCTTTTCCATTTTTTTTAAATCCACGGACACACCTGCTTTCACACGCGGATAAAGAAATAACTATAAGTCCGATTCAATTGATATTTTGATGGTAGCCGTCTACAAGAATGTCCTATGCAGCAGTATAATGTCTTTTGCGACTAAGTACCTTCAGGCGGTGAAGCTGACTACTTATTGGACTACCCTCCTAAGTAGGTTTTCATCTCACATTTTTGACGTAATATCATTCTTAATATTTTCAGCTTGTTCTGTCCGAGATCGCTGGGTGAATATAAGAAGTACGTTCAATCACAACTTGAGAAGAGTAGATAAGTCTAAAGAGACTGCCCAATCACCTGCCGAAGTGTATGTTCCATGTTGGCCACTATGGAAACCACTACAGTTTCTCCGTGAAGTGTCCACTAAACATAAGGAGGATGGTCATTATGAGGTGGGTGTTCCAGGTTCAGTACCAAAGTATTACCAATGCCTATTGTAGTGTGGTTGAAATTACACTTTTTTTATGCCATTGACTTCAATTCTCGTGTTGTCTCAATTATATCGCATTTTTAACACGTTCGAATTTCGATAGATGTCCCGTGTCATCAAACATTTTTTATGTATTATGTAGTTATTTCTCCACGAATGATAACATGTAATATTTGACAACCTTAACCCAATCAACCTATAAACAGACATCTCAGCAATGGCCAAATTGCTTCATGCAATCTGCAGCAGTACAGGTCTATTTCGGTCCTTCAGTTGTTAATTCCAACTTCTAAACATTATCTATCCATCTGTTTGTTCTTGACGACCCTGTATGGACCAAAGTACTTCGGTTCGACTTTCAACAATTGAGTTCCCTTTATAGCAACGACATCCCCTACTTGATACATCTTACTGACTTTTCTATTTTTATTAAAGTTAATTTTATTTTCCTCTTGAACTTTTATTAATGATTCTTTTGCCTTAATTCTCTCTATTTTGACAAAGTAACTCTTTTTTCTAGTGCCAAATAATAACTAAAATAGAGAAGAACTTATACTTCTGTCCTAAAAGTACGGTTCAATACACGATGTAGTCGACTTGCATGTCTATACTACAGTGATGGAGACTATACACAGCTTGGTCAACACAGAAATTGTAACTCTGTTCTTTTTCTCAACTTCACCATTTCCACTCCAGTACTTATCTTTACATGTTAAATACCTTCATTCTCACGAAGATTGATAAGACTTCCCACTATTTCTAAGTCTTTTAGCTACATTGACTTTCCAGTTTGCTTGATGTAGTCTCCTTTTTTTATCAGGTTTAGCTGGACTAGTATTATACACTGTTGGACTTACAACATTACCTATCAAAGCGCAATCATTGAATACCATAGCTTGTTCGTTTGTACCCGAAAGTAGTTCCTCGTAGTTTTCTGTGTTTATTGAAACCATATTAGATGTTACGAAATTTTGATCATCCGAAATGTTATTACAGTTGGTTTCCACGTCAGTATCAGAAGAATACTCAGCACGTTTTTTTGGTTGGGCTTCATAATCAGGATCTTTTACAGAGTCGTCGCTATCTGAAACGTTATAAATGCAATCACTTTCTTGAAGTGCAGAAGTTTGAGAGTAAGGCGTAAATAATTCATATCCCACTATTCTCACAAGATTCGAAGGCAAAAGTTATGATGAGGGTCTGCTACTTGTTGTATTATGAAATTAAGGTTAATAAAAACAAACAATTATCGTAACAGTTTTTGAATTGAAAATAAGGAGTTATACAGCTTTTTGTCTATTTATATAACTAAGAGAAGTTTTGTAGCCTTTTTATAATTAAATAGTCGATCAAACCAATACCACTAACTTACATTGATACATAGATAGGCCACTCCTTGAAGAACTCGAAGAACTGCTTGAACTAGAGGAACTGCTGCTACTAGTTGAATTAATACGTGGTCGAATAGAATTTACAGCGATGTCTTGGTCTACAAAGAGGATTGAAAAAATAAAATTATAGGACCCCAAACTAGAAAAAAAAATATCAGTAGGTACAAGTTTAAAAAATACCTTCTTTTGATGTCTGAAAGGTGTTAGTCGGATTTTCAGAATCTTTTTTCTCGTCTTGTGTTAAAATATCTGAGTGTTTGAATCAGTTATTTGTTGACTTGAATTATTCTTAACACCTGTAGCTAATTCAACTAACATCCTAGATCGCGATGCCATCTGAAAAAATTTTCGTAAAAGTTACTTTATTTTCGCATGTATAATGTGACGTTTTAGCATAATATTAACACAAACTAAAAGGTTTTCAAAAACAATGATGTAAAATAAAATAACCCATAGTATTCGAAAAAGATTCATCAACAACAAGGTTACAATCAAAGATATCACACCGAAATTTTGTAATCTTTTCCATAAAAATGTGACAATATTAATTATCTCATTTTGAATACTCACGAATTTTACAATAAAAACGAGTTAAATAACTATTATCACATTATTGTAGTTAATGTAAATAACAATAAGAAACATACCTTTGCACTAAAAACGTGGTATTCTCGTGATGCCACGTTTTTTGTGAAAAGCGGGAGCACTTCACTCGTCGCTCGCGCGGGTCACACTAACGAATCGCGTTGTCGAAATCAACCGCCACATCGAAAGAGACAACGCGATATCCTCATTTGTCACGGCCGTGTCGTCTCTTTCACTCATAAGTCCTTGAATATTCACTTTAAAAATACCGTGTTTTTGTAAAAAATAAAACTTGATATCGCGGTTTCGAATATCAAATAATAAAAAAAACGCCTTTGATGAGATGTCACGTTTTTCTAGTAAAGAGGCGATTTAAAGTCTACGGTAATTTATCACGATGGCTTATTTTCCTTTATTCATACCAAAAATATTAGAGTAGTACGGCTGCCCCATTTCAAAACCTAGTAAGGGCGTAAAACTAAATTTTACAGGAGAGCGCATAAACGTAAAAAAGGTCAGCCTATGAAAAGTATTCGTTTTAGGTAAAAAAATTACTATTGGTTGTGTAAAATACTACATGATAAATACGTAGTACTAATAATATTTTAATATTGGTGTATATTACATACTTTAGGTCCCTTACTAACTTTGATAATGGACACAAGATAGTTAGGTTCAAGTATCATTTTGTTTCAAAACATAGTAAGAACACTTGCTAGGCTTTTGTATGGTTTATGGACCAGGAATTTAGCATAAAATCATGGACTAAGTTCTAGTAACCGTATATGGCAGGTAAATAAAATGAATATTAACTGCAAAAATCTTTTTAATACGTAATCAAAAAAGTCATCCACCAGTTTACGTTATAAAAATATGATGACTATGTCCAGGAAGTCGTCGGAACCCCGATCACGTGGGGTGCTTCTTTCCACGTAAATAAAATCATTCCTTCCAACCTAACCTTCCTTACCTAATAAAAATACTTCTTTCTTACTTAATAAAATAAATCATCATCATTCATACTTAATAAAAATGTAAATTGACTGACAGACACGCTACAGCCTAAACGGGTAGACCTGGAAGCATGAAACTTGATACAGAGGTTCCTTTTAGAGTGTAGGGGAGCACTAAAAACGGATTTTTGGAAAACAGCTAAGGGTGTGAAATAAGGGTTGAAAGTTTGTATGAAAATTAACCAAATTTTAAAGCAAATAGTTTGCAAAGTCGTATTTGGGTTTATGGTTGAAAGGGACAAAAAACCTAATTCAATGATTTTTTTATATCAACCCTTAAGGGGGTAAATATCACTGCAAAATTATAATTTCC
>LGAG01000044.1:74879-98527 GCA_001278395.1 Lerema accius | reverse complement strand
GTGTCCACGCCTCCCATATGCTTATTGTAGGCGTGGACAACCAAGGGCTTTTGGATTGCTACACCGGCGCGCCTGCCTAATGTCGTATCAGCATTGTGATAAGTAGACACTGGTAACTAGTTTTACGTCTTTCCAAGCTACCACGGAAACTGTACCACAGTGCCCCTAGCCATTCGCTTGTCGTCAAGCGCCTGTATTGCGCGTGGTGTATCAGTTCGGCGCCGATTTAAGGTGCCGACAACATCAGTTGAACAGCTTTTTAAAAATTAATACAAAGAGTCCGAATTATAAAAGTTATCCATAAACACCGTATATCCACGATGCATATACGGCTCTAACAATGACAACACGATTTTTGCCGTTGCATTTTTAACCCTCTGCAATGCACGGAATTTGCATCGACCCCTGAATGGAATCAGCATCTCAACTATGCACGTGTTAGGACCGAGAGTGTAGTTTTTTTGAGAATTCGATACAAATAAATTAAATATACTTAATCTCAGGCAATTCAGCAAAGTACAAAATCTATACTTCGACATGACACAGCGAAAGATTTCGTGACCTGTACCATCTGTAGCGAACAAACAGTTAGCATCGGCATTATTGCATTTGAACACCGAACTATAGTACAAAAGTCCAAGCAAGCTTTGAATTTCAATTTCGTTTGTATCTTTTAGCTCTTGTCTATTTGAATTTCGAAATCTTTCTCGATATGTGCGCAGCTTCCGATTGGTGTAAGTAGCTATTATCGACACTAACTCCGAATCGAATATTCTAGACCAAATATCAATAAAATTGTTAAATACCAGTGGTTGAGCTGGTCGAATATTCTGCACGATGTTATGAGCGGGCGTCCTGCTTGTTCTTGTTATTTCCAATTTAGACCACAAAAAACCATTTTTACCAGTATAGTGCCTTTCAGACTGTCCACGTTCTTGGGTAGCAAGTAAGCTGAGCGGCACATTATCTGCATCATCTTCGCTCTCACTCAGCCTTTCTTCGCTCTCACTCAGCCTTTCTCCGTTCTCATTCGGTTCTTCCTGGGATATAGCTCCTTCTCTACTCGGATTTTCTTTTTCGAAGTCAGGACCTTCAACCGAATCGTCTACATCGCTAAACTCGCGTTCATAGCGGGACAGAGCTACATCACGCCATATTACGGAATGGCAACCTCGCATTTGTTTCTCGGTGTCTGAGAGACTACCACCTCAGTTGCAGAGGGTTAAAGCCGTGTAACGGCGTGTCACTAATTGTGCCTTTGTCGCAATAAATAATTATGTTTAGCAAGTAACCGGTCGCTGATTCGTACAATTTAATACCGGCCTTTGAGCGTATTGCCTGCACCCAACTCAATCGCCCCTTCCATAATAATAGCGACTTGTCGAGGCCCAACTCTTGTTGAGGCACATAGTTCAGGTAGTCAACTATGGGCCTTATTTTGGCGATCTTTCGATCGTGCCCTCTGTCGATTATCATACTATTATCAACAAAATGTGAGAATCTCATTAAGAGAACGTACCGAATTCTGGACATTAACTTACGAAATTCGGCCATTCCCACCTTTCCTGTCGTCCGCCAATAGTCATCTACCCTGCCCCTCAGGCACATTCCCATCAAAATACGGCGAATAATCGGTAAATATCTGCAACAGACGTCTCAACCCAGTCGTTAACCCTCGACTGGGCGGAGATGCCCGTTGCAGACTCCGTGGCCGCGGCAATTGTTTGTTTCTTTAACTATATTGTCCATTAGAGGTATATCCCACATTTGTGAGAATACCTCCAATGAACTTGTTCCCTATATTTTGCTACCGAGAACTTCGTTAAATGTTTCTCTACTTGCATTATAGCAACTGTAATCTTCCGACCAAGTTGCTACATTGTCGTCACCGACGTCATAGAGGCCAGAAACGTGGAGATTTTCTTCCTTCCAGTCAAACTCGCTCCCTGAGTCCATTAGGTCCTCCAGATCGACGATCTCAGCGGGTCGTCGGTCGTGTCTGTTACATGCATAAGCAAACAATGAAAATCAAACACAAAACAAATATGCAAAGCAATAATTATGAGAATTTCCCAAGGTTAATTTAGTGGTGAGTTAGTAACATCTGGTGGACATAATAAAGCTGCAAACAAAAACCTTATTAAACCATATCTCAAGAATATAAAAACCCAATTAACCCAACCAAAACCCAAAAAATCAAAACCAGAATAAAATAAAAACGTACATGATAACTCTGTATAAAATCTTTCATGTAAGATTAGCAAAATGTGCAAATCAGTCTAGCTTGTAGTTAAAAAATAGCGTTATCTCGCACACATGCACAACGTTCTCCAACATCATACCCTCAAGAGAGATGATGAGGCCTGCATCGTCTTGATCCGCACCATCATCATCAAGTTGTCCTTCGGTCTAATAGGAGTCAACAAAATATACATATTACAACAGATGTAACTGTTCAAAGAATAAAGAACGTACCTTACATTATCGTCGCCAAATACCACTCCAGGGCTGCTGTTCGATTGGAGATCGGCTTCGTCCACAATCTCCGCGTCGACCTCGACATGACGCTATAAATATTTCCTCGAAGTGCAGTTCTGTCTCAATAGGAACGCCTTGTTTAGGTTCAATTTCTGTCAAGAAACTCCACAAATTATTAGATAGAATGCCAACATCATCCTTACAGTTTCTTTTTGGCCTGTGTGACGTAGCATTCTTTGTAGGACACATTTTCTTCATAAAATAATTTATTAGTACACAGGTATCTAAATCTAGCGACAAGCTTTTATATCATTTAATCATTTGTGTAATACATGTACTAACTTAATTGGTTTAATTTAAAGTTTATTTTCTTCTTTTTAGATCACTTAATAAAAGCTTATTTTATAAGGGTTATTTACATTAATTTATTAACTTTTCCAAATTGTCGTAAAATCTGTCCACATTATGTCGATTAAATGCCATTGCTCTAGCGAGACTACATGCTTCAGTTTTTCTTAATGTTAATCCTGGATGTCTTTTTCTAAAATTCAAAAGCCAATCTTTCCTAACCTTTTCCTTTTGTTTCGACGAATTGGACATTTTCAAATTATTAACATTTTCCATTTGATACGCTAGTTTTCGGCATTCCTTGGCAGACAATCCATAAAAAAGTAATACACAATGTTTAAAATATTTTAACATGCTTTCTTGGCCTGTAGTAAATATTTGATTAACGCTGTAATTTGGGGTTAAACGAGCTTCGTCGACGTTTACATTTTTAGTTTTAAGATAATAACGTCTTAACTTAGAGAAGGAAATCCCCGAAAATTTTGAAGCTTTTCTTACACTCATACCATTTTTTATATTAGTCAAAGCATTTTTCATCTCATAAGCAGTGTGATTGTCTCCATTTTACAGGGCTTTATTGCACGAGCCATTCTGAGAACCAAAAGAAAAAAATAGCATTCATTTAATAAAATTAACTAAATGTATCTACATATACATTGGTGCCAATATAGTACAACGTAGCTCATGACTCACTGTGTACTCGAGGAGCCTGAGATTTTGTATCTACCTTAAATCACCGCTGACAGTATTACGCGAATGAAGAACACAATTAAAGGACACGGTCCAAAATCATACGGGACGGTGCCCCAAATGCTCACTTCGGTACACACATGAAATCTGTTTTATTTTAAGGTATAGTATAGTATTTAAAGTAAAGTTTAGATAGATCACCATAAAAAATAAATACAAGTGTTCAATAGAATTAGCAAAAAATCAAAAACCAGTGTTAGGTGAAGATAATGTAAGAAAACATTAAACAGTGATATCTCCTAAGTACCTACGTCCGTCCTTATAATGCGTTCTTCTGATTGTTCAGTTTTGAATCGCAGAGCTTCGAATGCTTATTTTGTAAAGCCTGGTTGTCCATTTACTGATCTATACCACGTCCTTTATGTTTTAATAGATGGCAAACAAGTATTAAAAGTTTTCCGTACGTACTCGTAGTTGTACGCTTAGGTAGAATAAAAATTAAGAGTTAGGGCAAAGACTCTTAGTTGCGGAGTATATTTCTTTCTCAATAGTTTGCCATACTTTTTTTTAATAGCTGTCAACGAACATTTTCGCTACATTCGAAGTACTGTTTCAAAGGCCATATTTCAGTGTCGTTTTTGTTTTAAATAAAATATACATTTCAAATATCACACATAATGTCATAACACTTTCATGAAACTATTTTCAAATATTAACTATTTATTTCGTCTTAGAAATTAAAGGCTAATTGCAAGGGATGCAATAAGACGATGTGCGCCTTTTGCACACGACGTAGTAACGCCTAGGGCGTTCCTGGCGTGGCCCTGCTCCAAACATATCATACTGAGCTGAGACATGTCCCGCAGATGCTGGGTACATGTCCCGTGGTGCTTGTTTGGTGTTGTTGCGAACGAGAAGTTCATTGACACGAACTTCCCGAAACTTACGATGTGGAAGTTTCTTCCCGCTCGCATTGTAAAGTGTGTTTGCATTTAAAATACTGGCATTCAACATTTTTTTAAATAATTTCTTGTACCACACGTGTGTACGCTTTCTTTCCAAAGGAAACATGGCGATCGTCTGGTCTTTCCGATCGACCCCACCCATACGAATGTTATAATCTGCAATTACGTTAGGCTTAAGTCTGTTGTGGCACGCCACGGTCTGCAGACTTGTAGTGTATTTTGTACAGTGGTAGTGTTCAGTGTATACTCTACTGTTTATGGTATGGCTCAAAGAAGGTAAAGCACATCGTCTTATTGCATCCCTTGCAATAAAACGATGTGCGCCTTTTGCACACGACGCAGTAACGCCTAGGGCGTTCCTGGCGTGGCCCTGCTCCAACCATATCATACTGAGCTGAGACATGTCCCGCAGATGCTGGGTACATGTCCCGTGGTGCTTGTTTGGTGTTGTTGCAAGCGAGAAGTTCATCGACAAGAACTTCCCGAAACTTACGATGTGGAAGTTTCTTCCCGCTCACATTGTAAAGTGTGTTTGCATTTAAAATACTGGCATTCAAAATTTTTTTAAATAATTTCTTGTACCACACGTGTGTACGCTTTCTTTCCAAAGGAAACATGGCGATCGTCTTTCCGATCGACCCCACCCATACGAATGTTATAATCTGCAATTACGTTAGGCTTAAGTCTGTTGTGGCACGCCACGGTCTGCAGACCGTAACTAAGATAAGACTAACAACGTTCTTATCTCTCAATACCACGATATCTACATCCCCTGACTATGTGCCACAGACTTGAGCTGCTGCCATGTTTCCTTTGGTCCTGCTTGCCAGTTCGACTGGAACGAACTGGCGATTTAGTCGGAGCGTTCCGACGCAGTCAATACCGCAAGACTTTAACTCGCGAGCGAGAGTTGTCCATCCATACGATGAAGCCCAGGTTCTCGAGACCATTTAGTAATCTGAAAACCAGAGATGGTACAAATCCAGACACGGGGTCCTCTGACGGATGACCTTCATGGCTAGCATGAACTTCAAACCGCCACCGGGTATCGGTGTGGGACTCACGTACCTCATACGTTTTTATGCCGACTGTAGCTGCTTTATTTCGAATAAACTGGTTAATATTGAACCAGCCTGTCCACATTGTTAAACTTTCATCCAACGAAATATTTTGGGACAAAACATACAATTGCTGGAATTTTGTGTTTAAATGCTCTATAATAGGACTTAATTTGAAGAGTTTTGCTTCTGCTCGTGTTAATGCTTGCGGATTATATGTAGTATTGTCTCGGAAGTGGAGACAAGTGCTCAACAGATGGAAGCGGTCGTAGCCCATCACTGCCGAGAAACCTGGAGTACCGAAAATGGGGTTAAATGATTTTTTCCAATACTCCTCGAGACGTGTCTTCACCACTGTCCCCATTGTAATGATAATGGCGAAGAACACGTACAGTTCCTCGACAGTGGTGTCTCGACATCGGGTAATGCGACTGGAGGGCTTGAGCTCTCCAGTCGCTATTGCCCTGGCCGCCAACTGCTGAGCGTACCGGTTCGTCTCCACCTCTATTTGCTTCATTATATGCCGATCCCAAATCGCCGTAAATGCGCTGTAGGGATCGGCATAAGAAGCTGTGGCCCCAGTTTCTGTGGGCTTAAAAATTTCCCTCCGTAACATAGGGTTTACAGGGGGTTGGGGGCAAGGTCCCCATTGAAAATTAAATTTAAGTTCTGGTTCCACTCCCACGATCGGCGACACCGGATCGGCTTGAAAAGCCGGCTCCGGCGGGCCATACCTTGTGGCCGGAAATGAGGGGTCCACAAAAGCATCCTGCACCTCTTCTTCGGCCTCGTCGTCGGTTTCGATGACTCTGACGCGGCTTTGGGGGAATATGTCGTGCTCGTCCTCGTCACCTTCCTCATCTTCGCTCACTATATTATGGAAGAAAAACAATGGTTGTCTGTAAAGTTGGTTTACGGCCGATAAATAGCGCGGTCGGAAAGTGGATAGGTGATTGCTAGTAGTAAAAATCTCTTGACTATTTCCTTGTTTCGGAGGGCACGTTAGGCCTTCGGTCCGGGTTGTTATCGTTAGATCACAATCGTTAAAGCTATGTCAGAGCCACTTGGTGAAGAAAAAAATGTTAATATAAATAAAAAATACTTACCACATTCATTTAATAGCGATAAAATTTCCGCGTCGGAAAGAGGGCGTCTGCCCCGCGGAGCGACCTCCGGTGCTNNNGGTCGTAGCCGGGAGATTTCTGTAAATTAAAATATATAGGATTATAATTTGTCTAATTCTGCAACACATTATTCCAAATTGCTAGGTTCTGTTTATTAAATGGTGGGGCAGTCATCAATACTTCTTTTTAGCGATCTCCTTTATACTTACAAATAATCGATTGCCGGGGGTTCCGGAGCGACCTCCAGTGCTTGGGGTCGTAGCCGGGAGATTTCTGTAAATTAAAATTAGCCCGCACTTCACGTCTGTAAACAAAGAAAATAAATAATTAATATGAAATGACGATTTCACTTAGTGTGGCCTCTACGGCTGAATAATAAAATACTCACTTAGCCCGTAACTTGGGTGGTAGACTCGTTGTTGGTGTCGACCACATCGATGGCGTAAGCTTCGATGGCGACAGCATCGATGGAGTGGACAATAGTGACGGGGAACATATCAGTGAGGGCGTCGATGCCCCCGATGTTGACGTTGGTGTTGCTTCACGTCTACCTCCCTCTATGTAACTAAAGACAAATCTTGTTTAAAAAATTCCTCGATAAAAAAAATTATGTCGCGTAGCGTTATGTCACCCGTGAGTTCGAATTGAAGGAATGACTGACGCATCATGTAATAACATCTACTAAATAAATTTACACATAGTTGTCAGTGCTCGCATGGTTTTTTATATAATTGAAAAAAGAATTGGGAATCGAACCTAGGACCCCTCGAATTGCAGGCAGGGTCACTACCAACAAGGTTAGTGAAAGTAAAGTGTAGTAAAGTAAAAGTACAAGAAAGTGAAGTGTAGTGACGTGCAGTGCTAACAGTAATGTGTTCAGTGTCAACCCACTTAACCCACTCTCGTGACAATGACTTACATAGAGGGGGAAGGCACGGGAGTCACGTTGAGCTGGGCGTCTTGAGGTTGAGCCAGGATGGCGTTCCAAGTGGACCAGGCAGCTTCTGTGGCGCTAAAAATAAAACCCAAGTAGTATTTTCATCAAAAACTCTGAAAACTATACATAAGTTTAGAAAAACTCACATCTACTCATCCTGATCTATTGGTTTGGCCACCACCCTGGCCTTTTTCTTTATGAGCGGCTGCTCTAGCGCCTCCGCCTGATAAAACACTTCCCCCTCTTCATATATCGCCAATCTAAAAACATTTTAGTAGATTACAATTTATCTCTATCTTATTTGTTAGATAATAAAATATAAAATGGTTAGAAAAAAATATATAAAATGGTCAAAAAATAAAATATTAAATTGTTAGAAAATTATAATAATAAAGGCGGTTAGTACGGGTTAGGCAGATTTGGCCGTCTTGAGCGAAAGCCGCCGCGCGTGCGCACTTTTTTTCTTTTGGAGAGGCCCGAGGGGCCAGGGAGAGAGAGGTCCGAGGGGCCAGGGAGGGAGAGGTCCGAGGGACTAGGATGGAGGTCCGGGATTGAGGAAGGGGGGAGGACCTTGCGACCGCCGTCTTCAGTCCGATTCGCTCCTCTACGACCTCGACGACGTCGTCCACGGCCATTCGCATGCATCCTAAAGTTTTGTTAAAAAAAACATTCATTCAAAAGCCGAAAACATAAAAAAACACCACAATTGCAAATAACCAAGCACACATAAAAAAAATATTATAAAAACAGAAAAGCCGACTGCTTGATAATTATTAAAACGGAAACAAAACGCACACACTCAAACCCTCAGTAGGATTCCCTGCGTCGCGTCCCGTCAAAAGTTAGTTATAAAAAATATATTATAAAAACAGAAAAGCCGACTGCTTGATAATTATTAAAACGGAAACAAAACGCACACACTCATACCCCGCAGTAGGATTCCCTGTGTCGCGTCCCGTTAAAAGTTAGTTATACAAAAATATTATAAAAACAAAAGCCGACTGCTTGATAATTATTAAAACGGAAACAAAACGCACACACTCATACCCCGCAGTAGGATTCCCTGTGTCGCGTCCCGTGAAAATCGAACATCACATCATCAAACAGACACAGACGGACAGACAGACAAAAATAAAAAAATAAAAATTTGTATACATACGTATGCAGTAAGTAAAAAGCGGTTATTTTATTTTAATATTACAAACAGACACTTTAATTTTATTTAGTTGTATAAATAATTAATTACTGTTATTTAAAATGTTTAATTTTTACTGATACCTTACTTCACCTAATAAAAAATTCCAGATTCCAACAGTAATGAAGTAGCCATGCCATGCATTTATTTAAAAGATAATCAAATTTTCTAACAAAATGCAAAATTCAACTGTGCACACAAAAATAATGTAAATGTCATATCCTTTTTTCCAGCCAGTGTGTCCTGTTTTACCTCAAACTGGTTATTTTACATCACCACGCCGCGGTGATGTAATTGACGCGAAGCCACCGCGGCGTGGTGATGTAATTGCCGTGGAACGATCGCGGCGCGGTGATTGCCTTTCTGCCCTTTATTATAAATGATTTTCGATCAAACTAAATATATTCAACGTTTGTATTTCGCAATCATAGAAAATAGTTTAAGTTTACTACGCAATAAACAACACCACAGTACTTTTTGATACATAATATAACCTAAAAACTATCACGGAAAGTTCGACACGCTACGTGTAATGAGGGGACCCCTGACTTCAATGACGAAAAAAATATGAAAAATGAATTGAGTACACACTAATGTTGGTTTTATATTATAGATTAATAAACATTACTTACATTTTTCCGAAGTATTTTATCACGGTCACTCAAAACAGTCACAAATAATCGTTTCACACTACTTCACTGTCCGGAGAATGGAACACGACTGAGGCACGCTCGCTGCCGAAAATATTTATATTGCTTTAGCTTTTGGTTGGGTTCTATACCCGTCTCTGTCATTTTATTCTCTAATTCATAGGAGTAAACGGGTCGAAATAATAACGCAGAGTTTACTAAGGCTAGTTTTTGAGGCCGTGCGTAAATCACCGCGGCGCGGTGGTCAACAGACAGTGTTTTAGGCTCAATCACCGCGCCGCGGTGATTACGCTATCCAAAGGATCATTACTAGGTGAATCAATTTGATCTGGTATGTTAGATGACTGTGGACGTATCAGTGACGTCTATTGAGATGTTGCAAAATGTTGAGTTGACACAATAAAGATACCGTATTGGTGCTTTAGATATAATTAAAGATAGCATTTCATTCATAGGAAACATCAACACATTATTAGAAACGGCAACAAAATTCATATTTTCTTAGTACGTTTTTGGCACAAGAGTTCTAACTAAAAACTACGAACACATGAAGCACTTAACAGCCGATTAAAAGGCATATTATGGAATATGTCTGTATCCGGCGCACGAGCAATCAGAGCGTTAAGCAGGGTTATAGCCTGGGCGGTCGGTTAAATCAACGTTTCTTTATCACCAGTATTATTAACATTCACCCAATTCTAAATTATCATCGAAAGATTGTTGTTAAATTATATTGTCCATAAGATTAATATCTCTCAAAAAGACAAATATTTTTTTGCAAAAAAATGTTATAATACTTATACATATTTATAATATAGAGAATGCTATCACCAATATTCAAACACTGGTTCATCTATTTCTTGAAGATTTTCAAAATCTAATTTTGAATTAAAGTAATTAACTAATGAGAATACGTGTTCTACCATTTCTACTGAAAATATTGCAAAACTATTGTCCGACTCATACAATAGACATTGTATAAATTGTCTAATAAATGTATGTAACACGAGAAAGTTTTGTCATAAAATAATTATGATTTTTTATAACTATTGCACGTAATTTGTCCGATATGCTAGGTAAAGTTGTATACACGCGGTTTGGAAATATACACCGTTTATTATTATTTGCAGCTCTCCTATAATGAGGTAAAACTATTTGCGTATTTATAACATGTTCCTCCCTATCTGCCTCTTCAACCTGAAGGGTTGTGGGGGTGTAGCAGTAGGTCTATACGTTCTACTTCCACTGAAAATGGAATCTCTCGTAATTCGTCAAGCATGTTTCCACGGCGAGCTTCCCTTTGAGAACGTAACCAACATGGATGGCAAACTCTGTCAGATGTAGTTACCTGTAAAAATCACAATCGAAGTAAATCATACTTAACATTTAGTATAACTTATTATTATATCTATAAATGGCAGATATTATGAGAAAATCTATTATAGTAGGCATTTATTAACAATATATAAGGTATTAGAGTTTTACATAACCATGATTATTAAGCAACATAAAATTAAAAATAGTGATCTTTGTTGACATACCTGTCGTGGTACCTATTCTAGACTGTACAGGGTGGGCCAAAAGAAATCACCCTGTTGGAAGATGCTCTTATTTCTGCAAATGGCGGTCAATGCCAAATCTGTTTAGGTATTTGTGAACTAGACAGATTATTATTGTATAAATAAAAGGTTATGTTTGGATGTAGTAACAGCAGTTTAATTTCTTCAAGGACTTTTTCACAACAAAAAAGCTTGCATAGACGCCATTAATAATTGAAAGAGGAACACACATTGTTGCCAACAATATTACATTGGCTATATTTAAATGTTACCAACACCCCCCTTCAATGTAATATTATAGAACATAAAAGAACTAGTTACAATTTAACACGATCCCAGCGGCACAAATTTATCTTTATTTTCCATTACTGCGTTACGAGGCGTTTTTAACCTCGTTCAATACCCGACATTGTGGCGGCACGAGGCCTATTAAACCCCACCGCCCGAAGGAAACTAAAATCCTTTTTTTGGCACCAAATAAGACAAAATTGACGGCTTTTTTCTTGATTATTATTAACAATGAGTTGATTGACCTAGATCTGCCGCCGCCCGTGGTGAAATTAGTTAGTTTAGATTCTATGGGTAAAATAAAATGTGGGGTCTAATGCACCTCGTACCGCACTGAATAATGACAGGTTTTCATATTATTTAGTGATGGGAAAATAAATATCAATTTTACTTCAAAGTTATGGTCAGAATGAAAACAAAAAAGGAAAAAAAGTTATGGATGTTTTTCATTGAAACATGCCAGACAATAAGATTTTTTGCAAACGGAGCATTCCGTGAGAGTTTTTTTGGTTTTTTTGTCTGCCTCACGACATGTCAAGGATTTGCGGAGTTTTTCGTAGCATCCGACACATCTCTTCTTCTTCGGACCCTTTTTAAGATGATTTGCTTTCTTTGCAGTGGATTCTGAAAAGTAGGAATGAGTTGAGTAATGAGTAGATTGGGGTAAGAGTAAGGTAGAATTGGGTAGAGTTCAGTATTGTTGGTTAGTGTAGAGAAGAGCCGAGCATAAGAGCAAAATTTTGATGAGCAAGACAGCGTTTGCATTCAATATACAAATATACTAATAGTTATCTTTATCATCAGCCTATATGAAGAAAGTTACTGAACATGTCACATTCACGTTTTTATTAACGACTAGTGGACCCGCCCTCGCTTCGCTTCGGGAAACCTATGCCGAAACAGAAGTAAAAAAGTAGCCTAAGTTACTCCTTATTACATCAGTTACCCGTCAGTGAAAGTCCCGTCAAGATCGGTCCAGCCGTTTCAGAAATTAGCCGGATCAAACAGACAGACAGACAGACAAAAACTTTAAAAAGTGATATTTTAGTATCTGTACCGTGTATACATACGTATGAAATAAGTAAAAAGCGGTTATTTTAATATTACAAACAGACACTTCAATTATATTTAGTAGTATAGATATAGATATAACGAGTAGTTAGGATATTTGAAAATTACCTGTTTCCACATCCAAGTCTTTCTGTGTAAAAGCTTCAATTAGTTGTTTCACAAATATTCTCTTTGGCATTTTATTTTTATCACCATTAATTGAATTATACACAATCCAGGCGTTAATAAGGGCTGTACCAAATTTTAGCTCCATTATAACTTTACTCCACCACTTGATTCCTTTTTTTAATGTTGTATAATACGCAGACATTTGGTCACTGTAGTCTATTCCTTTTTTTGTATCATTGTAGATTAGAACGCATCCGGGTTTTTTAATGCTTTCGTTAGTTCCTCTCTTCTTTTTCCCAGTATCTATTAATTTATCGTCATGATCTTTGCACGTAGTCAACATTAAAACATTTCTTTTGTCAACCCATTTCAATACTTTCACACCCTTTTTGTTAATTTTTCCAATAATCTGGCCCTTTTTTAATTTCGCATTAACAACTTTCTTTGGCAAATATTTTCTTCTTAAGTTTAAAGTTCCACATAAAAAAGTTTTGTGTGATAGAAGTTCTTCTGCCAAACTCAACGAGGTATAGAAATTATCTACTATCACGATTCTTCCCTCTTCTGTTAAATTTTTCATCAACCTTAGAACTACTTTTTGACTGTGATCGACTTCTCGCTTTTGATCTTTTTTACCTGTATAAATCTCTATTTGGTAGGTATAACCCTCGGGGGTGCAAAGTTTGTAAAGCTTAACGCCATATCGGTGCGATTTGTTTTTTATATATTGACGAAAACCTAATCGTCCTCTCCAGGGAATCATTGTCTCGTCAATTACTACATATTTTCCAGGCTTTAATATATTCTGAAATTTGTCAGTGATCATCAAAAGCATATCTCTGATTTTATGTAGTTTGTCAGTTTTATCATCATTCGTGATATCACTGACATGCCAGCATTTTAATAGGAGTAAAAATCTGTCTCTTGTCATCGCTGAACGTATAAATTCGTTTCTGTATAATTTGTTCTTGCTCCAATATAAATTTATCTTAACTCAAGCATATTAAGCACACTTTCAACGGAAGAAGACTTTGATTTTTCGTAAATTTTATCGATTTGATATTTGGAAAACTCTTTTTTCAATAAAAACTAATGCAAATAAACAAAATGTTTTACTTTACTTACCAGATAGTAATGCCAATCATTTCCAGAGGCATAACAGGAATTCTCCCCTTGTATGATCGTTTCTGAAGATTTATGGTGATAATAAACTTAAAAGCTATTCGAATCAAGAGATGCTCAATCTACAATAATCAAAAAAAATTTTTCGTCGATTTTCAAAGCTTCATATTTTAGATGAAAATAATTCCCATCGGCATTCATGATAGTAATAAATGGATGAACCCAAAATCTTCTTTGTTTCGCTTTCCTGTATCTCCTAAGTAATAACAAAAGTGCACACTTCTTTTTACGATCCATATCACGACCTAGTTTTCAATATACGTTCAGTACGGTTGATAGTCGTCGAAGAAATGGTGACCCCGGAGACGCCTTACCGCACAAAATCGCATCGCAGCAATTTGTATCGCAATTTTCTGCATTGCGAATTCACATCGCGTCGCATCGCAGTTTTGTGTGCGAGCCCTTTACGTCGGAGACATTATAAAATGATAAACATCACTAAAAAGCAGGATCGCCTAAAATATTTTAGATATAAAATCTACAGCGGTCTACTGAAACGTGGTCGAACCGTTTGAGTGAAAAATTTAGACGCCATTCCCGATAAAGCGAAAATAAAAAACCGGTATCTGAGCGACCATGCGATGATGTCCGGTATGACAAATATGATCATTGGCCGCAAATAACCGGTTATCAGAGGTGCAAGTACTGAAAAGCTGGCCAGGCAAGTACGATGTGCACAAAACTTTAGGTTCATCTTCGCTACGTAAAGAATCGAAACTGCTTTTTGGAGTACCACCGCAAGCAATAAGGTCTCTGAATTAAGAAAAAATTGTCCAGGAATAGTTATTTTTATTTAAAATCATGTTTTTTACAATAATATTTTGGTATTCTGATAAAAACTACCAGTACCAATCCAAGTCTCCCTAAACATAGCAATGTATATCATAATATACATTCCTAAAAATGCGATAATCACCGTAGGTACGTGTAGCAACGTATAAAACAGTATACATATAGATTTTCAAAAATTTTTATATTACGATTTTCTTATAACCCAAAGAAGCTACCCATATACATTTTTTTTGCTTTTCTTAACGCACATTAAGGGTTAAAGGCGCGTAAAATGCAACATCTAACGGCTGTAGCAAATGGGTGGTTTTAGGAGGTAAACAAACGAACATAATATTGAGCTTCTGACAATTCTGTAATACGGATTCGGAAAAATGTGAACATAAATTATCCCCAATGATCACTTTTCGGCCAGTTTTTGTTTTTTACATATGGTTATATGATGTCATCGAAGCACGTAGAGTCGAACCAACCACATTTCGATCGGTCGTACCTCGTCCCCTCAGGCCCTCCTTCTAGCCATTGATCTTCATACATAACATACACACATCAACCAAATCTAGGGATATTCTACATTTCATAAAATATCTAAAAACCTATAAAGAATTTTGTGATGTGATAAATGGAAATGAAATTATGAAATAAATTATAGGTTATTTAAGATCTTTAATAAAAAAACATTTGGATAACAAACAGATTTATGTCTAATCATAAAATTTCGCTCCCAATCTACTCCGGGCATATTATCTTTTAAACTGTAGACGGTTTTACCTATTTTGTTTAAGTATTTTTGGGCAAATACGCGTAAATCTGTAGAATCCAGTGATAACCCACAATTACTCAATATTTGTATGTATTTTATGAATGAATTCTCTTCGTCCTTTGAAAAAAGAGTAGGGTGTCCGGCTTTTTCTTGTATTGTAACACCTTATTTTATTTTCCTAAAAAAGTCCCTAGTGATACAAATAAACACTAGATATTTAAACTCAAAAACAGTACTCACACAGCTGTCATCTAGTTTGTAATGCTTGTGGCATATAAAAGCCACCTTATCACACCTTTGTTTTAGACGCAGGTTGTATGATTTAAAATGATATTTAAAGGCTTTGCCAAACAGAACGCGTACTTAGCGCGCGTCAAAGTGCTAGCCTGACGCGGCGCTATAGCGCCGAACGAACTGTGTTGTATTGAGACGAGAATATACCGTCAAACAGAGCGCTAACGCTAGCAGTACGCAGCGCGCTGTCGCAGCGTTAGGACGCTGTGACGCCGAGCGTTGTATTTTTTACAAAATTTTGTCTTAGCTTCGGATTACACGTGTGTTTTGTACTACATCATGACTGAAAAACTGATAGAATTGGTTCGGAAACATCCATGTTTATATAATATAAAACACAATGCTTATAAAAACATTACAATAAAGACAAAACTATGGGAACAAATTGGAAAAGAAATTAATGACACTGGTAAGTAATATGTTTGTTTATTGATGAAAAGTTCGAATTTCGAAAGCTGCAGTTGTCGACCTTCTATTTGTTGGACGATGAGAAGTTAGGGCACGCATAGGTTCGTTTTGTTCTTCTGGCTCGGGAGATAAAACCACTGTACCTTCTTTTGTTCGTAAGTAGTTATGTAAACAACACGCCGCTTCAATGGGTGTGTCCACTTTACAATCAATAGGGCGTAAAAATATGCGCCATTTTTGTGCTAGTATCCCAAACGCATTTTCAACCACACGACGTGCCCTGCAAAGTCTTTTATTAAAATTTGTTTTTCTTTCATCTTGTGTGGCTGAGGGTCTAGGGAATGGACGCATTAAATACGTTTTTAAAGCAAAGCCTTCATCACCAATAAGTACATGTGGTATGAGGTCATCGGTGCCAGGAAAAGGTTTATCTGGTAGCAGAAATTTTCCGTCGATATACTGTCGATAAAACATTGAATTCTCGAATATGCTGCTATCGCTATGGCGCCCGTAACTACCCACATCGACGACAGTAAATTTGTACCATGGATCCACTATAGCAAGAAGAACTATAGAAAAAAACTTTTTGTAGCAAAAATAGTCGGATCCACTATTATTTGGGCGTTTTATAGCGACATGTTTTCCATCGATACTACATACACAATTAGGAAAATTCTAAGTTTCCCTATAACCTTTTTCTGATTGTTTCCATGTCTCTTCATTAGGGGAGGGTATAAATTCTGGTTGTAATGTGTTCCATATTTCTTTACATACTTCTTTAACAATATTACCAACTGTTGAGCGACCTACTCTGAAGGAAAAGGCTACAGTCTGATGTGAATCACCCGTAGCTAAGTATCTGAAACAAAATTAATGTATTATGTTTATTACGCAGGTGACGCAGCTAAAAAAAATGGAAGAGTTTGAGGGACAATTATATGAGATACAGAAAAGAGGTTGCAGGTACTACAGGACAAGGTACAAAAAAATTTATGAAATGGCCGTGGGCTTCGCAGTTACAGTTTCTTGAAATAACTTTATCAGATAGAGAAAGAAGTTCAAACGTTCAACAATCTTCCTCCGATAAATATTTATCAGAGACTCCATCGCCAGACTTACAATTGCCAGAGACACTACAGCCAAAGACACCTCCGTCTCATACACCACCACCACAGACACCTCCGCCAAAGACGCCTCCGTCACAGACACATCCGCCACAGACGCCGCCAGAGAGAAATCCGCAAGAGATGTCTTCTGAAAACTCCGCAACTCGTTCAAGAAACTGACAGTGAGAATACATTTTCTGCAAAATAAAAAGAAAAAAGAGTTTGATGCTATAGACCACCTATTTCAGAGTTATGCTCAAACATTTAAAAGTTTTTCGAAACAGAGTCAAATAAAAGTTAAAGTAGAACTAGCCAAGTTATTTGCAAGTATATAATCAGAGGAACTGCAAGAAAACGTCCTGGTATTGAGCAATTCGCCACATTATTCTGTTATAAATGCTGAAGACTCGATCTCCTATGAAGTAACCAATTCTGGGCCAGAAGATTTATCCCCAGTAGCTGTTATAGATTTATCTAACTACATTAGCGATGCTTCATCCAACCTGCAACAGTCTGCTGACCTGCCACCACAACCACTACGACACGAAATTGACATGATACGTGTGACAAATTTTCGAGCATCAACGTTAACTGATTTTCATAATATAATGAAATTTATTTAAATGATGAATGTGTATAAAATGTAAGCTTAATATTTGTATGCCCGAAAGGGCCGAATATAGAGGAACCTACTTAATTATCTTAACAATCTTCAGACCTAAATTCACAAATAAAGAAATTTGAATTTGAAATATAACCTATTAGGTTTTACAATCCTTCCAGACCTTGTTCTATAACCATCAGTAACAGGTTGTAAAACAGGCTGCTGCTGTTCAATAGGATTAGGAGTCGCCGTAGGTGTAGACACAGTATCATAAAAATATTGTGGCGCCTCATTTTGAATATTAGGTATCTCTATTTGAAGATGCAGGAAACATGCACTCTTTAGGCTAACTAACTAATAATATGTTGCCTATTTCTTCTGCCTACAAACCCATCAGAACCTTCAATTATATAAGACCTAGGTTCATCACAAATTTACTGAATTGTACCTGGCATCCAATAACCACTAGGTATCTTTTTAAAATACACTTTTTCTCCTTCCTTTAATTTAGACAAAGACTTAGTATTACTATCTTAATATTTTTTCATTTTTACAATATTAGTTTCCTTAGCTTGCTTATAATCCTGAAATTTTACCACTTTAGGCTTTAAATTATTCATGACAGATGGTAATTGAGTTCTCAATGAACGAGACATTAACAATTGTGCAGGTGAAGGTAAGTTATTTCTAGGAGTATTACGGTATTGTAACAAAGCAAGGTATGGATCTGTACCAGACTCGTTACACTTAGTGAGTATACGTTTACAAACTTTAACAGCTGACTCAACAAGACCATTTGAACGAGGTAAGTAAGGACTAGAGGTAATATGCTGAATTCCCCACTCAAAAACATTTTTTTTAAATTCAACTGAAGAAAAAGGTGGACCATTATCTGAAATTAACTCAATAGGTATGCCATGACAACTAAAGATTGATTTTAAGGGGACAATTACACATTTAGCATTTGTACTTGACACAAACATTAATTAACAAACAAAACAGTAAACTGATTCTCCTCGTGAATCCTGAGTCATCAAATAGGTTCTTCAATTTCTTCCACAGTTCATATATAGATTTTACACTTTTAATATGTACGTACAGCGACGAATCTATAGTCAGGATCAGTTTGGCTCTTGTTTTCGTGTCACCTGCTGCTCCTATTTCTTCTGATACAGTATCAGACTTGATACAATCGGACATTCCCTCCAACACTAGGAAATTCTCAGCCGCGAAAGCCCACTCACTGTAGTTTTCCCGCCCTTTTAATTTAGGTACACTGACAAGGTAGTTCGTCGTCATTTCACAGTTACAGCGTTAATTATAGTTTATCTCAATCTGCAAAGTCTATTTTCCACACAGAACACTGTTTTCAGGACCATTGCGAGACAAAACTATAACTTACTGGACACATAACCTATTATATTTAAATAATAAAAAGCGAGAGTTCATTAAAGAAAGTAAGTTTTATTTCGACACACATTTTGGAAGAGACCACAGAGAACACTTTTGTAAACCATATAGGAAATGTCACAGATTAAACAACAATCATTGAGGTAGTTTCTTATCGTCACCACTCACCAGCTAGTGGCGCTTGTATCTATACTATTTCGATATCCATAAATTACTTCAATATTTATTAGTTATTTATATTAATGATAAGTCTGCCAATAATGGGTGTTACTGTGGTCTGAGGCATAAAAGAAAACTCGTTATCTACGTGACGATGATTTTTGTATTTTGATGTAATGTCAAAAGAGGGGCATCGAACTTGGGAAGGGTCCTTTCTTGTTCCTTTTGTGACTGTGATCGTCCTGCGAGCTGGTCGTGTCCGTATCGCGTCCACCGATAGGCCTGTCTCATAGTGGGAAATTCTGGAGTCCCATCCTGTCACCGTATTGCCTAAAGGCGAATATTGTTACTGGAGTGTCGCGAAGCGGCGATTTGCTGATTCCTGCTGTTATTACGTCGCTGCTGCTGCGCCGACACATACCCCGTGCAGGCGCTAAGCACGTCGTAGTAAGTCTTAAGCGCGCTCCACATTCTCAAGAGAATCTCGCGAGAATGCGAGAAACATGCGAGAAACGTGAATATGGAAGCGATTCCTCAAGTTCTCGCGTTGTTCTCCACTTTTTGTCGGGTTTTTGGCACGAGACAAAGGAGCGCGAGAACGTGAGAACAGGCGAGAACGTGTATTGACTCCACACCAACCTTGAAACAGATGTTAAGCAAAATAACATTAAAAAAGGGTATCAATCCAATAATTTTAGATAAAATAAAAAAATCTGTCAAGGAAATGACCGTAAAAGATCGCCTCTGTACCTTGATTTTCGACGAAATGTCATTATCGCCGCAGGTACATTATGACGCTGCTCGAGATGAGCTCATAGGTCTAACAAATGACGGCAAAATTGCAGATCATGTGCTAGTGTTTATGATCAAAGCCATTAATTTGAAATTTAAACAACCAGTATCACTTTACGAATTGCCTAAATAAATTTGCATTAAAAAATATGATAATAGAAGTCATAAAGGCACTGCAAAGAACAGGCCTTAATATTATATGTACTGTGTGCGACCAGAGTACTGTAAATGTCAGTGCAAGCAACGAATTGATAAGAGAAACAAAGGGAATATATTTGAAAAATGGTCAGGAATATAAATATGATCATTTTATAGTAAAAAAAAAACATATTATTCCCCTGTATGATGTACCTCATCTATTAAAAGGTCTCCGTAATAATTTACTTAATAAAAGTATGAGGTACATAGATTTTGATGATGAAAATAAAGAAAAAATTGTGAAATGGGAGTACCTCCAAAAATTGTATGTGGCTGACAAATCCTTTGGGGAGCTAAGGTGTTTGCAAAAAATTACTGAAGAACATATAAATCCCGAAAAAATAAAGAAAATGAAAGTAAAGTTAGCAACACAAATATTTAGTAGAAGTGTAGCTATTACCACAGAGCATTTGTCAGCCAGAAACCTTATACCTAATGAATGCCGAATGTTAATACCAATTTTTATTTTGTTAGATAATTTATTTGATTCCTTTAACGTATCAACTTACCATATCCCCAATGGAAAAATTTATAAGGGAGCTGTAAAAAAACATCACCACATCACGCATTGTGGCATAAATGTAAAAAAAACATTACGATCATTGCGATTTGTGGAATTAAGGCACATTGGGAATAAGGTTAAATTAATTGAAAGAAATACACCATCTGTAAACAATTTCATTAAAACAATTGAAGGCATGGAGGTACTTTTTAAAATCTTATCAGAAAAATATCATTTAGATGCTTTACTAACTAGAAACTTTAATCAGGATCCAGTTGAGAACTTTTTTGGGAGCATTAGAAGTTTAGGCGTTAGAAACACAGCGCCTAATTGCGTAAATTTCATAGGTGCATATAAATCATTGTTACTTAACAATTTTTCCTCATCACATTCAATAAAAACTGCCGGCGAGGGCCGCGTCGAAAAAATAAAAGATTTTGTGTTTGAAAATCGTCGATTGACAATTAGAGACCTCGATGATAGTGTTGGAATATCATTTGGCTAATACCATTTTAAGATAACCATTTTAAAGGATGGTTTGTGTCTCAAATGCGTCAAGTCTTGATTGGTGCTAATAACGCTCATTTTTTGGGAAAAAAAAACGTCGCGTTGATCTGTGTGAAAGTTTGCTGTCTGTCCATCCGGACGACTTGAAATGCATAATTATTGGAGACGAGACTTGGATTTACGCTTACGACCCTAAAACCTCCGACCGTTCCACCAAATATCGTGCAAAAATTGAAGCAAGACCAAAAAGACCGAGATAAAAATCGAATCGAAGAAGGTCTTGAAGGCTATACCGGAAAATGACTATTCCGACTATTTCGAAGACTGGAAAAAGCGTTGGCATAAATGCGTAATATCGGTCAGGGATTACTTTAAAGGAATTGAAATTAATTTGGAATAATAAATAAAGAATTTTCATTTTATAAACAAATTCACCTTACTTTTTGATCACAGTAGTATGTGGCTGGATCCTGAGTAAATGTTTTCAGTATGTGTCAAAATCATGTAAAACATGTAAATGCTATTTAACTGGTAGCTCAGCAAATAAAAGTAATGCCTTTATTAAAGCTAAAGAATATTCCGTTAGTAAACAATGGCTTTGTTATCCTTCTGATGACTTAGTAAAGTACTTCCATGAAATTCAGAATATTACTGAAGGTTTTCTTAAACAAAATGTATGCAAAGCAAAATTAAAAAACAAAATATTAGCCTTAGCAGATTTACTGACAACAAATCCATTTAATGTATGTGATTTGCATAGAATCAAGTTAAAAGAATTATTTGATGACAAAACAATTAACATAATAGTTTACAGTTGGTGCAGATCAATTAATAGAATACTATCAGGAAAATTGACCTACAGTGGTAATGATAGTACAAAGTTAAAAGCTCAATTATATTATGATAAATTGAAGCATTTTAAACGTAAAAATAAATAAATTATAAATGTTTAAACTGACTTTTATTTCATTCATACCCACGTAAGTTGTTGTATGTTTAACATCAACTGCAAATGAGCGTGATTCAAAGATTTAAATTGGCTTTAATCTTGTATCTTTCTGAAGTTCCGTAAAAATTTAGGTTTTTTGTATCAAATTCCAGAAAGAAACGCGCTCATTTACGGTTTATGTTTTAAAGATGCAACAACTTCAATATAATTATCTAATCTACTTAAAGAATAACGAACATAGGTATCTATAGTATATAGTATAGGTATAGGTACTGATACATATGTATAGCAAGGCATATACAATGTGCCACAGGGCTAAGTGACCGCCCGAGGTATTTTGAATATTTGAAAAATTACATAGAGACGGCTCTCTATACCCTATACATAATACTCTATGCTCCACACTCGCATGTTTTTCAGTAGCGCGCGCGCCGCCGACTTGAACGGAAGTAATTGTGTACCTTGTGGCGTCAATATGAGCGTAACTTGGACAAACGAACTTGAGTTGAAATTTTTGGAATATTTCCAACCGGAACCCGTGCTATGGAATACAAATTTAAAAGACTACAAAAATAAACTAAAAAACCATGATGCGTGGTATCGTCTAAGTGAACTGATGGGAATACCGATTGATGACTTAAAAAACAAAAAACATCGTTATTTGCATGCTACAGAGGGTACAAACATAAAGTTAAGAAATCAGAAAACTCTGGAGCAGGTGTCGACGATGTTTACAAGCCGATATGGTTCGCATACGAAATAATACTCTTTTTTTGGGGATACTACGAAATGTAAGAAAACAATTTTCCTTTATTAGTAAGTACAGTCAACTTATGTCTGTTGACAACCAGTACATAACCTTGATGAACCAAAAACCCGGAGACCAAGATCGTCAAGAACCGCAGAAAACGTGAAATCTGTTAATCAGTTTGTTCGTGACGATCTTGGTCTCGGGTTTTTGGTTTATCAAGTGTTGTACCGGTCTCCTCAAACTTTTTAACCCATTTGCTAATAACTGGAATACTTGGCGCATCATAAGTGACGATACCCACAAGTACTACAGAATCTTCTACGCGCTATAGTCGCTGAATCACTGTTTGTAAAACTCTCGCACGCACAATGCACGGGCTGCTCCTGAGAAACGCTCCATAGCGGCTGAATTCCCAAGAGCCAGGCTACCGAACGACATACCCCCCGCGCCCCGCAGATTCGTTGCGTTCGCGCAGTAAGCTAAAAAAATATAAACTTTCTTTTGAGACACCTTGTGTTTCAAGCAGAAAGAGTTATGAAGGAAGCCTTGTCTACGTTAAATGCAACTGTTAAAAGAAATACACCTCGACCAATTCCAAAAGAAGACGATGATTGTGACTTGTATGCAAAGCTTTTGGCTACTAAATTGAGAAAATTACCGGAAGAAAAAAGATTAAGATTTATGCATGATATAGATGGCATGTATATGCAATATGCAGTACATTCTGAATTCTCATCACCAGTACCAACACCGTCACCAGTCA
>LGAG01000044.1:34170-56458 GCA_001278395.1 Lerema accius | reverse complement strand
AAGACAGGTTGCAAGAGAATTTGACGTCAGCCAAACGTATGCTTGGCAGACGTTAAGAGAGGATAAACAACACCCTTATCATTTCCGACGCGCTCAAGAACTCTCTGAAAGTGATCATCGTGTCGAGTTTTGCCGGTGGTTGCTAAATAACCAAAATTCGAATATTTTCTGGACCGCGAGTGGACATTTACACGTCGCGGACTTTTTAATATGCACAATAGCCACCACTGGAGTCATGGAAACCCACATCTGGCCCGCTCCGATTCTTTTCAGCATCGGTTTTCGGTAAACGTATGGGCGGGAGAATAGTAAAGTGAAATGTAATAGGTCCTATTTACTTTCCGAGATTAAACTCTGGTTCTTATTTACATTTTCTGACCAATGTTTTACCCGAGATTTTAGAGGACCTACCACTTAAAATTTATCAGGGTGGTCTCTATTAATAGCACGACGGAGCACCCGCACATTTCTCTAGCCCAGTTAGAGAATTTTTAAACAGGGAATATGGCGAGCGTTGGATCGGCCGCGGCGGGCCTGTGCAATGGCCAGCACGATCTCCCGACTAGACACCACTCGATTTTTACCTCTGGGGGCATGTAAAAGATATTATGTATAAAACAGAGCCGCAAAATGAAACGGACGAAAAATCACGGTGTATAGGGTTACAAGTTACACGATAGTGGCGCCCCTGTTATTTTCACGACTTTTTTGCCAAGCTCTAATGACAAATATGACATTAAACAATACAGAAAACATCATGGTAGACGTTGGAGTTATTTCACCTAGCGAGATACAGTAACCATAAGGTAACGGGCGCTTAGAATTCTTTTTGACTCGCAGTCAAGTTAGTAGTCCCTATGTAAGTCTGCTACAGTTTTACCACTTCCATAATAGTGTTTTTAAGTTTGCACGACAGAGTGACTTCAATTTTCGAAATTCAGTTGATGTGCTGAATATTACCTTCTTTAGTAGGAGGATCCAAATAATGTTGGCTATGTTTGCCACGGTTATCCACATACCTATTACATGAATTGTTTCTCTTTTGATGGACTCCTTTTTGACCTCCTTTTGACTTCGGACCTTGAATTTTTATGTATCTTTACTAAATAATGCTCATGAAATTGGACAGCGTTTCATTTCGTTTGGCATCCAATGAAATGAGAGATGAACTAATCAATAAACCGAAAGATAAAATGCGATGTAGCCTTCTCTTGGAATCAGGGGGCCTAAAAAGGAAGCTTATGACGAATCACAATAGGATCCTAATATGATTCAAACTCAAAATCGTAAAATGGCCAATTCTGCTGCAATTCATAATATGATTTACGTGCAATTCATATTATCAAATCTGATGTTTGACAGCTGTATATGAAGATTAGTAAAATGGTCCACAAAAAAGGAATTGCTTATATGTCAAATCGCAGAATCACAAAAAGTTAGTCTAGAGTAACATCTTACAATTAATTTTTCAAGTTTTCTTGTGTTTTTGTGCGAAGATGGCTGATTTAGCCCTTTATGCAAATTTTTTGAAACATGCGCGAGTGGGGGAGAGTATTTTATGTCGCCGACGAAATGCTAATCTCCGGAACGCTGAAATGGCATTTGAGATTCCGGATTCTGAGTCTGTGGGCTTATACAGGCTAAATAAAGCAATATGTAAAGACCTCATCCAGGAGTTGGAGCCATATTTACCAGCATAGCGAAGTGGAATTAGTGTTACCTCAAAGGTAAGAAATTTATTAGTACCTATCTACTAATAGCGGTTTAATTTAATGCATGAAATATAACTTGATACATCTGATATACGAGTATGTATATGTTATTTGTTCAAGGTGTTAAGTACACTTAGCTTTTATGCTTCTGGCTTTTACCAGAGATTCACAGGCGCAAGTGTATATAACAAGATGCACCAAGTAAGTGTGTCAAACTGTGTGAGGTCGGTCACACAATCATTGAATAATGACCATTTTCGAAGAAAATACATTCGTTTCCCATAAACTCGGGAAAAACGAAATGTCATTAAACATGGGTAAGTTATAGATAAAACTATATTTTTCCTTTCTATTTAATTATTTAAAATATCTTCATAAATAGGTACCTACCATTGCAACTTTCAGGTTTATTCAAAAATTTGGCATGCCATTTAAGGGTGTATTGATGGAACTCACTTGGCAATTGTTCGCCATTATGAACATGAAGAGCGGTTTTTCAACCGGAAACGATAACACTCGTTGAATGCTCAACTTACTACAGAAACTTTTTTGTTTATTAAACCTTAATTTATTTAAAGTACACTTTGTATCTCCATTAAAGGTTATTTATAATTTTACGTATACAGTTAGCTACACTATTAACATGTATTTGCTGTTTTAAATGTGTGACTCTGACTTAAATATTATCAGCGTTGATGCCAGCCATGGTGGGGCAAATCACGATGCCTTTGCCGTCTGGAGCCATCATGTACTCAAGTCACATCTCGAACACCTTCACCAAGTTGAAAATGAAACGGTGTGGTTCTTAGGTAGATAACAGTCTTAATTAAAACATTACTAAGTAGAAAAATAAGTTTAAAAAATTTTTTTAATGTATTTGTATATTTGTAGGTGATTCTGGTTATCCTCTTCGACCAATTCTACTGACGCCAATATTAGACACTGTTCCTGACTCTCCTCAATGGTACTACACTGAACTGCATTGTCGGGTGCGAAACACAGTGGAGCGATCAATAGGACTGCTTAAGTCTCAGTGACAGTGTCTTTTAGTCGACCGAAAATTGCAGTATCATCCAACCATGGCTAAATTGATAACCAATGCCTCTGTCGTATTGTGAATGTGGCTAGACTCCCTATATCACCTTTGACGACACAGAAAGAACAAAATGAGGCGAATATGCAGGTAAATAAATAAATAAACTTAATTACCTACACAAACATTTTTTTATTCAGTGTTCATCTTTAGTAGATAAAAAACCAACTAAAAGAAAAACCACTGAAAGAGCTGATACAAGACAAGGTCCTACAAAAGTCTATTATTTAAAATTAAATCTTAATAAATTATGATTTAAAATTAAAGGACAATGCCAGAAGTTCTATAGAACTTTGCCCCATACAATTATTATAAACATCCAAATATGACAAACAGACAAATTGTCATACAAATATGACAAATACGCCATTTTAAAGATAATTTAAAACTTATCACTAATGAAGTGGTCAAATTCATTAAAAACTTGCCAATTCTGTATGGGCCGACATAAAAGATTTACTAAAAGGTTAGATTTTTAAGGAAAAATGACATTGTGATGACACGTAAACGTCAACGTTACTTCTATATAGAGAATGACAAATGTGACATAGACATTGACATCAACAAGACGATTCATTGCACGGAACGAATGATGAATATACTTCCCCATATTTCTCTTTTGTTTAATTCCGGTATGTACGAGTTATGAATGTTGCGTAATACGGAATTTTCGCCATTCTAGGCGGAAATACCATTGCTAAATATAAAGAGTAAAAGTCTTTTTAATTTAATTTTTAATCGGCAAGTTGTTTATGAGAATTATAACAGCATAAGGGCCCTAAATTCATTTATTTATTTTTCATTGTTTTATGTTTCCTGTACATCACAAGTTAGGTGGGGCAGGATCTAACATTGTCCTTTAGTCAATGTAATGTAAGTCAGATAAATAGCGTTTTGCTTTCTTAAGCGATTTCGAGTGATAAATTCTTTTTTATCAGTCTACGTCTCGTTTGATTTTACGCTTTGTATCCATGTTTGATTCATCGCTGTCACATATTATATTTTCATTTCGCACTGTAAATTTCGATAATATACCTTAAAGCCTTTTGCTTCTTAAAACGGTCTTTGGCGATCATGACTTTATCGCTAAACTCTCGTTTTTTTTTCTTGCCTAAAACTTTGAATCCATTTTTTAAATTGTTGAATTCATCTCTTAAATTGTCATATTTCTCGGGATCGTTTTTGACTTCCTGGTATTTTTTCCTTTTAAGAAGCCTTTTCTTCGCGAGTTTTTTGGTTTTCGTTTTAACCATATTCGTAGCTGAAAATGTTAATATGTATTAGAAACCCTACTATGAAATCTTATATTAAGGTGATTGTAAAGGACATTGTTAGATCCTGCCCCACCCAACTTTTTATGTTATATAAAATATGTAAAAAAAATGATCACAGAAGACGCAGAACTATTTTCGCTAGAATTGATGGAGATTTACCACAACCGCAGCAGTTTTCTAAATTACATTACAATGAATTGATTTTAATCGCCTTAGGTCCATACCAGGTTCAACAAGCTCGTTCATATTATGGAGAACATTTAAGAGATAATGGAATGTTTTTAATAGAGGTATGCCCTGAAATAAAGGATTGTAACAATTTAGTAGGGAATATTGGAGGGTTTTACCCGATATTAATAAGGATCCGAATAAAATCTCGACACATAAGTCAACAATAACCCAAAGACAGGCGGCCATCTTAGAAAATAACCAAAAAAATTAAACGCCGATATCTCGGGAACCACTTGGGTTAGGTTACCCGAGTTCGGTATCGTTGGTATTCAATATGGCTGAATCCGAAAATGTTAGTGAAATAATCAAATCAAATCAATCGACTTGCCGAGTTAAGATGTAAACGTAATTTAATGAAAGGACAAGTAACTAGATTTCAAAAACATTTGGTAACTCTTGATGATGTTCCAATGAGCGAAATAATATTTAATCAATTAACCCTAAAGTTAAATAAATTCATAGAAATGTCCTCTTCTTGATGACATACAAGCATCCATCATACCAGAAAATATAGAAAAATCCTCACTACAAAGTACAAATGAAAAAGACGGTGCCCGTTTTGTTGGTTAAAAAAATTAAATGTTAATGTGACTAATTCAGATACATCATCAGCTATCGCATTTTTTGTTAAAAATTTTGTGAAAAATTTTTTTTGCTATTAATAATTGGGATAACTGTAGCATTTTGGAATTTTAATAAACATCGTCAGCCTTTAGATGAAATCGCTTTTAAATACTTGACCGCCCGCAACGTCAGTTAGGTCAGAGAGTCTTCTCAACGACAGGTTATATCCTTAACAACCGAAGATGTATGCTGCGCAGTGACGCTGTTGAAATGCTATGTTTAATCAAAACAACGGTTTATTGAAACTGTGATATAAAGATTATTGTATTTTGAGCATTTCGTTTATTTCGCTATGCCCATCTAAATTACATAGTACTTTGAATCAAGAATACCGAACCATAATAAAAATGTTATTAATTTTATTAGTCTTGATAACAAATTGATAGCTTATCCGTCAAAGGGTCACTGAAAATCAAGATGGCAGTCGTATTTGACGAAGTGTCATGAAATTGAAGGCTGGCGTGGTTTCTGGTTTGTAGCCATAGATGCGACAACTGATTATTTTCGCGACTATCCATGGAGGAATTAACTCTATTTGCTTGTGGCGTATACCAAATTAGCCAAGCCCGTTCGTATGTGGGAGAACATTTTCGGTTTCATGGAATATACATAATCGAGAGCAAAGAAATCGCACACATCTTTGTTTCTACATATTTTGTCAAATCCCTTTCCAAGTATCACTACTATGAATGAAGTTGTTTATGTACAAATTAAGAACATATTCTTATCTTTCTAATGACATCAAAGAACAATGATTTATCCATTGTGTTTTTGGTCAAAACAACCACACCTGAAAAACAACCCATTTCCCGGAAAGCAATCGTCACAGGTAACGCCAATTACAGGTGTCACATTAGGTATAAAAAGATAAATTTCAGGTACTTAGCCATCATTAACATATCAACTGTCTACTCGTAAACATCTTCTGTCAATTTTATCATCAAAACATGGATACCACCCCCGCTGAAGCTGCTCAAGAGGTTGCTTTGCTCGAATCAGGACTAAATCAAAGTGAAGTGGTTCGTCAGTTAAATTTAAGTCGATACTCCGTCCGACGGGTGTACCAAAGATATCTCAAGAGACCGGCGACTACGTTCGCCGGCCAGGTTCAGGGTCTCAACGCAAAACATCAGACCGTGATGACCGCTTTCTTGTGACGCAGTCTTTGAGAAATCATCATCTGAATGCAGTTCAACTGGCACAACAACTGTATCATGTGCGCAACGTGAGTGTAAGTCGGTGGACAGTAAGAAGAAGACTTGCTGAATAAGATTTGACAGCTCACCGGCCAGCAAACGGTGTAATTGACCACAGCCCACAAACAAGCTCGAGTACAATTCGCCCGCAGTCATCTCAACTGGACGTATGAACAATGGAGCACGGTGATGTTCACTAATGAGTGCCGAATGACTTTGCATGGTCACGATGGACGGGCAAGGGTGTACAGAAGGTCGTCGGAAAGATTCGCTCAATGCTGCATGAGCGAACTAGTCGCCTACGGCGGAGGATCTTGCATGTTTTGGGGAGGCATCATGATAGACACAAAAAATGCCAATACTGCACCAAGAACAAGTGACTGCCCAAAGATACGTGGAAGACATTTTGGAAGATCACGTAAGACCAATGGCCTGGCTTTTAGGAGAAAATTTCCAATTAATGCAGGACAATGCCCGGCCGCACGTTGCTGCAACAACCCGTGCCTATATTCAAGACGTGGGGATCGTCGCAATGGAGTGGCCAGCTCGCAGTCCAGACCTCGAACCCATCGAGCACATTTGGGATGAACTTAAAAGGAGAGTTCTGGAAAGGAATCCGGCTCCCACTCGTATCCAAGACCTACAGGCGGCTATACAAGAGGAGTGGGAAGCTATCCCACAAGAGACCATAAGAAAAATTATAAGGTCAATAAAGAACAGACTAAGGGCAGTTATAAAAGCCCGAGGCAATACGCATTATTAATTAATAAAAAAATAAACAATTAATGCGTTATTTTAAATTTTAAAAAGATTTTCAATAAATGCAAAACCCACATTTTATTCACAATATTTACAACAATTGGGATTTACACAGCCAACATCATAATTACCTACTGAATAGGCCTGTTTTTTACATAAATGTAAAGCTCATAATTTCGTTTTTAATAAAATACAAAATAATAACAAATGGTTACATATTTTCTTTAAATAAGTTGGTCAAAACTGAACACACTAAAGTGTGCGATTTCTTTGCTCTCAAGTGTACATTAGAGGTATCCAGGGAGAGAATAACTGGTTTAGAAGGAATAAACCCAATGCTGCTTCGAGCTAAAATAAGGTCCCGCCATTCTTCTGCTAAAACTTACTTTGTTTTCATAGTTGCAGAAACAAATAAGAATGGTCGGGAAGTTACTGTTGTAACTGCATTGTAGGTTTGAGAACTGTAGGGTGCTGTTTACATATATGTAGTGTTTAGATTTTTAAAATAAAATGTTTCCGAAAGACGGTGTGTGAGCGAGAAAGAACGGAAGGATTCTAATTAAGATGGCGAGAAAATGGTGTCGTTATAATTATGCATAAAGAAAATGAATAATGTTGTTATAAGGTGTTAACGCAGACTAGAGCAAAATAAATAAAATAAGAGTTGTGAAAAGGTGAAGTTTATTTCCACGATCCCACTTATAATGAGCATCATTTGGTACCTTAGTTATACTCGCCATGAGGGTATCACCCGACCTGCACCCTACTTGGATGAAGTTGTGTTTAGAATTAATTAAAAGTAAAAACGAACAAACTATTTTTTTATTTAGCTACATTCAAAACGTTCCCATAATTTCCTCCTTATTTAACTACTATAGCAGCTGGCCGATGATTGCTGGGCAATGTATGGTATCTATCTACGTCAGCAGCGGACTACAAAAGTTTGATAATACCCAGTTACAACAAGATTTTACAACTCAATGCACATGTAAACTCATGAGTGACTAATAGTCTACTAATATTTTAAAGAGGGACCTATTTTACGCATCTTTTACAATAAAGCTACGTTAAGAAATGAACGTGAGGGTTAGTAAAATAGATTGTGAATAATCTATACCTTGTTAAAATCTCCGCTTGAATGTTGTGTCATCAGTGGGTAGGTAAAATCGACATCTCAATCTTCACCTACTTACTGGTGATACTTCAAGGATTATATCCCCTTTCTAACGAAGAATCATATTTTACTTTTAATGGCTTCGGTACTATGCCATATTTGTTCAAAATAGCAATGGACTATAATATCCAGATTGAACAAAAAATTCTGGAAAAGGGTCATACCCAGATGCAGGTAGATTCTTGCCACAGTGCAAGAGAGTGTCAAAGAGAAACCTACCTGCCTTCGCAGTACGCGTCAATTTCAAATGAAACTCATCTAAAGCAGCCCTACAATGTATATTTTCTAAATTATGACTTTTTCTTCGACTTTTCAAAATCTCATGTATGATTCGATTCAACCAGAGATATCAAATGACAATTACACATGAACAATTTGTCTATCTATACCTTAATGATAGCACATTTTTTGTATAATCGAACACTAATAAAGATGCTGTGAAACAAATAGATTGTGTTATTTCACATCTACATACTTTGCACTTAAGAAGTCCAGTCTCAGTGGAAACTCCCTTCATTTTAGGAAACCGTAGCAGATGGTGTACTACAAATTACTAATCTATACATTATAATAACATTGGAAATTGGGCTGATTGTTTGTGTTTGAAAGAGCAGCATTTTGTAGCAGTCATTTGTTTTAATCATTTCAGGCAACAATTGAGCATATATTGCTTGCAAAAATTAAGATTATAGAGTCCTAATCTAGATTATGTTTTGTTTAGGGAAACATTTTTGTTACCGCAGGGTAACATGTAAAGGGTACACGGAAGCGAAACGAGGGCGGGTCCACTATTTACTAATAAGTTATTATCCTTTTTATTATTCAATAATGCTAGATTGTAATATTTATAAAGTATTTTCAGATATTGATATACAAAAAAAACAAACAAACAAAAGTTCAGTAATGTATGGATGGACTTACATTTACTATCACTTTTAAATCTTTCTTGTAAGTCTTAAATGACAAACACATCTGACTATTCAAGTTCCTTAGGGCTACAATCAGCTAAATTGCGGTCTCCGGACAAAACTTTTACAAAAACAACTCATTTGGACAAAATCCTGTTTTCATATGACAATCTTAAAAAAAACTTTAGGGAAAACAAGTCTTTCTCTGTTCAGTTAAAATATACAGGAAAGTGGTCAGCAAAATATTCATTTTTTGTTGGTAATTTTTTTGTCACTTTAATGACAAACACAACTTCGACTTTTATTTCAACATTAATTTCTTTTTATAGTCTACATTATCATTCCTGCATTGTTTTTACATCTTTTTTATAAGGAATATTTGTTGGCCATATTGGCCTTGACAGCTTCACAAGGAGAGAGATGAACTTGGAAGGTTCAGCTTAGAAGAAAAAGCGAAGAGAAGTGAGTAGCTTTTTCGTACGATCTCTTCGAAATATAAGGATGCGACGACTTGATAGGACTCCCTTGCGGGTTCGGACCTTGGCTGAGGTCGTCACCGAGTGGAGGACGACGTGACTACAACAACGACTACGACACTGTGATTGCGTCATTTTTTTACATCAATAATCTGTTATTTTGCAAAGTTACAAGATTTAAAACAACAATAAACCCTATAATCCCTATATCAAACCAAATGAATCTGATAAATAGCTACAGCGTGCCCAAGCAAGATGTAGCTCCTTATTTCGCAAAATTTTCTTGTTCGGAACGATTTTTGGCTCGTCTTTAGAACACAAAATGCACTTATTAATTGTATAATCTATTTTAACAATCTAAAACGAAGTACTAATATCCTACCTAATGTCAGTCTTAGGTTATTTTTACACAACGCGAATATAAAGCTGTCAGTAATATTTACCAGGGCTTGTTTATAATTTTAGTCTTTAATTGCAATTTTATTATTTACGTGCGTGATAGACTGATATCGTTTTCTGTTTTTTCTTTTTGCGAGACGGACTTAATTTTTTTTCACTTATTGCAAACAAGATGCAAGGATTCCATGTTCTATGCCAAGGAAGGAAGCACAAAACTCACAAAAGGAAGTCAAGTCAATGATAGACTTTTGACAATGTGACATGGACAATGACATACACGATTGCACAGATAAACCGAAGAGTAGCAAAGACACAGACTATTAAATATGACCAAATAATTTCTGAAATTCCCCTTTGGCGCTAGTATCGCAAAAACGATAGTGACGGGAACTTTCGTAAAATTGCATATCGAGGTTTATGTAATAGTGATGTACCGTTGATATATAATTATCTTGAAATGAAATGAAACAAAATAAAGTTGAGTTTCTAACAGCGATCGTGTATTTAATCGCTAGTTTCAAATAGTCTCATTTCAGTCCATGGCGATTCCGTTTTGCATATCGTTGTTAGAAAAATACTTAATTTTTTTATCGAATTATTGTAAAATGCTCAGCTTTATTAATATATTTTATAGTTTTCAAATAATTAAACAACGTGTTATACTATGGTAGAGAATGATTTATGTTACTTTCACATCAATAAGTCGGTACTTAATAGGTAACAGATATTCAACTTTTTAGCAACCGTGATACTAGCGCCGTGAGGAGATTGAGAACTAAAACTGTCTAAGTAAGAACCCAATACAATGACAATGTCATAACAAGTAATCCGTCAAAAGTGTCACAAGTGCTAGGCAAAAATAGACTATTCTTTCTCTCGCTTGATTATCGTCCTTGAGTATGGCAACACTTAGCCAAATATTAACCATAGACATAAAATGATGCGTAAAAAGCGGATATAAAAGCGTTACATCTAAAAAGTAAACATCCATTTTAGTTCATATACCCACATTTTATTAAAATAACAGCATAACAAGTTTCGCATGAAATTACTTATAATTTTAATAAAAAATAATACCATTAAAAACATTCTATTAACCATAACGTACCTATAAATATAAAACACCTTTTTGAAAACTAAAGATATTTTTGTTATCAGTTGCTTATGTTAATGTAATGATTAATTAATTCAGGGGTGTTTATTGTATTAAAATGTACCTATTAAAAATACTTTATTTCCATATTTGTAATGTTAAAAAACTTAAGCATAAAATCTGCAACTAAATTAAGATCTCTGAGATTCGAATCTGAATGAGAATAATTATCATTTTCTTTAACTCTTTTCCACGTCATAAAATCACAAATACAAAAAGAAAGATTATGTAAAAATATACCTACTGCACCACATTCTCATAAAATGATACATATCTTTATTTTTTCAAAAAGGGGCCATCGAGGGAAATTGTCAATATTCCATCAGCAAAATATAAATCGATTAAATAATAAGTATCGATTCCTTTACATAATTCAATTGTACAAATAAAATAACAATAAATTCACTAATATTGCACAGTAAAATTATTAATAATAAATACAATTAATAACATTAGCTTAGCTTACTTCATCAAAAGCATTAAAATATCACTAACACTATCACATTTAAATATTTTTTATTATTTATGTATTACGCCAATGACGGAAAAGTCCACTACTTAATAAAATAGACTTTTAATAGTGGTATTATTAAATACATTTTACAAATTATTTATTACTACGATACACTTGCAGCACAACGGCTGGATTTATTATTCATACGTAACTAATAATAAGTCTAATATAAATAAATAACTTGTAAACATGATATTATAGTTTATCCCTTCTATTCTAAGATACAATTATAAATTATTAAATAGAATTATAACTACTATTAGACACATTCATAATTTTTTTTGTGATTATTATTTTCGAAAAATCATTCAGAAATATTTTTTATAAATACTGTCGTAAAATATAGACATTAAGAGGACCCAAACCCAGCTATGGTTTTATTAAATATTTTGAATCCGTTTTAAATTACTTTAGGTAGGTACGTGAGTATAAAAAATATCTTTCGTCAAATATTAATAATTATCGTAAAAAATAAGTAATAATAAAATGGAGTAATGTAGTAAGTGGTAATTTTTTTATCACCAAATAATTTAAGTAGGTATTGGAGTACTAAGAAAACAAGTTATAAAAAAACAAAATAACAATTCTCTTATCATCTACGCGAAGCAATGCAACTGGTCATTTCTATGACTCTATAATCTAATGTTGGAAGTACGTGATTATATTTTTTTCTACACTACTTGCTACCACTTACAACCACTGGTAATACTTCGATTGTTCGAAATCTAGTGATAGTGATACTTATTTCGGCGTATCTCAGACAATCTCAGTGAATTACACTTTGGAATATTGAGCTAAATTGAGCTTACTGAAAACAAACTCCTTCCATTAAGCTAGGTAGTTATGTCTGGATAAGTAATGGTTAAGTTTGGATTGTAACAAACTTAGATTGCGTGATTTAGGCATGCCGTGACATCGCCACGCCTAATAATCCTTTACCGAATTCGAACAATCGCTTGAACCGCTACATCTAATTTTAAAAGCTCATCAAAATCTACATATTACATAATTATGCCAACGTTTTATTTACCTGCAGCAACGGTAATTTTAATATTTTTATCCACCACATCCTATGGCACAAAGACGACAATCGAGTGTTGGAATTTTTCAAGATAAATGTATAGGACAATTTCTGCTATAGCATTCTTAACTATTTGCGCAGCCATACGCAAATAGAAAAAAAATGCCCTTTCAAGATAAATATTTATCAGATAGATCATGATTTCTGTTTAATAATACTCACCGAAATATAAATGAATATGTGAAAATAAGCTATGTTTTGCAGAATGGATAGTCAATACAGATAACTATAATATTACCCAGGTATATTTTCAAATATATTCGGCACTTAGGTTATAAAAACAAAAAAAAATCAAGGCTTCTACAGAGAAATGGTCCGTGACATTTATATCAGATTGTCAAAAGTCAGTGATATCTAATTCCTACTTCTAAATTCGGTTTCTAAAAATGACTATGTTCTACGTTTATCTATCTTGATAAGATTAAACAGACATCAAAAAGTTAAATACATATTTTCTATGATGAAATGTAGGATTATTATAATAAGAACTTCTCTAAAAGCCATCTATAAACATTTAATAGTTTTTTATTGATAAAATTGCTTAATAACAAAGCATTTTGCTAAATATTAAATATTAGATTAACATATTTTCTTATGAGATTTATAATTATACATATTCGACGAAAGATTGGTTGCATAGGTAATTATGAAAAAGTAATGTTATTAGCAAATATTATTACAATTCTTAATAGTAAAATTTTTCTATAAATTACGACTTATTAAACTACAAACTATCCTGTAACACTGTGTCTTTTTAAATGTAATTGTGTGTACATAAATAAAATAAAATAAAATAAAAATAAATAAGACTGTATTTTATTTTTAAGAAAAAGACAAATTAATGAGACATGGCATTAGTAAACATTTAGTTAAATTAATTTTTTGAATTATTAATATATACTACAATATATTATTGTTTCAAAAATATCAAGTAATTTTTTGGTCCTTTTCCCCAAAACTCTATCAAATATGAAAACAGCGAATCAGCTGTGTGAATGCGTGTGATTGGTGATGTTAAATGTTTAAATTATTGTCAAATTGTATTTTAAACAGTAAAACCGTATACGTAACCCCTTATTAAAAAACGGGGCATCAATAAGGCCAAAAACCTTTTTCATAATAAAAAGAAATATAATTTCTAAAATGTATATTTAAGCATACAAGCTCACTGTTAAAAATCAATCAACATTTAAAATCGAGAAATCCTTATAGTCCCTTTATTATTGTCTAAAAGGCTGATTTTCGCTAAATATGACAGTATTGTCAGAAGTCACTTGAATATAATACGATAAATACATGGAACTATACGATTCCACAATATATAATAATATGAATTTAAATAATATAAGCCGTTCAGATTCTTGGTATTTCAAAATGTCAATAGTTTAAATTAAGAATCTAGATGGCGCTGTGCAGACTTTTTGTTTCATCTGTTATTACACAATAAAGTAAATTGAGGCCTTTCATTTCAAAAAATTAAAACATAATTAACAATAATAGGCATATAATTATTAATTAATAATGATGATTTGACCACAGAATATTGGAAACCATTAAGATTTATTTTTGTGCATTTTTTTCTATTAGTATTAGTAGTTATAAAAGTCTTTGAAATAGTGATATTAATTTTTTTCTTTATTTTGTGTTATTCCAACAAGGTCTACTGGTATTTAATTGATTAAATATAGTAAATTAAATATTTCAATAAAAATAATTTTTCTATTTTTAATAATTATTGAGATTACACATAAAGTTAACTTTTAGTTTTAATTTATTTTTAACAGATAAAATATTATCAAGAATGTCTAAGTTTATAAACGCAGAAGCAATATTATTATGATAGATATAAAGATATGTAATGATAAATACACATTGTATCCAAATATGATATTATAAAGAAGCGTTCAGATTCACAAAGTTGGTCTTAATTTTGATAGTAGATATGTTACAGTTAAAACCCGTTCTTAGATAAAACGCGTTTTTCCTAGTTAAAACTAGTTTTTACTAAATGCCTTTGTGAAAACTAGAAATCCCTAGTTAAAACTAGAATTTACCACTGATATATTTGATTTATAGATAAAACTAGTTATAACTTCGAGCTTTAGTTAAAACTAGCACTAGATACGCTAATTTGGAATTGAAAACAAGATATAGTTTTAAAAATATTTGTTAAGACTATGTCACACACGTCGCCGGGGTTAAACCAGAGACCTAACAAAACTAACCAAACCATATCTGTTTTGGGACCATGATATTCTTAAACTGGTGGTGGGCTACGCCCCCCGGCCCCTTTTAGGGGGAATTTCTCTCCCCCTCCCGTCTACTTATATATTATGATAATTACTCATGACAGATGAGTCACTTATAAAAATTTAACAGAGCGAACGCACAGCGCACGGACGGTCATCGGAAAGGGATTTCCCCCGCACTTGTCGAATCAGGTGACGTCTCGCGAGTCGCGACCAATCAGAATATGGTACTACGGTGAACTGTTATCTCGGTCGGAACAGTTTTAACTGACTCGCTTCGGTAAAACGCGTTTTGTCTAGTAAGAACTAGTTTTAACTGATATTAATTCTGAGTATTAGTTAATTCTAGTTTTCACAAAGGCATTTAGTAAAAACTAGTTTCAACTAGGAAAAACGCGTTTCATCTAAGAACGGGTTTTAACTGTAACAGATATATTATCTATATTATTTTTGTAGATGAAGTCAATAAATATCATATGTTTTAAGATACAGATAAAAAGTCACTACATACATAATATATTGATATATGTATCTATTATTATCTACAGTATATATTAGGATATAGTTAAATAAATAAGAGTAAACATTCATTCACAAAGATATTTATTACACGTAGCTAGTTATTAGTCAAAATCATGGCTTATATTTATTCAAAAAGTTAGCTTAAAGGATCCAACCAGATTAGATAACTATTCAAATTATGTTCGACCGTAAATAGTTACAATAAATAGGTGTTGCCAGTTAAGTTAAATATTGCCATGATTTTGACCAAAATTTTTTTTATTTCCATTTTTGCCATTTTTGTCACTTTATAATTACTGTGAAATCTATTAGCAAAAATACAGCAAGATAGCAATCTAATTCGAAAACCTCTAAGTTTGTAATATATTTGTAAGAATATTCCAAGATTAAATATGTTCTAGTTTTATATAATATATTTTTTTAACTAGACAATTTCCATACCTTCGGCACACTTTTCCTTTGTCACGTTTAAATTTAAAAAATCGGGCGGGTTCAAGATGGCGGCAAATTGGCGGGCTTATTCTTCTTCCTCGTTTTGATAGCTCACATATCGAACGGATGACTTTTCGCCTACTATGAGGCTCTGAAAATGGTTTAAAAAACATTACTAAGCCTTTTTTTATTTACGTAAATATTAACAGTAATTATTATTAGAAAAAAAAGACTCGAGAGCGAAAAATTAAGGGCATAACTTTAAGAAAATTAATATGTTACATCAATTTTACAAGCCTTAGAGCTTTTCATAGAAATGGACATACATACATACAAACGTAATTACCCTCACGCATTTGGGAAATAATTATATCCAGGTACCAGGCAAACATAAACGCCAACGGCTCACCTGCTTCTCATCCCGCGCCGGCGGAGACCGTAGCAGCAGGAGGAAGGGAGCGTACGCGAAGTTGAGGATAGCGATCATGACGAGCATCCACTCGAAGCCGATGCTATTGACCAGAGCGCCAGAAAACGCGGGGCCTGTGAATTTTGTTTTACTCCAATCGATCAAGTATCTACTTATAGAATGAAAATTATAAATTTCACAAAAAAAACAATTGCCAGTCAGCGTCCTTCGTAGGGATGGGATCCTTTCTGTAGTGCGTCGCTAGTGATGGGCGCGTTGACCATAAATCCGCTTAACACTATTTACGAGTACCTACACATTACACTTCTTCAAACATTTGTTAGTTAATTACTGTGATTGGTTTGGACTGCATGTAATGGATTTTTTCTTAAAACTGAAGAAAACTGCTGCATACATCACCACATGTGCTTCAATGCACATCTAAGTACCTAATGCTATGTGACTGGTCAGCCGGTTGATAATTAAGCATTATCCTAGCATCAACGTAACCTGACCAACTTTCAGTCTCTAGCCAAATGCCCTTTCCTTCGATCGCTCACGCCAAATGCTATCTTCAAAACGTAAGGGGGAATAACATAATCAACGCCATTTTTTTCGTGCCTCATGTCGTGGCAGCTACATAATTATATTTATAATTATCTGTAGGTAACTCGTTTGCCACTTACCCACAGCATATCCAAGACAGAAAGCAGTATCTCCAATAGCATACACGGAGCCGTAGACCGCAGCATGGCGGATGTCTACCAGGAAACCCAGTTCAGGCATCATGGAGGAGTCCACCATACCGATAGCGAAGCCAAGCCCAGCGTTGGGGATAATCAGGTCTTCTAACTTACGCGCCATTGGGATCTAAAGATATAGTAGTTATATGTAATTCTATGAGTGTTATATATCTATGGATACATTTATAAACTCTACAGGTAGTATGGAATTTAGTTTTTAGTTTTAAAAATAAGACAAGTAATAAAAAACGGACTATAATTAATCAAATACCTTATCTGTTAAAGGAACCTAGCTGTTTCGTTTGACGGTGACTGTGCAGAATTTAAAATCTTACCAGAATAAGACAGAGTCCAATAATAACTAGTCCTGAACAAGCAGCAAGCCAGCGACCCATCTTGTGACCGAGAGGTCCGAAGAGATTTGTTCCTGGGAAGCAGACACACTTGAAAATTATTCTTTGTAGTCAAGTCAGTATCTCTATCACCACTCCCACTTATGTTCCTTGGCATACGGAGTCACAATTGGTTTCACAAGGGATTAGTTAAATCTACCTGTATTTGACAGATTTCCAAAGGGTTTTGAGGAGGAACTACAAAAACATCTTCCGATGCCGTCCGTCGAAAAATAGCTAACTGAAGTAAGTCATTCCATTCAAGCCTTAAGAAGTCCATTGTTGGACATAGGCCTCTCCTAACTTTCGTTAGTCTGACCGGTTCTACGCCCTTTGAATCCAGCGGATACCCGCTGTCTTCTTACTTAGGTCGTCAGCCCAACTGGTCGTAAATCATTACCATACTTCAATACCAAGTACCTACCAGGAAAACATAAATAACTAAAGCTAGACTTACCAATCAGATAGCAGATGCTGGCAGGCAAGAAAGCCACGCCCTGTTGCCAACGACGTGCTCCCATAGTATCCGCCATCCAAATAGGCAAGCTTGGTTCCAGCATCGCGATACCGACATTCGCAAACGTGATTGCTCCTAGAGTTGTTAAAGAAGGTATAAAGTATATTGGTACAAATTGCATCTAAAGAGTAAATTTTTGCTTCTGCACTAGCCATGTGTAATGAAAATTATCACCAAAAAAAGGATGAAATTGACTGAGAGCCATGAAATTTGCAAAAGGCTATCTACCACGTACGTACGGTTCCACGTTTAGTCTGTGGGAAATTTATGTTACTCTATCTATCCAAAGACGACCACCGGACCAAGTTTCGGAGTAACAGTGGTTGTTCTCATGATATGATAGTCAATAATCCAATAAATCTTACCAGCAGCAACCAGAATGTAAGGATCGGTAACCAATGCTCGCAAGGAAGGTGGTTCTGACTCCTGGCGAACAACTCCTGGTTGCAAGATCATCAGCTGCAGAACTAGAATACAAACCAATGTTTTTCTACCTGTTTTGAGAGCTTCGTACAGACACAAGGAATATCCTATTCATCGTTAATTAAAATGTTTTTGACTGCAGATAATCCAATAATTGGATTTATCTTGGACAATTTCAATTTATGATGTAGTTTGGGGGGATACAGCCAACTTTTTTTACAAAAATTAAGTAAATGCTTGACAAAAATCCCACCTAATGGTAAGTTAAAGAAAGAGTAAAATCTGTCATTAAAATACTTACGTCCGTCTCCGAGAGCCAGCGCAGATAGCATCAAGAAAGGCGCAGTTTTTCCAACAAACTCGTACATGAGGCCTCCGAAAGGCGGTCCAATGAGTACTCCCAACGCCAAACCACCCAAAGCTATGCCCATCGCGTTACCACGTTCCTGGAATTAATTCCACACTCATTTCTCGGGATTAATCTTCCCTGTATTGTGGGTAATATGGACAACACGATTAAGACATTATCAGTAGGTGTGACCCAAGAACAAATATACAGGTATGTGACATAAATATTAGCCCCGGATAAAAATTTGCACTCAGAACCCTTCGCGTCGTAGATATAAACAAGGTTACTTTTTACCATCTTCAACTATCACATACGTAAGTAGACCGATAAGAAATGTGTTACACTATTTAGTGAGCTTCTACAACTGACCTTATCATCAGGGTATCGTTCAGCCAGCATTCCCATGCCAGAGACTGAAGAACAGGATGATCCTATGCCCTGAAGAGCACGAGCCACGAACAAAACTCCATAGGAGCGGCCGAATGCGAAAACTGTGGAGCAAAATCAACAATCATAATCATACACAAATATTTGGGTTGGATGAGGATATTGCACCAATCTCTGCTAAAGTTCTTAAACTACCTGGTTTAAGTAAAAGGACTTCCAGAAACGAAGAAGCATTTACACTCTTGGCTAGTAAACTTTCCAGAATTATCTACATGCTTTGCTACTTAATAGTATCCAGACTAGGCCACAAATGTTGCAAGATCAGATAATCTAATGATTCATTCACTTAGACTTACTCAGAGTAGACAGAAACATGAGAACGAATCCGGTAAACATGGGCACGCTGTATCCGATCCTGAAAATGGAAATATACGTAAAATATCGACCATTCACCTGCAAATAAATATTTCCCCAAAAATTACCGCGCAAAAGAATTACCAAAAAATATTTCAAGGAACACGGAGTCTCTTAAGCATTACTTCTTTACAACTTATACTTAAATTACACATTAACTTGGTATTTCCTCACAACTCTCTATCAGGCAGATATACCATGTACCAGGCATACATAAAGTATAAGAAATTACTTGTGTGTGAGAGGTCCGACGAAGGGATTAGCCAGTAATTGAACGATGGCCTTGCTAGCGAACATGACGCCGACGGCCACTGTTTCATGAATGAGCTCCTGGTGGCGTTGTTCCTTCTCAGCTGTTATATTCACTGAAAAAAATTATTTTGTATCATGATTTCATCATTAATCATGATTTCTTCTATGATCTCGAGTAATGATGACAAGCTTGAGTAGACTTCGGAGTCCAGTCTTTAACCATTTGAATCTGCTTTCTGGCTTTCTGTGAGGTTCAGAGCGACTGTCTGCCTACAAGCTCTATTTTGACCTTCATTTTCATCAGATACATTGTTCTACTACCTAAGGTTTTTACGACACATGAAACAATTCTTATAAATGCTTCCAAAATAGCAGCACTCACGACCACGAAAACTTCAATTCAGTTTAACTACCGTTTACAATGACGGATTAAAAAAAACTTAAAAATAGTTGACGGTGACGATAAAATGGTGACGTTGAATAACTTCTTACCTTGGGTAACATTCTCCAGAACATAAGTGGTTCGGTTCAAACATGGGCAGTATGGGGTGGGGGGCGGTGGCGGCGTCGTCAGATCGTCCAGGGATACAGAAAGAGGTGCGTCTGGATGTCGGATGTCGTACAGAAACTCCGGGATAATCGGCACTGGAAATAAATAATAATTAATCGATACTAATATATAAAGCTGAAGAGTTTGTTTGTTTGAACGCGCTAATCTCAGGAACTACTGGACCGATTTGAAAGATTATTTTAGTGTAAGATGTACATTTATCGAGGAAACCTATAGGCTATATAACATCATGTTATAATAAATAGGAGAGGAGCAGCAAAAAATATATTCCAGAAACGGGAAAATAACGCGGGCGGAGCCGCCGGCGAGTTTTAGTAAATAATAAATGCTAACACACTCATACCCCTGCAGTAGGATTTCCTGGTTTTGATTAGGGATTATTTTATTCAAAAATCTACTGTTTAACAATGTTAAGTACCCAAGTTAAAATTAAGAAACGTACTGATATAAAGAACCGTCTAAAAAGTTGTTATTATGTAAGTATGTATTCCATAGTAACACAAAATTATCTTTCACGGATCGTTAGGCAGCGAACGTATATGCGGGTACTTGTGAATTTCGCGATTAGTATCTTGTGAAGGTAGGTACACATTATAATTTCATCATCTATATGTGTATACCTACTGTCATTATCGGCTTATTATTGGGTGCCGATGTTTTATTTACGCGTATAAAATATGAAATGGCCATAGTTCGTCGAATAGGCCTTTGTAACTTAGCTCTCATCATTGCAGAACAGATTAAAAAAACGATAAAAATCTTTAAATAAACATAAAAATCTTTAAAAATAATTGATTAAATAAATTCGAAAAACCCAACTAACATTAATGTGAGTAAAAGTACGTTTGTATTATACGTACTTATTAGTGAAGTAGCTTATTAACGGAAAAGAAAAACTTTCGATACCTCGAAATTTACGGCAAATTGCATTACGTAGTGGCGCTAGGCGTCGAGTGGCTCTCGAGTGAGCGAGAGTGTGCGGCTGACACCTCATCGTATTTTGACGGGAGAGTATCGGAAAAACCGGTAATGGAATCGTATCGCAGTAGTAAAAAGAAAAACGATATTTGGTGCTGTTACGTCGTACGGAAATTAGTTTTGCGACTGATGTGTTCATTTCTTTTTTATTGCCGTTTATCCGTTTTGAGGTTATAAAATCTCATTGGCTTTTCGTTGAAGCGTTTTATAGAAATAATTTTAAACTGAATAACCATTGAGTGAATCTTCTTCATAGAAAGAAATAAAGAAAGGATGATGTGTGATTATATGAGTAATGAGTTAAAAATTAGCTAGTTTATTTGCCATGTAAACTTTAACTATTCTAAATCTCCAACTCATATGTACCTGGGTATTCCTAAAAAAGCACGACACAATAAACCTTTCATGTATGAATACATAGAATCCCATTTTATGAATAGGTACACAATCTGATATCAATTAAATAACGATTAGGTAAGGAATATCGTAGCAACCCCTCACGATATTAGCATCGAACCGCGGTATCAGATATAATTTAACATGAAAATCTAAAAACATTGTATTTTTCGATATCATGATTTTCGATTAAGTATTTTCCGATATCGCTCCCATCACCGCGAGATGAGCTGTCAGCCGCACACTCTCTCCAGATTCAATGAACACTCAAGTGCCCTCGATACGCCGCTTAATTTGCAATGAAATTCAAATTATGTAATTGAGTTGTTCGTTTATTTTATCGTGATAAAATTAAGTTATTTTTGAGGACGTAATAATAATGTCAATTTGATTTGTACCTTAAGGATTAATTAAAATTTCCGGTAAATAAGTCCGCCCATTATAGTATGGCATTCAAATTTTTTTTTAACAAATAAAACAATATTTTTGTTTTTTGTTTAATATTTTTCCCTTTTGGAAATCCGCTTTGGGAATTATTTTTGAGATTTCTTCTCTCCTTATTACGAAAGCTACAATGGAGAATGTTAACGATTTTTATATATTAGCTCTCCATATTCTCTGTCAAAAATAAAAAATAATGGTGAAAAAATTATTTCGATA
>LGAG01000044.1:0-34135 GCA_001278395.1 Lerema accius | reverse complement strand
TTGCTTTAGTTCAATGAATAGTTTATTAAATATAACGCTTGGACAAATTTAAATGTCGAATTGGTCATTTTAAATAATTTTCACCCATAATTTAACATGAAAATCTAAAAATATTGTATTTTTCGATATCATGATTTTCGATTAAGTATTTTCCGATATCGCTCCCATCACCGCGAGATGAGCTGTCAGACGCACACTCTCTCCAGATTCAATGAACACTCAAGTGCCCTCGATACGCCGCTTAATTTGCAATGAAATTCAAATTATGTAATTGAGTTGTTCGTTTATTTTATCATGATAAAATGAAGATGTTTTGATTTTAAAAACATTTATGAGGACGTAGTAATAATGTCAATTTGATTTGTATCAGGATTGGCTGATAGAGAGGCTCTCCTACACCTTTGTAACGCGTTGTTCGTTTTCGTCCTCCCCTTACATAACATTATACAAGACCCCCTCCCCTCAAATTGCGATACGTAAACGAAATAAATATTTTGAATTTAAATAATTTAGAGTGCACTCAGGAATTAGGTCCATCCATTGTAATGTTAGAGTTGCAATAAAGATTATAATAAATAATGTATTCTTTTTTAAATTACTTATGACAGAGGATGTAATATCAATTACATAATTGAGTAAATAAGTCCGCCCATTATATTCTAGCATTCTATTAAAGATTTTAATAAATAAATTAATATTTTGGTTTTTTTATATTTGTCCCTTTAGGAAATCCGCTTTGGGAATTATTTTTGAGATTTCTTCTCTCCTTATTACGAAAGCTACAATTGTTTATTATATTTAGCTGTGATTTGGCACTTACATTCTCAAGAGGGTATGGTAGAATGAGTAACGCAACAGGTACCAGGAATGTATAAATGTCAAGTTAATAGAATCCAACGATGTTAATTTCCCTCCGCCTGCGCCTTAACGAAATCTCGCTTGTTCCGAGTGAAATAGACGATGTGACTGTAGACTCAATTTACATCACTGTAGGGATGTAGGAGTTGACATCGATATCGATGTTTTGAAGTCATAAAGTAATAAAAGATAGTAATTGATATATGATGTTAAAAAAACAAAATGGAGCAAAACAAAAGAGGGGTACTAGAAATTGCAAAGGAAATCAATAATTAAAAATCTGTCTCCGCATATTTATACTTTGGCTTATTTGTATGTATAACATAGGCTACATAATTTTTAATATACAATTTTTAGCTCTTGAGATTTTTCTTTTTATTAATATATTTATGGAAACGAAGTAAATCTTAAGTAAATCTTACATTGCAGTCATTTAAAATACTATCGACAAGTAAATTTTGATATAACGTTTAATTTTATCGTAACACACAAAGTTCTGTCCCATCACTAGCAGGGCGCCGCCTTTGATGAGCTACGTAACTAAGTTTTGCTTTGATATCGCCCAGAGAAATTGAACCGACACCGCCTAAATGTTATTTATACTAACTTGATGACTAACTAACAAAATTTAGTTAGTAATTTTAGCTCTAGGAACAGTTTATTTTAAGCGCAGTGGTTTAAGCATTTTCGTACAAAAGAGTAATTTCACGCTCCTCACGCATAAGGTTATAACAAAAAAAAAATATGGTTTCATCAGTTACGTCGATGAACAATGAAAAGGGACTTTGACATAATACATGGATCTTATCAGCAGGTTTTCTGAAAAATATGTAATACAAACTTAAAATCAGAAACATATAATTTAGTTACCCATTCTTTATTTTTATTTTTTTAAATGTTAAACCATAGATATTTATTTCATTGATTTTTATATACATATTTCATTCTTTATTCAAACAACAAATTATACATTATAGTGCCTAATCATTAATAGAAGAGCATATTAAAAATAAAAAGATTATAAAGTACCACTTCCACAAGACGAATCCTACGACACTTCATAATGTTGTCCCTCAAGCCGTTTAGACTCTAGAGCGTGCCAAAAAACGGACATACCTACGTACATACGCACGAAAAACACTACCCTTAAACAGTCGGGTGAAATATAAAAGAAATCAGCAGAAAACTGCAAAATATTGCTGAATATAGTTGAGTGTGAACAAGCAAGATGGCCGCCAATCGGCCAAGTGCTTTATACATTATTCATTGGCGGGATCCTTCCACGTAGAATGATGGTTTTAGTGGCCCTGATAATATTGGCTTTGTTTAACGAAGTTTGCTTTTATTCTCCAAGAATCTGTTGCTTCTTTACTTTGCTGCAAGTTTGCAATGGTAATTTATGCAATCTTCTAGGTAGGTACAGCAAAAGGAATTTCATGTGTGGACGTAGATTTGCTAGATTTTCGTTTTTAGAGCATAAACTTTGAAGCTAGATTTTAAACCCTCACGTGAACAAGTTATCAATAAATAAAATTATAATTAAAAAAAATTACTATTATGTGGTTTTACTAAAACCACACCGACCTCAAAAGAAATTCTATGTCCCTAATCCGTTATTTCGTACTTTTCAGTCACCTTTTTTGAAATTGGTTTAATTTTTTTTAATTATAATTTTATTTCATACTTTTTAGTTTACACTTTTAACTAAAAAGAAGATTATTTTATGGGTATTGTGATTAGTTATATGCTACTTAGATTTTGACTAAGGTTTAGAGCAGTTTTCCCTTGGATAACACGCTAACTCGTACATATAACTCGGACCATTGGGTTCGTATGAGGATTTTTTTTTTTTTGGAAATTCGATTTTTTTTCATGCGCACTGCTATTTGACCAGGGTTTTAAGACATTTTCTCTTTGACACCATACATGTAGCTCGTAATATTAGGCTATGCCGTGACATGTTTTACTCCATATCTCAGAAACTACTGAACCGATTTGGATCAAAAATATACTGTTCCCTAATTTGGAGTAAGTGTAGTCGAATAAAAAAAGAATGGTCCAAATCCGATAATTCGTTTCGGAGCTACGCTTGGACAAACAAACAAACCATACCCACATACATACATACATACATCTATGAAAATTTGTATTTTTGTTTAGAAAGCCCTTCTAGATAATCCTGTGTAAAAATTACGCAGTTTCAATAATATTACATACATACATGTAGAATTGATAACCTCTTTTTTGAAATCGGTTAAAAATAGATAGAAATAAAATGTACTTATAAAGAAAAAATCCCTCGACTGCTAAAGTGAAAGTTTTAGAGGGTTACCGCTGTAATATAAAATGTAATGAAGACGAATCCAATGACAGCTTACACGTTTGTATCCATTTGTTTGGGCTGCAGAGGACTCCAAAGATATAGACATGCATAGTGTTCAAACAAACCACGAAACTGCATAAGTGGGTTACAAAGAGAGAACTAAAAAAATAATGTTTTTTTTCTTTTGGCCTCAAGCCATTAACGGCCCACTACTAAGCACGGGTCTCTCGTCATGACTGAGGAGGCCTAGAGCATACTCCACTAGGCTGCTCCAGTGTGGACTGGCGGAGGGGTTAGTGGCCAACCCAAGTGTCGGAATTTTTTTTATGCCACCCAAACGCCTCCGACATGGCTAACGATTGTCATCTAATGGTAACAACCGGGACCGACGGCTTAACGTGCCCTCCGAAGCACGGAAACACTCAAGATATTTTTTTGCCACTAGCGGTCTCCCATCCACTTACCGACCGCGCCCGCTGTTGCTTAACTTTGTCGATCGCTTAGGATCGACGCAAGCCGCCGGGCTATGAGCGTTTTTTTCTTTTACTGGCAAGCAACTTCATGAACGTCCTATCACAGCAAATTATTCTCCCCCACTAGTCCATACAAAGTTACTAAACCCCTTTGAACCTTATGTCCTAGTCAATAAAGTGGACAATAAAAAAGCACTAACCGACGGTGGTGAGCAGCATGTTGTCCAGCAGCAGCGCCACGGCCACCACCACGAGCAGCAACTTGCGGGACTCCCGCAGCGCGGCCAGCTGCGCGCGCCAGCCCAGCCCGCCCGAAGCCGCGCCCATCTTCAGCTCCCAACTCCTCTACACCTGGTAATGACGCAATGGTTACCATGAAACTTAGAAGTATGTGTTATGGTGGTCCCTTACTGCCTTTTGGTTTTATCCGCAGCGACGCGGTTTGAATGATGAGTTCAAATTTTTGGTCTCCTCGGCATCGATATGGTTTCGAGTAGGTGTGTGGTTTGACCACCACACACGAGTAGTTCAGACGACTGCTTCAAGCCCCATCGCTGATTTTTTACAACCGTTTTGAGTTCGAAGTTTGAATATAGAGTGAATAGAATATTTCCAACTAAAACTTTCTTACAGCAGTGTCAATTTTTTTTTATACCTACCTTAATAGGTTTTCCGTCTACTTTTACTTTAAATAATAACTTATATTTTCAAACAATTATTTAAGACAAGAATCCATTTCACTAATTCATTTGCTGTTAACCGTCACAATTTATCCTTAAAGGCAAAGCGACCTAAAATGATTTTGTGGATGAAACCATAATTGTTAAATCTTTAATGCCTGCCTTTACAACATGAAATACGATTGTTCTACAATATTAAATATAATAATGGTTATAGACACGATTATTGTTCGCGATAAAATCTCTAAGGTTTTGCTTGACACAAGTAAAATCCACACGCTTAACACAAAATAAAGATGGCGGCCGGAAATGAGTGGAGGGCGCTAACGACTCAGCGACGCAACGATCGCGGCGGTTTCCGGCTGTCATGCTCCGGCGCGCGTATTTAATTTCGATAGCTCTTTTTAGAAACTTTCAACAAAACTCTTTGAGAATTAAATATGTACTTAATTGTTTGCTAGTACGTCCACGTCGCAAGTATTAGAAGGTTTAAAACTAGTTTTAGATTACGCATTGACACTAGAAAACGTAGTAACCCGCAAGTTTAAAATTGTTCACCAAGCATAATTTTTTTTTTTGGAAAAAAAATAGATCTTCGGCCCGAATTATTGAAGTAAAATTGGATTTATTGCTAAATAAATATATTTAATAGCAGTATCTACTCGAGTTAAGTAGAGAGAGAGTAAAGATGCACATAGTAACTTTTCTGACTAGAATATCCTACTGATTTGGCCAGCAATTACCATTAACACTCAACATCATTCCAATTTAAAGTCTAAGGATTTTAACAATAAAAATCCCGGTGGTTATACAAAGCGTCTTCTTATAGGAAGCTTTTAACGGACGATTAGGGTAATTTCCCTCGAGGGTTTACGAGAGTGCGGCGTTCCAACCCCTTGAGAGCTAAGCTAGGCTCCTTTATGGTGCATCTACATCGCAGTTACCTTTTTATTGAGGCTAGAAGAAAGTGCGGTCAAAGTTCAACCATAACTCATTATTACAAACTATAGACTCGTAAGATATAGGTACTTGGTTGGGAGATGTCAATGTCTTCGACTGTCTTCAGAAATTTTAGACACATTACCGTGTTTGAGGCTAAATGTTAATTGTATGTTATATTTTGTTAATGACGATGTGCGTTAAACATTCAACAAACAGCAACAAGTGGTCATGTCATGTTGCAGTTTTGATTAAAAAAAGGTCAGTGACTAAGAATTAGTGCAGATTGCTGCCTAAAATACGGTTAATTAAAAAATTTGTAAAACTATTCGTTTTCCCAGGGTACCTTACCCAGAGGCTACTAACGGAATCCATTTAAATTGAGCCATCTCCTAAATTGACTTTCCCGGACAAAAATTTTGCAAGCCCCGTACATATGGGTACAATTAAAATATTTCTCCGGACGTTTATAAAAAAATGTGCTATGGAAATGTCTTACTTTATGGTTCAGTAGTAAAGAAACTCTAATACTTTCGTACATACAATACATGCCTCGTGTCCGTCTGTCCCTCTAGGATCTAGGGATTAGCTAAGTAACTAGATAGACCGTTATATTTAACTCCGATTTGATATACTTTGTCATTCAACCCTTCCTTGACCTAATCATTCCCTGGACAAAAAGAGTCTGAGCTTTTCGACTTTTCTGAAAACCCTGTTCGAACCCCAGTCAGCCCCTGGACTAGGATAAACTTGGCGAATCCCGGACGGACAACAGCCCTAGATAAGATTAGAAAATGCCGCGGATCCTACTCAGTAAGGGCCCCCGGGCCCTGGTCTGAAATTGAAAACACCATATTTGGAGAAGCCAACGAGATAAAACATGATTTTCAAATTCAAAGAGGTCTTAGAATTAGGTGTTTAAAGTTCAGCAATGAATCCAGAAATAACTTAGTAAACGGCATTAAAAGGCATTTAAAATATTTTCTTCATTTATTAAATATTTTATAATAATTATGCATCTTAAATATCATAAGTTGAGCACCGGGAAGTTTGTGAGTGGCAAAGACTGATGCTAAGTAAATTAAAAATACATTTTTATATTTAATTTTCACTTCTTTAATTACTTAAGGTCTGCAGTGATAGACAATTAAGTAATTCTACCACTAAGTCACGCTTGACCAACTTTAACAGCATCACAGCGAGATTAAACCATAAATCATATGCGTCTTATCTCTTTAAAAGCCTTAACCTTTTTTTTATTTTTTTTTATAAAAAGAATATACTTACCCTAACTGTCGCAACTGATGTCTCCCATCTTCATAATTGAAAAAAAAAATAATTAAATAAATTCTTTTTTCAAATAAACAAAAAGGCGTCCGCTTCGGTCTGCTTTCAGCGAACGACTGTGCTTCCACTGAAATTCGAAATCGGAATTCAAATGCGTCCAGTGTCGGTTGACCTCTGTTATATATAAGCTACCCCCTTTCAGAAGCTATTTCATGTTCAAAGAAGAGGGTGAGGGAGCTCTTTCAACCCTGGGCCCTTCTTATCAAACACCCACTACTTTCCCAAGTTAAACAAAACTACAATGCCTTGATATAAAGTTCAATTTTCTTTGCTAGGTAAATAAATCCTGTAGATTTTATTGCCGCACGGGATATTGTACCGAATGTTTTGTAAAATAAGGTTGTTTTTCGACTGCAAGGAAAATTGAAAGCTACAGGTTTTCGATAAGTCCCCGCTGAAAGTGCGACTCACTCGCTTTAGGTGTGAAATGACGCTAGTGAGATTTTATAACGCCTTTTAGCAGAGCTTTTTTAACATCGAAACACCAACATCGAATAGTTAGAGATAAAACGTCTACTGACCGTTCTATCTATTCTGTCTATACACAGATCTAGATATAATTTATGGGAAACAGGAACTTCAGGGAGAACTTTTAAAACGAATCTAATTAAGAATGTAAAAACACTTGGGGCAGCATTATCAATTTACAAGATTTTCAAACAAATTAAAAATAATTCATGTAATTTATATAAGTTTATAAAAACAGTGAAAATTATATTATAATAAAAAGGGCGGATATTTATGCTTTTACTTTTTTCAACCCTAGAGCGGAAGTATACAGTTGACAGCAAAATGAATTATTTAAATAAAAAATAATAAAGTCCGCAGAAAAGTCACTTACAGCGTTCTACCGTCAGTCCGTAATAAGAGGTCCTTAATTTCTATATCTGTCTCTGTCCGATTCTAAAGTAAAGCTATGTCTGTCTCTCTCTATACATTTAAGTACAATCCGGGCCCTTATGTCCCGCACTATAACCATACGTATGGGTTTGTCCAGTCAATTAAATTTTTTACACGATTTTTCTATTAGTAAAGAAGCTTTGTGATAAAGATTAAAGGTTATCACGTACTAGTATATATTGTATGGCGTTAGTTAGTTAGTTAGTTTAACTAACTTCCTTCTTCTCTTTTAACCAACAACGCATCGGTCATTCTTTGTTTTACGAGTACATTTGTCGTGAAATTAAACTTGATTATAAAAGTTTATTAAAAATCTCTTAATACCCGGATGATCTGTATTTAAGCTCGGATTAGCTAATACGAGGATTAAATTCAATTCAAAGAGTAAATTAGTCCCACAATTGGACAAGGTAGGTAGTAGGTGGTAATTGTTGAATATTTCAAGAAGCCAACCAAAGTAGGCAATTCGAGTTACGGTATTGAAAAGGCGTCATAGTAAAAGTTGTCTAATTGAGCATTTATTTACTAAAGGTAAGTATATGAAAAAATTATTTTATGTCGAAAAGTAAGGTATCGACAAATCTATAAAAAAATTTTTGCAGGACACCATCTGCCCAGGTTACTATTAATATGAAATATTTTTACTATCCTTAGTTTTATTAGGGTTTAGCTGTAAGCACATGTTACGTCTATTAAAACTGCAACTCTGATGTAATTTATTGTAGACATTTAAGTAGTAGGTAAGTACATATTTTTTAATACAAGGACGATCTGTATTTACGGTCGAACTAGCTAATCATAGAATAAACTTTAATTCAAAGAACAAATTAGAGTTTACCTACTCTCTACTTACTCTGTGTTTATTAATTAATAAATGATCATAATGCGTCTTACTTATTTCTTTAGAAGCCTAAACAATTCTTTTTCCTATTTATTGTGAAAAAAATCCTACCTCAACTATGTATTATTTCCATATATCATTAAAACACGTATAACATGAAACGAAACCATAACTATTAATTTTTGGACCGAAAAAGATGCCATGCATTTTTCATCTAAATTGGTAGTGATTTTTTTCTTGCATATTATAGTAGGTACATATTTATAAGATTTAATAAAATTAAGTTAGTTTCCGCCGATAGCTTATGACTTACATTATATCTGAATGAGAAAAGCAAAGACATTCCTTCCTTTGAATGAAAAAAGGGTTTTATGCCCTTTAAAATATAAAATATAATTACGCGAACTTTCTTCGTTTTACACAAAAAATAAATTCAAGATACTTTAATATAAATTGTTATAAAAGTTTTATATATCAAACAGATGCGGCCAGAAGTCGCATGAGTGACCTTTTCACGTTTTTAAACTCAAGGCATTCATTAAATGAATCAATATTTTAGTTTAATTTTACTTTATTGTAGTCAATATTTTAGCTTTACATTCATTTCAGCTCTTCCTTTTATTAAGACTACATTTAACTTTTACTTTAGGATTTAAATATTTTAGATACATAATGTACCTATATCTTGTTGGATACTCTGTTGAAATGTAAAGATTAATGAAAGGGGAGGGTAGAAACCAGGGTCAATGGAGTATACATATTTTATACTTAAATTTGTTTGCGTGCTATTAAACTAAAAATCTAGGTATAGACGACTGTTATAGTATCGGCCCACTAATGGGACTGGGACGCTCCGTACCTGTATTCCATAAACACAAACCAATGCATCAATCTTCACTCAGTATAACTCGACGGAGTGATTCCTTGATAGTAATATACCGTTTGAATAGAACACAGAAAGATGTAGAGACGATGTACGTATGTAAAAAGGAAAATAAATTATAATAAAATGTTAAAATAAGTCAATTATGCTTCTACTATGGCGTCTGGCTTCAATCCATTAACGGCCTACTACATGGCATGGTTAACTTAGCCACATCGCTTAAATGCACTCAAAAACTTGACTTTTTATAGTAGGTATTGTTTCCCGCAAGAGCTATGAGATACGTGTCTTTGGCTGATCGTCTTTACATACATTTACGTCTTTTTTCATAAGAAAAAAATGCAGATAAATTATAAACTATAAACTTTAAAAATTATAAACTTCTTTCCGCGTCACCAGTCGATTCTCAAGAGCCCCCTGTTTAAGGAAAAGGGACAGTCGTGTGTAGACTTAGAACTTAAACTTGAAGTTGAGTAGTTATTACTAAGTACATCTTTTTATTACACTCGAGGAGCTGAAGGTGATAACTACTCACTAACTAGAGGAATAAGTTCATTTGTCGCTTATGCACTAATTATGCAAGAAAAATACATTTATCAATATTAAGTCAACATAAAGAATCTCTACGGATTCCGCTGTCCATTTGCCAAGTCCCTAAGGTCCGATTTAAGTGTTAGAAAGAGACGTCCGGTTTTAACGGGTGAAGCTATAAGTGCGAGCGAGACAGCAAACAAAGGCTGCAGATTAAATAAGAAATAAATTCTAGATCTTACCGCTGACGATTAAGAGAGCTATTAGGTTTAATTGACGAGATTTTTTCTTTTATGATTGCTGTAAGAGAAAGTGATCCGGCTTTTTTTTCGGGAAATTTTATTTTGTGCCTACAGCCACCAAAAATATTCTATTAGATGCATTATTAACATGTTTCATAAAAAAATTAAGCTATTAGCTCAAACTAATCATCATCATCACCAAGATTTTTCTTAGCGGGTTTGAAGGGGAATGGAATTCTGGACCAGAAGAGATGTATGAAAAAAAAAACAAAAAACGGGTCTGTTCAAAATTGGGGGAACCTATGTAACTTTGACAAGACGAATCCAATGCAGGCCCATACGTCAAACCGTTTAGACTGTAGAGGGTACCAAAGAAATGGACAACCATACGTTCGAAAAGAAATAAACATATTTATTTCCAAAGAAATGTGATATGTGAGGGTTGTTGAACTTAGAAAACACCCCGTAGCTAAAACCTATGCATTTCCTACCTATACTTTCTATAGGTACTCATGATATAATAGCTGAAGAGTTTGTTTGTTTGAACGCGCTAGTCTCAAAAACTACTGGACCAATTTGAAAAATTCTTTTAGTGTAAGATAGTCCATTTATCGAGGACGGCTAATAGGCTATATAACATCACGCTTAGATTAATAGGAGAGGAGCAGCAATAAAAAATACTGCGAAAACGTTAAAATTACTGCGGAGCCGCCGGCGATTGATGGCATAAAATAGGTATAGCTGTACTTCTGATAATCGATCGCTTGAATCCAACTACAAGTTGAGAACGTGACGGAGGCAATATTAAACTAATTTGTCTAAGTTTCAATGACTTGGCGACTAGCAGTGAGCTCTAAGAGGTAACCAACTGAACAACACTGTTTGGACAGGAATAAACATTTTTACCCGATTGCTAGATGCCGAGGGTAATGTTTTTCAAACGTATGTATATAGGTATTAATAATGATAGCCTAGTGGCTTGAAAGTTGGTCTCTCGAACGGGAGTTCCTGGGTTTAAACCTCACGACTCTAATTTAAAAAAGTTATGTGCGTGTTATATACTAATCACTTGCTACGGTGAAGGAAAACAACGTGAGGAAACCTGCACATCTGAGAGTTCTCCATAAAATTCTTAAAGCTGTGTGAAGTCTTCCAATCCCAAGTAGGCCAGCGTGGTGGACAATGGCCTGTACTTACAGTGAGAGGAGACCCGAGCTCAGCAGAGGGACAGTTATGGGTCGAGATGATGATGATGATTTCCACTTCTTTAACACGCTGTATAGCCTAAAAAGTTGAATGGATTTCAACGTGTCAGGTGACATTGGGTTCGTCTCCATTGTGGAAGTTATAGAAGAAGCCTATTCATTCTATGGTGGCGTGAAAGTCGAACCTGGACCATGGCAAATACATGAACCCCTGTACCACAATGGATATTGCACATCCTGTATAATCTATTCGAATTCCGACCTCTATTATATTCAGAATATCTTTACATCGCAGTTATTTGATCCCGAAGTGTATCCTAAAAATGCATCTAAAAACATACCCTACGCCATTGTCTTACGTCTTAAAATCCTATGTTACGTCAACACGTCTCAATTGTTAAGAAGGAAAAAGGTTTCGTAATGAATATTAGACTTTATTGCAATAGAAATAAAATTTCATTTTGTAAGTGGGAATAATTCTTCATTCTTACAGAATAGGGTGACTATGATATTGTGAATTAGATAATATGATGGGGTATTAACCCCATGTCAATCATTGTTTTAAACTAACTCTACAACACAAACCACTTGACAGATTCCAACATGCGGGGTGTATTGGATTCGTATCTATTCCGACTAATATTATAAATGTGAAAGTTTGTGAAGATATTTACATATTGGGATGTTTGTAAGTCCTTCACGCTCTAACCATTGAATGGTTCAAGCTGAACGTTGGCACACTTATAGTAGCATCCTGGATTAGGACATAGGATAGATTTTATCCCGATTTTAGTTTCCCTTGAGATGATTTTGACGTTTATGTGTTTGTGGCTAAATCGAACATCAATGATTGAATGCAATAGAATGACACTAGCAGTTAAAAGAAACTTTATGTTGGATAATAATATTTTCCTGGGTTCTCTTGGAAGGATTTTTTTTTAATACTTTTCCACAGGTGATGCCGCGGGCGTCGTCTACTAAGCTGTACATGAAAAAATATAATATAACATGATACAATCAAATCAAAAATCATATACTCATGTAGGTATCAAAGATACACTTATGCATGTCAATTTTTTTTTAATTTTCCCCCGTTTCGTAAAGGTGCTTTAATATGGAGGAGAAGAAAGGGGAAAGAAACTCCCCCGCACATCTTTAAAAAAAAATGAATAACAATACATAATTTACATAGATAAGCTATATATTTTCTGCAAAGGTATACCTCCAATAAAACATTTAAGCATTTGGGTTTTTATTTTTCTATTAGCATTATTTATTTACTAATAATCTAAGTGTGGAATTGCAAGACATTTGTGAAATTTTAGAGCAAACAGCTATTTGCTTGTTCAAATCTTCTTTCATGAAAAATACTATATATTTTTTATGTTACTTTAGCTTTTATAGTAGATCATTCTATCACCAAAATGATTTTCAATTTGAAACCTATGCTTGTAATTTTTTGTAATAAATAATACCCATCAAATACAGGCAAATATAATTTCCAACTGATCAAATTATCTTCAAACCTTCTATCTAAACAACCCCTCTACCATCTATGTATGTTCCCCTTAAATAATTCAATAATTAACTTAAGACTGTCCTATAAATAGCCGTATTCATAGTCACAGTACCCGTCCTTCCTTGTGAACGTCAGTAATTTAATAACCGCGCGCCTACCCTCCATTCCTGTCGACACTTCGGAAGAAAACGTTCATGATATAAATACGAACATACGTTTGACGTGACCATCAGCGTATATGACGTAATACATACCCTAATGTAAATAAATTAATTCACAAATATGTAACTGGTTTCCTTACTTTTGTAAGTAAAGAATAAAATAACTGAAAAATTTGATGGATTTCCACTTATTTACGACTTATTTTTCGTTACATAAAGTAAGTTTATACTCGACTACAATCCTACCTATTATAATAGTAGGTACCTAAGTGGCGATCTTGGCGATATTGTCTATGGTGAACTACTAACTTAAAAGAATGAAATGAGTGAACAAACTCAACTTCAAAATCGTCAAGCCGTTAGGGCAGTAAAGCGTGCCAGAGACATACATAATGGACATACATACATACATACGTACGTACGTACTTACATACGCTGGAAAAACATTACCCTCCTAGGGCAGTCGGGTAAAAAGTATATCGATTCGGTCTTATCCACAAGCATCGACGCGTTGACAACACGTCGTTTGCAGAAGATCAGTAATTGAGACGGAGTGGCAAAGATAATGGACTATATTACTCAGACGAGACATTCCGTTGAACTATCCTTCGTGCGAACTTTTTTATATAACACAAGATAATATAGATTTAAAATGTAGTAGAGCAACTTTTATCAGTTGTTAGTTCCTAAGAAAAAAATTGGTGATTAAATTGATTTAGATTTTTTAACCTGATGGTATTTCAAAGAAGCAGGAGCACTAATTATTTAATCCAAAAAAAAAAAAAAATCGACAAAATTCCGCTGAAGTAACGAACTTTCCAAAAGGGGCCCTAACGACCTCACACGCTTTTATATCAGAGAAAGTGACCTCATATTCGGTGACCTCACGACCTCAACCGCTCTGTGGATATGTCCTCTCTGTTCGCTGCCTAATCTTTGACGAAGTATTGAGGTTAAAGGCTGAGAAGTATTCAAAGCACATCGCACCGAGTGTTCTATTAAATTTATAGAATACTGGCTGTATTCCGCGATGATAATGGAATCTGAGATCAGGATCTTACTTTTCAAATTAATTTTCATCCCGTTCCAACTCTGGTGGCATTATGTAGCTAGTAACCTTCCCCTTTTTGTTTCCCATGCATTCTGTAAGTTTACATTTTGCTATGGGGCTATACTAATATTTTTTTACAACTTGAAGGATTGAGGAAAAAGCTGGCGATCACCGTCGTCAGAAACAATAGTATTCCAAAGATATGGACATACATTAGGTACATGATTACTTACATACATACATGCACACATAGGTATAAACATTCATACATACACTTCGAAAAACATTACGCTCTTTCTAGCGCAATCCGGTAAAAATAACCACTTTATTAATTTAACAAAATGTTGACATCGAAGTGGCCATTTTTATTTAAGAGTGGACAACAGCAAAATATTCTTTATCAAAACACCGGCACTTATCAGGGAATAATCAATAATTATCAATGTTATCGACACATACCTTTCCTTCATGATAACATTCTCAAAATGTTCACTTGTGTATTTAGTGCTAAGTAAAACATACAGGACACTATATTGATTTCGTATACGTTTTTATGAAGTGTTAAAACAGTTGAAAAAGTGCGTGACAACTGTGTTTGAGAGTGTTTGTAAGTAAATGAGCTTAGATATAAGCGTTAAGAAGTGTAAATATTGCTTTAAAGGTTGCCAAGGGAATAATAACTAAGCTAGGAACTATCTAGAAGCCTGATTCCAAGTAAAAAGGAAAAGTGTATTGGTTTCCACTATTGGCAAACACTCTTGGACATTTCCATGCTTCGAAGGGCACGTTAAGCTGTTGGTCCCGATTGTTGGTAGACGACAGACGTATAACTTAAGATACTTAGATTTTACTACCTTCTAGAAAAACGTGGTGGAGTATGTTCTAATCCAGGGTTTCCTAAACTATGAAGTTAACGGAACACCAACCAAACCCAATATTTATACTTATTTTTACGTTTCTTTCCCTGCTACATTTTACTGATACCCCAAAGTTGACCTTTTTTGGGCTTCAATAGTGTATTATTATTTTGGCGGAACCCTGATTTCTGTTCTATGGAACCCCTAGGCTCTGCGGAACCCAGTTTTCCTCGGTCAGTTTATGAGGAAAAACACTTGTCTAGTGGCACCATTAGTGGATTAAGGCCAGTCCAATCGTAAATATATAGATCCTAGGTTAGGTATTGTATCCTAAAATACAATAAAGATGTGTTAATCTCTGACTCACGATTACTAGTAACCAGTGGTCATGTAATTTAGCCAACATTATTATCGAAGATAAGATATCAATAAGGATAATTATTAATGGAAGGAGTCGGACACAGCCCGTTACTGAAACTCATCGTGGGTGATAAAAATACGTGAGTATTGTTTGAAAACCTAGCTGTAATCATTATTATAGGAACAAGTCGCCATGGCAAAACGACTATAATGTTGTATTGATAAGTATGCGAATATTAATAGATAGTCTGATTGAAAACGTTTCGTAAATACTTTTTAAAATGCTTAACGACCCGAAGGACGAAATGGTTATCATTCTGAACTACTAATCAATGGATTCTTTGTTTTATTAGAGAAGGTTTGTCTTGTTAGTAATCGACATTTCATTCAAATCATTTATTTCTTAGAAACTAAAAGCCCACTTAACGAACGTAAACATTCTTAAAAAAAAAGTTCCCAAAAGGTGAAAAGATTCGTTGTTACTCCTGTAAACAGATGGTCGCCTTTTGTTTAAAACTATATTCTAGTAATTAAAAGGCCTAATAATTCTAGTGAAGATTCCGAAATCATAGATAGTCGTATGTTTTTAATCGTGTACCAAAAGCGCACGGCTCAAAAAAAATATGACTCGTTTGAAATAATTTATAGCAGGCTATTACATTTAGGTCGCGTTCCAGCCCATCTGTATTTAGTAGAATTAGTTGTCCTTCCCACTTTCCATAATAGATTAATTTTAACCCTGAAATCCCATTTCTAATTGAATCCTTTGTCCGATTGAAGCGTTCCCTCTCGCCTTGAAATTAAAATTTTCTTCCTCTCGTATTTATTAAATCTTTGCTTTAATATGTACTATGTTTAACTCGCAGCTTAGTTCGTTTATCTAATTAGAAGTTTTATCTTAATTCTACAAATATTTATACGAATAAATGCCAATAATATAATTATTGTTTTCCATTGAACGCCTATTTTCACATCTCAATATAACAGAATTAGATTCTTTCCTTCTAAATTTTCAGACCAAGTATGTCAAAACCGGAGTTTTTAATACAAGAATCTGTTGAGGATCCTAATATTACGTCTGCAGTACCAAGGGTTCAAAGGCTTAGAGAAAATGCATCTGAAAATAACATTACAAAAGTACCAAGACATCTTACAATAGACGATGCAACGGATATTGTAAATGATGCTCCTGAAACAGTTGCAGAATATCAACCCAATTTAAAACAAGAAGGAAAAATGGCAGAAGTTGAAACGAATGAAAAGGCAGAGTTAACTGCAGAAGACTCTAAAGAAGACTTCACTCTGTCTCCTGTAATAACAGTTACTAAAGAAGAAGCATCATTCACGAAAGGAGACTTGAAGCTGCAGAAAGTGACCGTCTCGGAAGATATCTCGGTAAGGTTCCAGCATCTATTCAGAAAACAGACTCTTCCCGGGAAGACAGTGGTTACAGAAATGCAGAAGTTTGAGTATAAATACTGAGTAATAAAGTTTAATATCGCATCTCGAATTTCAATTCCATAAGTTCTAATTTCCTGTTAAGAAGCTATTTTAAATCAAGAAAAAGGTGCTTTATTTTTCGCTCAACTATTGGGAGTAGTATAAGTCGCAATGGCGCCAGCTGTTAGGTATCTTATTTATAAAGTTGTTATAGGTACTCTAGTTGTGATACATCTCGGAGAACATTATAGCATGTTTTACGATAGCTATACTAATTTACACGCAATGTTTTCCTTTGCTAAATCATATGACCGTTCACTTCACAAAACTCAGAAATCTGCATCAAACTTACACTTTTAAAATAATGCTAGAAGCAATGTAGTTAGCCTTACTTGCTTAATATGGTACAACACTACTAATGGACTTTGTAGCCATGACTCGACACTATAAAATCGTTTAGGAGTTAATTGCCCGTGAGAAATGACGACACGACATTTAAGTTGCAGAGATAGATTTATTTAGTTTATGAACACCTTTTGAGATAAGATACCGATAATATCCATCAAATAGGTTTAATTTATTGAAAGCCAGGTATTCGCTATTCTTCGAGATTTTTGTGTTGACTGGTGAAAAAACAAAATATGCCAAAGTACGAGTACATGATATTAGATTCCCTATAATATTTTTCAAGTAGTGAACTAGTAACTTATACCGTCAAGCTAACTTCACTTATCAAACGCATTATTGGTAGGTATAACCCTAAATTCATTAACTTATTCACATATTTAGAAGTACATTCCTAAACCTAATAATTTAGAATTGACAATGTCGATGATAATGCCCTTTATTATAACATGGAGTATTTTAGTTAAATCTCAATCTCCAGATTAAACACTGATTTTTAAACCAGGACACTGAAACTACAACAGTCGAAAAAGAAACAGTTATCAAGAATGGTGAAGCAGATATAAAGACTGAAGTTATCAGTGTGCAGCAAATTAGAAGGAAGTCCCAGACCAACGGTAAAAACTTATTTATTTAAATACCTAAGATTGCCACCGCCAATCAGAAATCTAGATTGCTTCGATAGCGAGGACACAAACTTGTCCTTATGTTAAGTCGACAACTAATCAATAATTGCAAACATTATGCTCTGCTGACCGGTAGATATAACTTTTAGACGATGGGATTTTAAATTGTGAATCTTTACGTAACAATTGTAAAAAAGGCCGCTGGGTATACACCAGATATAATTGTTTTCAACCTAAATGCTTGTGTGTAAGAGGATATGCTTTTCCCACGTGAGCTCATAAAAATGATATCCAAAATCTTGATCAATCCCTTTCTGCGTCCAATAATGAATAATTTTTAACCTTATTGATTCAAAAACCACATTCTTTTGTCTTTCAGAGAAGGAGCAAGCAGAAATCAAGAAACCTAAAACGAGGATACCGACACTGAGGTTCAGACAGGCAGTGGACAAACTAAAACAAGATAGAAACATATTCGAAGATAAGAAAGTCCCAGAGGTAATTATTTTAAGTAACATTTGTTAATCAGGCATAAATAGGTAAGGGATATTTTTTTCAAAACATGAATTAAGTTTTATCAAGACTCCTAACAAAGTCAATATATCAGGTGCCTAAAGGAATCCTCATAGTAAGTTTTGATGATTCATTTTATTTAATATACTCAATACTTATTTAATTTTTAGACTCCGCCACCGACACCAAGATCCGCAATTCCAAGACTGAAAGATAATAAAACCTCAACGACTATAATTTTTGGCCAACCGAATGAAACACCTAACGCCTTGCCTCGACTAAGCGATGAATTCGACAAATTATACGATGAAATTGCTGAGGATCAAGGTTCGCTTGATGATTTATCAATAATTAGCAAAATAGAAGATCCAGTAAAAGTAGATAATACGTTTGAAGAAATAATACACGCATATGAAGAGAAGGAGATACAACCAATCAACGTAGAAAAAGTGAGACAAAGCAAAATACCGCTCCTGAAACGTAAAAGTGAACATGAAATTGAAGTACCTAAACAAATTAACACTGAATTTAAGCAAAGTATTTCTGTTGATTTTAGTAAATTAAAATCTTCAGAGAACCACAGTAAAATACAATCTATTACTCTTAATAAAAGTCCTATACGAACTAGCCTAATCTCAAGAAGGATATCAGAAATGCAATCGGCACAAGAGTCCTCCGCAGGTTATTTTGAAAAAGTTTCTACAGTTAATATAGCTACGATAGAAGAAATCAATAATAATAGACAGCCAAATATTGCGAAAAAAGAGATATTGAAAGAAGAGGATAAATTAACAAATGTAAATAAAATTAACGATGTTATGACTGAAAAGAAAGAAATAGAAACAAATGCAGTAAAAACGCCTGATTCAGAGCATGCATATGAAAATATTATCACACAATCTGAAGATAATATTAAAAAACCAATCTTGCAAGCAAGCAATTCAGTAGAAGAACAAAATAATATTTCAACAATTGAAAAAAAGCTCACTCACTCAGTTACTTCAACAAAAACTACATTAGATGAAGTAAATAATGTTTCTTCATTAAATATTGCGATGCACATCGAAAAGCCTTTAAGTACCGAAGAACTGCCAGATAATAAAAACGAAGAAGATATTCCTATACTTAAAGGTAAAGTTAGCAGAATAATACAACGAATGGATTCTAAAGAAGCTGATGTGAAACAGTTTAGAAAAGATTTGGGACATGTAACACCTAGAGAGAAATCTGTTCTTTCAAAGATTGCCATGTTTGAGGTACTATATTAATCCATTTTCATTTTAATCAAATATTAACATAATAATTGCATATTCGATATACTTCATCAAAGATTTAGTAGTTTACCCATTCAATTTTATTTATTACGGGAACGTTACAGAATGTAATTTGACCTTAATTTCTTTCAGCATCATGAACCAACTAATGTTACTCCACCGATCACATCTGACTATAAACAAGCAGAACGTTTCGAAAGTAACCTTGAATCACCTAATGACAGACCTAAAATAATAGACGAAGTCTTAAAAGAATTACCTGCTAGAAAAATTGAAGAAAATAATGAAAACAAAACAAGTGATAGTCACAACATTTTTACAAAATCACTTGATGATAATGAATATACGACACACAGTAAATTAATTGATACTCAACCTCAATTTGATGCACAACACAATGGATCTATGCCTTTAGAAGTTACAGTAGGGAGTGAAGTAGGTGCACCTGAATCTTTTGACAATTACGAAGATTATGTTGAGAAAGATAAAAATCCTAATTTAGATATGAATGGTCATAAAAGTCCTCAAGAAGACGAAGTTTTAAGAAAATCATTGGGTGAAACTATTGCAGACGTAAAATGCGAGGATAAATCAAATCTCAGTGCACCTGTTGCCCCTAATGGTAGTCATGAAATTAAATCCGACATTAGAAAACAAGAGGTAAAATATGAACGTATGAAAATAGATGATGAAATTATAAATAAAGACAACGAAGAAGTATTTAACAAAAAGACTCATAAAGATGAGGGACCGTTACGAATTCATTCGTACAGAAATAATGAATCCGATAAGTTAACAAAAACAAAATCTAATTCATTAGCAGATCTAGATTTTGGTATAGCAGTAACGAATCGAGTTAAAAATATTATGGTTAGGATGAAGTCTTTGGACAAATTAGATGCAACGAAGAAAGAAATAATTGATATTAGAGAACGACCGAGGAAGAAATCAGTGTCAGAGAAAATTGCCTTATTCGAGGTAGGTTTTTAAACAAGACTATAGGTACATTTTCAAGTGCTGTTTGGTGTGTACACTCCTCATTTAGTTTTGGATGACAATAGTGTATGTAGGTAAGCGAGAAATCGTAATGGTCTACCTAATTGAGTAAATCTAATAAATATAGACACACAGATGGCAAAATGATTCTCTGTTCTGGAAATCGCACTACATTATATGAAGATTAAAAACGTCGATAAAATATTCTTGTCTCTTCGTAAATTATACATTTTTGAATTTCCAATTTTCGCTCGATAAGCTTCAGCGAATAAGTATTTTTTTCAGAGAAAACTAACTCCAGTAAGATTGAACAAGGATCAATTTCCGAAAGTAGAACCGAAAGTAATTCCTTCGAAGTGCGAGATCAGCGAAGAAGAGTACACAAAGAAGATCGAAGAGCTATCCCTGGCTAAAACGAAGTATGGCGTCTTAGACCCGGAGAGGATGAAATACTTGGAGTTCCGGGATGGTGGGAGAATGCCGGCAATAGGTATCGGAACCGCCTTGGTAGGTATAATGTTTAAATAATTTGGTATAGTAAGCAGCCCTTAGAATAAAAAAATAGAACAGAATTTAATTTTGAACTGAATTTCGTCTGAATAAGAATGATAAATTAAAGTTTTAATTGGCACAATACAACGAAATGTAGTGGGGTTTTACGGTACTAAGGATTTTTTTATCCTTACTAAGTAGCTGTCATCCCACTTCTGACATTTCTTGCATATTTTTTAGTTGTCAACGCATCTTATATACATAAGTGTAACTGATGTCTATAGATACCTATGTATGTTTATTTTTGTTGTAATTTCAGTTAGATCTAAAACTCACGCGGTATATAGTTCAGGCAGCCATAGACTTAGGTTACCGAACCATAGACACGGCTTTCATCTATGGTAATGAGAAAGAAGTCGGGGAAGCCATTAATGAGAAAATCAAAGATGGAACTGTTTCGCGGTAAGATTTTTTAAATTACATTTTCTACTAATGTAGGTAGGTACTAAAGGAACCTATTATTAGTTACTGGTATTAACTACTAACCTACTGTAAGTAAAGGATAAGAAATGTTAATCTGACTAAAATTGTATCAAAGAGTGTTTTTTAATATTATCTCGGCGTATTCATAACAATGATTTTTATGAGACCCGCCGCGCGCGCCGTTGTCGCCGCGAAACAAAGAACTTTTTAATATTGGTAAAAATTTTCAAGATTGAAAAGTCCATGTTTGGTTTTTATCTATATTAAGATAATAGTGGCCATGACTCCTAAAAGAGTTTTGACTACAAACTACAAACATTATACTTTAGGTTTGACCCTTAGAAAAGATAAGTATGGTTTTACTCCTGACCACTCGAATCCCATAGTATTTATAATAAGATAATAACCATAAACCAACACTCATCAGTCCGCGTGAAACAGGCGCGTGATAGGGCTAACAGCACCTATCCATCAGAACAAAAATATAAAAAAAACGTCGTTAATTGCACGCATAATCATTTGGCAGCTGACTCAAGTAAGAGGGTGGCCTCGATCGTCAGTTGTTTCCAAAATATCAACGTACCTACCGTGTCATGCAGATCGGAGCTGTTCATCATCTCAAAGCTGTGGAGTACCTTCCATCGCCAGGACCTGGTGGAGCGAGCCTGCCGCGCCTCCCTGGAGGCCATGGGATTGGATTACTTCGACCTATATCTCATTCACAACCCGATGTCTTTTAAGGTAATTTTAAAAGCCTTAAAACCTGATGTAAGTCGCAAAACTTAAAGCAAATTTCCTCTACATTTAATATGGCTTGATACCAGTATATTTAATATGGAAAGTCACCTCACTCTTATGACTCTCATCTGCATCTCACTGCACGTATTGTGATGAAATGTACATTTGACAAATCTGCATTGTTATACACAAACAACGATATATGACTCGTATGAGCCTATCCCCGCGACACGTAGAAGTAACACTCAAAAAATCTACAACATAGCGTTACACTGGGTATACCTATTGATTTCTTCAAACTATTTACAGGAAGGCGGTGGTCCTATACCAAAAATCGCGAGCGTAATCCAGTTCTCAGAACACGACTATCTGGACGCGTGGTTCGGAGTGGAGAGGTTGGTCACGAAGGGGTTAGTGAGGAGAGGTGGAGTCAGCAACTTCAACTCGCAGCAGGTGGACCGGGTGGTTGAGAAGGGGAAGATCAAACCGGTTATGAACCAGGTAGGAATAGTCTCCTGATCTCAATCTCTTGTAGTCCTGAAACGTGTTATAATATAAGATAAACACAATATAATTTTATAGGTAGTTACACACACGCAAACACACACATACATACACACAGTTTTTCTTTGTTATGAATAATCTTACAGTCTTGCACTATAACTTCGTATATAATGACGTTTCACGGCCCCGTAGCCTAGTTGGTGTGATGTGTTATTTGTGTTGTCCATGCAACCCGCGACACAGGGAATCCTACTGCGGAGGTACGAGTGTGTTAGCGTTTATTTATTTATTTGTTAAAAGTGAAGTTAGTGAAGTCCCTTACGATGGCTATAGATGGACTTCTTGAAGCACTATCGGCAGCTTGAAGCAGTATGAAGCGACAGCTTCAAGTTGCTTATGGCCAACTATTCACTCATTAAGGAGGGTACACCTCACACTACACACAGTAAAACACTTGTCTGCAGGTGGAATGTCACCCTTACCTAAGCCAGAACCGCCTAGACGACTTCTGTCAAATGCGCAACGTGAAGCTCTGTTGTTTCGGAGTGCTAGGTTCGAAGGGCACGCCTCAGGACTATAAGAGCGCGCTACCACCTGCTATTGATGATCCCCTGGTCCGAGTGATGGCTGCTGGGTTAGACGTCAGTCCCGCTGTCTTGCTTATAAGGTCAGTATAGCTATAATATAGACACTAATTAGCATAAGTCCAGAAGCATACACCGGAAAAAGATCGAATGGATAAATGAAAAAGGTGAACTGTGCCTGAAATGCCATGAAAGTTTTAAGCATTTTCGAGAAAAAATATTTTTTTTTTATTAAAATTAAAAATGCATAATAAAATCCTGTTTTCAAAAGGCTAGTTCTTTGTATTAGACAGAAACTAATTAAATAACTAAGTTTTGAAACTTAATCAACTACCCTGCTATTATGTTAGCAGTATTATTAATTTATAATTATTATTATTTTCAGCTATCAACTAGCAATGGACCGTGGAGTTATCGTAAAGGCATCGAGCCCTGAACGCCTTTGGAACAACTTGCAAGCACTAACTCTCGCTCTCAACCCGGTTGATGTATCGGCATTGCACGCTCTCAACAGAAATAAACGGATATTCACATTCAAAGGGTACCTATTGTTTGTTTTGTTATACGGTTAAAAATGGCGTTAAAAAGATGTGCGGGGGAGTTTCTTTCCTCTTTCTTCTCCTTCATGTTGAAGCACCTTTACAAAACGGGGGTAGATTAGAAAAATTTACATGCATAACTGTATCATTGATACCTACCTATATTAATATATGATTTAGAATTTTGTTAGAACATTTCTAAATAACAAATTAGTGTAGGTAAAACACTTCTAGAAGCAGATCTATGGGAAAGTTATAGTAGTCAACTCTCATCATCATCATAACCCACAACTGTCCCACAGCTGGGCTCGGGACTCCTTTCACAATGTGTGGAATACAGGTCACAGTCCACCACGAGCTATGCTACGGCTAAAGACGAAGTAGAGTTGACCAGTGACCTCTAATTACTGTAAGCAAAAACCTGCCTTAAGTCTAAGCTTTAAGATTTAATTTTTAATACAGTTTCCTTTTTTTCAGAATGGGCGACACTCACAGGAATTATCCATTCAACATTCCATATTAAATTCCGTATAATTTCCAACGATATTGAACGATGTTTTATATATTTTTATTGCCATTGATTTTAAGCGAGTTTATTATAGTTACCATCATAAGTAGAGTTAAGCCAGTTTATATTTAATTAACAAATTAATTATTATAATGTTATCATTGTTAAAGGAGTAAAGCAGCTTTAATTAAACTGGAAATCATAGTAACTCAGTTGAAAAAAACTGAGTGTAATATGTATGTGTACTCAGATTGTTATGTTTTAATAATCCACTTTAATCATGTGTAATTTAACAACAAATAACACATAAAGAAGTCTTTTTTGTCATCTATCAAGTCAATGACATTGTTTTTTTTTTAAACTTTCTTTTGTAATGAGCTCCGTATTTTTCAACTTGAAATTATTAATGAAACTTTTGAACTAACAATGAACAAGTTATTGTATAATGTATTTTAAGTAATAATAAAAAACATGTTTATAAAATAAATTTTATTTAATTAAAAATACACAAATAACAAATCACGCTATGACGACCGAATGTAACGAACGAATATTCACACAACCTTTTATACTAGGTTGGCATCAAACTAATTACAATATTAATATAAAATCGGCAATCAGTTAGTTGCCAACCTAAATTATCTAATGCCTGCTGTACACTAAGCCAATTTATCGATTTAGAGGAGTGCAACCCTATACTAAGAAAAGAGATGGCAATACAAGTATGCAATGCATTCTTAATAGTAATCTAAAATCAATTTTCGATACAAACAACTTCAAAGAACTAATTCATATTAGGTAGATAACTTAATTCTAACCAACAATTCTTTTAATACTACAATTAACATAATTCAAATCCATCAAGTCAAAATAACTGTTATTAAAAAATCAAGAATTAATATACTCTCAAATTGGAATTGAGCCAATGCGCATTTTTAAAGCTAACATTTCATTTTTTTTTATTTCAAGCATAAAAAAATAAATACGTAGAGTGGCCCCATCTATACATCTAAGAGTGTAATTAAACAAACATTGATATTTATATTATAATTATTTATGGCCGAAACCTGCAGCTTAATATTTAAAAACAAAAATATTAAAGAGATTATAATACATTATGATTATAACATGATCCATATTAATACATTCAATTGCAAAATGAAATATCTAAAACAGTGTTCAATCTTTTGTTGCAATTCTTTACCTAGTAAGTTTCATTATTATATTTAGTATAATATGAGTCCAGATATATTTAATTATCCTTACGTATAAGTTTCTTTATAAGCCCTGAAACAAAACAATTCAAAATTTTAAAAAATATAACACATAACAAATATTCATTAGATAATTTCTTTACAATGTAATTATAATTATTTTCACCAATACTCACTCGGTATACCTGTCATTCCCTTCTGAATACTAATCTGGCTGCTCCTTGAGGAATTCTGGGAATTAATTCTGAGAGACTCTGTCTTCAAATTGGATTTAATTTTTCCTGCAATGAATTTAGTTGCATTTATAAAAGTACTAGATGATAGTAAGGTAAGAAAGGTAGTAACAATTTTATCCAGTATTTTAGTATGAAAATTATTGATAATTCTGAGGCAAATAAATTCATCTACTAATAAGGATTTATAATGTATCATGAATTTGGTGTTTAAACAAATTAAGAGGGATATTTAAAAATCAAATGAAATAACTTTAAAACAATTAATAAAAAACGACTTTAAACTTAAGAAGTAAATAATCAATTAAATTAACTCACTTGGGCTAATCCTCAATGGATTCTTCTTCAATAAATTGTCACGAACAGTAATTAATGTTTTGGGTATTTTCGTCAATATTTTGTTTTTATTATGATTGTCATTCTGCAAGTTATTTTCTTTCTGTTTATCTGTCACTTTAGGCTTATTCATAGATATTTTATTTCTAGGATTCAAAATCTTCAGCATGTTTTTCTTTGGACTTCTACTTGTCCTAAGATTTTTATTTTGAGTTTTGTTTTTTACATTATCACTTGAATTTGTTTCTTTATTGCTACCGTTTTTTTCTTCTGACAAATTACGGCCGGTGTTTTCATTGGGTTTATTATATTGTTCCTCATTTAAATAATTCTGTAATTTATTTTTCACACTGGCAACATGCTTATCTAAAAGTTTATTAAAATTGCCATCATTATTTTTTTGTCTCATTTTAATTTTTTCATTCTTATCTAATACTTTGTTTCTGTTTTTAGATTTAGCATTTATGTCTTTTTCCACTAATTTATTGTCTGTGTCAACTGGTCCCGTTTTAGTAAACGTTGTGTTTAATTTGTTCACTGTTTTTTCTTTAGTAATATTTGATTCGACATTTATGTTGTTTAATGCTAAATTCATAGTATTTTCTTTATTGACATGTTCATTGTTTTCATTCTTATTATTCTTAATACCTTTAGTTTTGACTTTGTTATCATTTAAACCTTCTTTTGATTTACTTTTAATATTTATTTCACCTGTTTTAGTATTTAGATTTCCTGAGTTTGAATCAGTAGCTTTTGCCATTTTAATATTTTCTGACGATTTCGTTTTTATTACATTTTTCTTATTGGTAGTATTACCTGTAATCAAATCATCATCTATATTAGCAATATTTTCTTTTGCACTATGCGTTGATTTAGCTTTAGGGTTATTATTTTTGTGAGAAACTGTTTCAACAACTTTTAGAGCATCATCTTTACTGCCAATATTTTTTTCGCTGTTACCAACCTTAGCCATTTGCGATTTTTCGTTATTTTGGGAACTTTTTTCAACATTCTGACCCTTATTTGGCATTCTCTTACCCGCCTCATTAGTTTTAACTGCACTTTTGGGGAGTTTATTTGATTGAGTATTTTTATTATTTAAATTATTTGAGCCTTTTGCTGTTGCTTGATTTGATGCGTCATCTGTATTTTTGTTTGTTTTGTTATTGTTAAGTTTATTAGTACTCTCTGTAATAGCAATTTTTTCATTAATATTTCTTTTACCAGTGGCACTGTCCTTGTTATTTCTCAACACATCTGTACTATGAGTTGCAACGCCATCAGTAGTTTTAACATTATTTATTTTTGAATTACCAACATTGTTTTTTACGTTACCCACTTTATTGTCTGATACCTTCTTCGAAGTCAGATTTTCTTTATCGACATTTTTAACTTTGGCATTAATATTTTTGCCTGTAATATCTTTAACAGAATTTTTTGAACTGGCAACAATTTTTTCATTGCTGTTAACACTCTTCACAACATCTTTATCGACATTTGTTTTATTAGTACTATCCTTTGTAATGCCGTCAGTATTTTTAGCATTATTTAATTTAGAACCACCAACATTGGTTTTTACATTGCTCACTTTATGATCAGATCCTTTTTTCATAGTAACAACTTTTTCATTATCAATATTTTTGGACTTAGCATCAATATTTTTTACTGTATGCTCTTTGTTAGAATTTTTTGGATTACTACCTATTTTTTCCTTACTCTTTAAAACATCTTTATTGGCATCTGTTTTATCAGGGTTATTCTCTTTAACCTTACTAGGTTTATTATCTGTTACTTTTTTCGAAACTGGCAATTGCTTATCAACTTTGCTTTTAGTGTTGACATCACTGTTTTTAGCTGAATTACCCTGACTAACCTTAGCTTTCTTAGCTCCTTCGTCTCCTATATCTGTTACAGATCTTTTGGGGCCTTTAGAGTCTTTTCTATTATCAGCATTATTTTCTTTTCCTTTAGGTTTAGTTTTCTTCGGTAAACTCTTTGGAGGAGCCATAATTTCACTGTCCTTTTTCTTCTTATTGACTGGTTCTTCAATTTCTTCATCTAAAGTTGAGCGTCTCTTTCTATTCTCAGACTCAATATCAGATTCCATGCTCTCGTACAGTTCTTGAGTAGGACCTGTAAGATAACATTAGATTTCTGATGAATGTGACGCCAAATATACTCAATTTCCTGACCACTTTAATAGACAAATATGTGCTGTGCAATGAGTAGTACACAAATTATATATGCTACTTACCTTGAGCTTCGAGACACGTTGCTATGATCTTACTCAACAGCCGCGTCCGTTCGTCCGTCTCTAGCGTAGGGTCCGACAACTCTCTGTGAGCCTGTGATATTATCTTCACATACATCTCATCTGTAATGAATGGAATAATGGAATACTATCACCATAATATTCAGAGACTAACAGTACATAATAGTTTAAGGTCCGTAAGGAACGCGCTCGACACACACATAGACACCATTCACATTTATTTCGGCTTCTATTCGAAACTTTTATAGAACATTATATGTAAAGAAGAAGTACATACATAAGTTTAGCTTCTGTTACTCTCTATTTTATGCTTTTTACCTCAAACAGTACATATTTTTTTATTATAAAAATGCTTCAGCAAACCCTGCTACATACCCATATACTCCAAATCAAACTTCATCTTATGATGGAAGGGGGCAATGGGTGACCATTTGTTTTCTAGAGTCCAAATTACTTCCAATAGATTCGCGCATTTTATTATATAGCCTCCATCCGCCTGAAAATACAATAATAAATATTATTTTATTTATTTTGAAAGTACAATTAACTGTAATTCGCGTTCAAAATCAACTTGGTATTGAGTTAGGTTCCCAATACATTGTCTAAGGCTGTTAATGGTTATTAACGATAAAATAAATACCCTCTCACTAAAATTTATTTTAACTTAAATGCACCAGACATCACTAAAATTCATCTTTTATATTCAAGAACCTTTGTACACCATAGTGGACATAGATTTTTAAAGTTATACTATCTTATTAATAGCATAATCTTACCATAGGTTCCATAAATAAGGAGTTAGAATACTTCTCAGCTAATCTGGCGAGTGTGGTACGACGGGAGCGATGAGCCACAGCGTAGCTACGAAGAACCTGAAATTGTTTATTAAACTTCATATTAATTTTATGTTTCCCTAGTACTCAGATCCCTACTAAGTTATTTCTAGTTCCCTAGTAGCATCAAAACAAGAGAATGACTTAAAAAACGCCATTTTTTGTCACGCCTAATGTCTCTCCATGAATTTTTAAGATAGTGTTTGACATCAGCATCCAAGCAAATGGTATTAGTCTTGAGCAATGGTTCCTAATCAATTCAATATCATTACTTCTGTGACCAATGAGGAAAACTGATTTTACACCCTGTCTTGAAAATGTTATCAAAACAAACAAGTAACTCTTTTCTGTATTTTTTGTTATACAATCCTAATAATTAGGTCTTTAATTACCCCCGTAAAATAATTGATTTACCTCCGCGGGGTAATTACCCCCAGGCTAGGAACCCAGGTTCTAGAGTGGCAGCCCTTATATACATGATAACAGGTAGTATACCTCAACAGCGTCGCTAGGGTTGGCAACACGAGGCAATATGGAGTTAGCCAGTTCATTCTCGTGAGCTACCTTCACGGGAGACACGCGCAGACCGCGGTAGGATGTCGGACCAAACACTCTGCTCTGGAAATAACAACAGATTTATATTGAATTAATAGTTAGAATAGTTTCACACTGTATTTAGGTAACAACATATTCTAGTTTTCCAATATGTATAACAATTGTGTCTGACTCCATCACATAAAGAGATTGTAACTGAAAACAACAGTTTCTACTATTTGAGTCTCTATCAAAAATTGACATTAAAAGAGACATAAGAAATCCATCCTGTATTCCCATTACTATATATATCTCATATTCCCAATCTTTAATAAATAAAAATAATAGCTAAACATAATAGTAAAAGTTATCTAGTGAACTTACAAGAAAATTCAAAATTGTAAGTCACTGTTGCGAGAACTAAAGGACCTAGTAAACAAGAGATGTATGTAGAAGTAGAGATAGTACTCACCGCTTGATGTACATAAAAGGTAATGTTAAATGGCACCAAGTCTACTTTGCAATCTGCTATCACTTCACGCCATGTCCCTTGCTCTGTCACTGGAGGCTCCCTGAAATATGAATTATAAGTTTTAATTACATTTTATAAGGAGATAAGCCTTGAGAGCATTACTAGTAGATTTCCAATTGTGGAGCATAATGAACACTATATTTTACAAATTGCTTAATATGTGTACAAGCTAGAATATAATAGGATGAACTTTATGATATTTATGGGTTAACAGTTTTTGGTTTGTGAACCATAGGATATTTTTGGTACCCAATACCTGATTGGTTAAGGTAAAATTAGGCTTACTCCTAATATTTGACTGCTACAGTGAATCATTGCAGTCTAATTGAAGAAGATGTGGATGGTGGTCTTAATTCTTTACTACAGAATGCACATGTTGTAATATTGCTTACACCTAGCGTATAACAAGCACATCTAAAATACTGGTATCTCTAGTACATTCTCAGGAAACCTACCTTTCATAAACAGGGTCATTCACCATGATATTGACTTCTGATTGCAAGATGCAGAGGTTGGTCAACTCCTGTGTTGCTTGGAGGCAGGTCTGCAGACGACCCTGCTCCAATTTGAGATCAGCAATTGATGGGCCCAGATCCAATGAGAGGAATTCGTCAGAATCTGAGCTAAAACAGAATGTGAATTAGTGACGAACTTATCATTTACAAAAATTAACACTTAACTCTTAGTAAATAATATTGATTAATGTATTAACAGGATATAATATATGAACAGGAGAATAAACACTTACTCATCATCGTCATCGACGAAATAACTTGGACTTGTTTTCTGAAAGCGAGCCTCTTCAATGCGTTTATCAAAATACTGAATGTCTCTTAAAATTTCTTCTTTTAAGGCGAGTAAAGTTGCTTTCTTGTTTATTTTGTGGTAAGCCATTATATGCACTATTCCTTATTTACGCGCACCTTGATGATTTTATAAAAATATCACGAATTAAATTAGTATGATGCGGCGCCTAAACATGTTTACAAATTTGAAGTTGTTTGAAATTCAAAAGAAGAAACGTTACACAGATATATGTTCGCCATAGATAACGTAGAGATTATTACAAACAGACTAAATATAAGGGGGGACTTGCATAGTACACTTTTTTTGTATTTTTTTTATGAATGTGTTTCGTTTCGCTCGCATTCGACTCGAAAGTAGAAAGATTCTACGAAATATTCATGGACATTTAATTGTATGCATACATATTTTGTAATTTTGCATTTGTAAATAAATGCTAATAAATGATTTCAACTTTTACCAATATTTTATTGAACGCAGTCTAATTTTATCTATGTACAGTCAAATGTCACGTTATATACAGCTTATACATTGAAATAGGTTGCGTATTCGTGATATTTCAATTTATCAAATGTTTCTATTTCTATTTTCTAAAATTTCAATAATAATAAGCAATAATGAGGACCTTTCGTGTTATTGTCTTACTTGGTAAAACGTATGAACTACTAGTGGATAAAGTATAGCAAGAATTAACAAGATTCTTATAAGAAAACCTAATTTATCTTAAGCACAATCTAATTATTAAATAATTGTAAATATGACGGCAGTTCATAGTTCAACGCAATGAAACAGAATAGTAAAGTAGTATTGTTTGAATTAGGAATCCGAATCGTGTGCTAATGAAAAGTGAGTGAAAATTTCCACGATAAAATGGGTCAGAGTGGCAGCGCCATGCCGGGTGAGTCTAATATACACTAATGTAATCTAATAGACACTAAATATTAACCCAATAACGCACGGATCTCGCTAATTTGTAGATTAATCACTTCCTAATTAGTAACTTTCTTTACATTCCTGGTTGTTTGTATTTGTATATCTATGGTCAATTATAGTTTTTTTTTTAACTTTTTAAATATATAATTACAATTTACAATATAGTTTTTATCAGCCAGTTACAATTATTATAACACAAGCAAACAGAACAAATTATTGTAATGTTTATAAATATTGATTGCTTGTATTGTATATAGATAATTAATAACTCATACTGAGAGTATGTTGGTACCTATATTGAAAAAAAAAATTTGTGGCACAGCAAAAGTTGCAATTTAGTTAATGTACACAATAAGTACCAGAATTCACACATCGGTTTTTGCTGCCATGCTCAGTGGAGTAACAGATTATAGATCTGTGCATGTATTATATTATGTGAAAATAACTTACTGCAGATATAACTTTTTACAATAAATGGAATCCTAGAATCTAAAATGACTGCATCAGAAGGAGACTAATGATATTAAGTTTATGTATGTCCATTTCTTTTGTGTTTTCTACATCCTGAATGGGTTGATGGATTTCAACATGGAATGTTATTGGAATAGGACTTGTCTTGATTTTGATAGTGACATGGGTTATATATTTTTAGTTATACAGCACCCCAAACAAACCCTTTAAAAAAATTTTAGCGATTACATAGAATTTTTATTTTTCTATTAATTATTTTTAATTATATATTCATTACAATCAATTGATGAAAAATCTACGGTCAACCCAATAATAGTCAAGTAATGATGGGTCTCTCCTCATAATTGAGAAGACCTAGAACATACTCTAGCTCCAGTGCAGATTGGCAGAGGGGTTAGTGGCCAATTCAAGTGTCAGAATTTTTAATGCTACCCAGAGCCTCCAATATCGCTGTCAGTTAACAATAACAACCAGGACTGATTGTCTAATATGCCCTTCGAAGCAAAGAAACGCAGAATAAATTGACTCAAGCTCAAAGGCTAGGCCTTTCATTTATTGCAGTACTTGGCAAATAATGTCAAAGTTTTGTTACTAACCTTACAGTATTTGCATGCCAGTTAATTAAATTTCTTCCTATTTAAACTTAACTATGACAAATCAAACTTGTATGCCTGCATTATTTTAAAAAAGGAATCCAAAATTTAACCCTTCTCATATTAATTTATTAACACTGCTTACAAAATACATACATATATCTAGACCAGTGGTTCTCAAACTTTGAAGGCAACAAAACACCAACCAAATTACCTTTTATTTTAATGAACTCCATAATATGATCTTTTATTTACGTTGTACATTTTTTTTTTCCTAGCTACATTTCACAGATTCCCCAAAGTTGACTTTTATGAGGAATATTATTTTGGTGGAACCCTGAGGACTGGTCTATGGAACACATAGGTTCTGCTGAACCCAGTTTAAGAATCCTTGCTCTATAATATTAAAGTACTCAATTTACACATATCTAATACAAATATGACACCTATAAAATTTTATTTACTACAATAGATAATAATTAAATAGAAATGCTACCAATGTCAGTGCCACTACAAAAGCATCATGTAGTAGTCTATATAATTATGTTAAACTAAAATTGTTACCTACATACTACAAGATAAACTATGAGTATTAATAGTTGTTGATAAAATTTGAACTTCCTCCACATGTGTAGTTAGTGATAAGTGCAGTAGTAGGTTTATCAGGTTTTTTTTACTGATAATAGGAATTATTCGTGATTAATTGTATGGTGTACAACGACGCAAACTCAGGGACATCAGTCTGTTTTTTTTTTACTTTTTATTTATACATTAATTTTCTAAGCAGCTTTTGCAAATATTTAGGAATGGTTATGTGATATTAAAATGATAAATTTTCGCTACAAGATTAACGTAAAATTGCGTGCTAAATAGGACAAGCTAAAAAAATTTCTGTATGTAAAAAAAAGCATAATAAAAAACACGTAAATAAATAACAAATGCTAACGTTTCCCGGTAAATTACTCGGGCCGTACTCTGTGACGTATGTCAAATCGTAAAAAAAAACTTTTTTTGTACTGTGGCAGATAGATCAATGTTAAAAAATTACCTCCCCAAAAGTTTAGTATCACAATTTCGAGATTTTCGACCTTTGTTTAATTTTTCGGAA
>LGAG01000043.1:329982-389479 GCA_001278395.1 Lerema accius | reverse complement strand
GCCGGCGCTGACTGTTTGAAGTTATCGTAACTATGTTGGCACAGCTATTACATAAACTGCGTATTTTCAACATGAATACTCTATAATAATTAATTGAAATAAACTCACCGAATAACAAACTGAATCCTCTTGTCTAATGTCACACCCTGTAGCACCTGCTCCTCCGTCACTTCAGGGACTGGAATAGAAAAAAAAATTACAAATAAGTCATGTATTTAATACAACATGGACAAATAATGACATAATACCTAATTAAGAAACAAAACCAATATTTTATATGTTAAAACTTAATTGATTTTAGTCTATTATCTATCAGAAACTTGACTCTCCCTATGTATGCCGCTCAAAAGCCTCCTACATAGCTTAACAACTGATAACTAACAAAAACAAATCAGATCGACAGCTCCACTACTTCAAAAGCATGCAAGCTCAAGAAATATATATGTTACAGTTAAAACCCGTTCTTAGATAAAACGCGTTTTTCCTAGTTAAAACTAGTTTCTACTAAATGCCTTTGAGAAAACTAGAATTAACTAGTATAGAGATATAGAACCCGCGTAAGCGGGGTTCCGGCGACATGTGTGACATAGTCTTAATAAATATTTTTAAAACTATGTCTTGTTTTCAATTCCAAATTAGCGTATCTAGTGCTAATTTTAACTAAAGCTCGAAGTTGTAACTAGTTTTATCTAAAAATCAAATATATCAGTGGAAAATTCTAGTTTTGACTAGGTATTTCTAGTTTACACAAAGGCATTTAGTAAAAACTAGTTTTAACTAGGAAAAACGCGTTTAATCTAAGAACGGGTTTTAACTGTAACATATACATATTTGGTCACAAGAAACAATCGTCACAGGCCACTGCATAACAAGTACTTTATCGGAAACTAACACATTAGTGTATATACCTCGTTATTTTCGTCGTGATTTAAAAAGTAAACAATCTTACAGTGTCTTTTTATTGTAATAAAAAATTACAATTAAAAAATTACAAATTAAAAAAAGTTAAAGAATAACCAATAATTTAATATTCAAATATATTTCGGTATGCTTCTAAATATTTTTTTTTAATTAATGAAATAAATAAAACTAGTGCCAAGATTGTTGACTTTTTAAGTCACGATGAAAAAAACGAGGTATAAATAGATTATTGTATAGAACGTGTGTAATACCTGGGTTACCCTCAGGCTCCTGTTTGACGCCGGGCTCGGAGTCCGCAGACTCCTGCTCCTTGATCTCCGGCTCCTCGTCAGCAGGCTGGTCAGTCTCCATCACCTCGGGCTCCTTCGCCGCTTGTTCCTCTGACGGCGTCTCCAATGATTTATCACCGTTCTCCTACAAATATTCGACATTAGTAATACGGCAATGTTACACGTGACCCTTTTTAACAGACTTCAAAAAGGAGAAGGTTATCAATTTGGCCAGTATATAATTTTTTTGAAGTTAATCTATATGGAAAGGGAGACATTATCATATTCAATTACTAGCTGGAACAGAAACATTTGTTATCATGTTAATGATGGCCTGATGTAATGTAATGTAAAAGAAAGAACCGGCCGCAGTTCCACTTGCTAATATTCATTTATTTACTAGTGTTGTAGTGTTTTCTTAAGTGTTGATGTGGACTTTTACTATTGAAAAGTGATTCAACAATCACCTCTTTAAGAATTAGGGCGATTACAAACTAACGTTTTTAACGCGCGCATAAGCGAGTCTTAGGAAGCGCATGTAAGCACGTATAGGCGCCCTTTTTGACACACACGCAACTTGTACGAGCGTTGACACGCTTCTAAGCTCGTATCAATGTTGATACTGACAGAACGACATAGGTTCGAGCAAACACATAGAAATAAATTTACGCGCGACCGGTTTTTTGAAGCGCGTATGCTGAAACGATCGTTTACGCGCAGAAAAGTACGCTAGTCTGAAGCCGCATAGCTACTACTACATCTACAGTTTTCTTTACAAATTTAACTTCTAAGTAGATGTATGTATGTAGACATACCTTAACAACGTCATCATTATCAGCGCTATCGTCCCCCTGGCCGTCGCTATCGTCTCCCCCCTTCTCCCCATCCCCGTCTTCCTCCTTCTTCTCCTCCTCCTCTTTGTCTTCACCGTCTTCCGTCTTCGGCTTCTCCGCTTCCTCGTCTTCCTCACGTTGGCGCCGCTCCTACAAATATGCGATGTTATAGACGAGAGCTCTCAATAAATGACGTCACAATATCTACAGTACAACCAAAAGAGAAGAAACCATAAGATCATGTTCCTTCTATTTTTACCTTTAATGTGGTATTCGCAATTATTTGCGCAATATGTATTTTAACCGATTTGAAAGTCAAATTGTAATCATTAAATCTGATAATCATAAATTAAGTATGTTGGTACAGTTGGCAAAAAAATGTTCTCGGATCTGAGTATACCAACATCACTTGTAAACTTGTATGAATGGCATACTGCTGCCATCACTGTCTATACCTTTTTAACTTAAGTTGTAAGTTATGTGTTTTACTCGATTTTTCTTACAATTTACAATTTGTAAATACCTCTCTCTTTTTCTTCTTCCTCTCCTCTCTCTCTCGGCGCGCCTTCTGTCGTCTCTCCTCCTTCTTCCGAGCTTGTTCCTCCTGGTAGGCGCGCAGAAGTTCGTCCCGCTGCCGCTTCTCTTCTAGAACTTGCTCGATGGGGACCTCGATCCGCTGACGGACTATCTTCGTCTTTGTCAGCATGTTGTATCTGATTGGAAACAAATTTGACATTGATAAACTTCTAATACTGTCATTAGATGACCTCCGCTTTGTTCGTCTATACAAAGAAAGTCTTTTCACATTCCAGATTTGTTATTGTACTGTGATTAATGACGAAAAGAGATGTTATTTCAGTTGCGATCTTCTATGCCACACGGCATACAAGAGTAAATATAAAATATTAATATTCCTGCTTCTTTTACTTGTTCTCTATCGAGGGAACAAGTTTAGATCTTCCACAGGATGATAATAACATCTAAAATTATAAAACTATTTATAGAAAAACTTTAACGAGTTTTTTTCCGTTTTTCCTCTATCAAGGAGACAAACAATAAGTTTGCTACAACAATATCCCTTTCTATGAAAGTTAGCACCTGGTTTATCACCACATTACAATTGACCAAGCGTCACCGCGTACGATAACAACTGAATAATAATTAACATATAAAATCATGAACCGCACAATACTTACTTTTCATATCCAAAATTGACTTTGTAGCACATATTCTTGGTCAAGATGTGTGGGAAGAGAGGCTTGCCGTCCAACACTGACTTGTCAAACTCATATGCAGTGCCTAGTTCCACTCCGTTCAGCGTGTAGAATATCTTGCATGGAGTGGACTCCAGGTCCTGTGGAAATACAATCATTATTTATCAGTTATACACATTCATTCATACTAAGATAATGTAGCACTTAATATAACTTCAACCTTCAATCTAGCGTTCTTTTACCTGACTATGCAAGGAAAGTAATATTTTTCGAGCGTATTTATGTACATATATCCATTTCCTTGGCATGCTGTGAAGCTTAAAGTTTAGTGACTCATTATTTTTTATTACTTTAAACGATCAACTCTATTTGAAACCATAATATTTTAATGTATCTTTGGTTGCGATCTTACACATCATAGAATATGCAAGAGTAAATCCAAAAAATAATTATATACCTGCTCAGTTTATTTGTATCTATGAAAAATACAAATATTTTTGTGACCTTACAGGAAATGTAAACTAATAAAAAAACTTAAGAGACTTATAGGCTTAAGTAATCAAAGAAGTCTACATGGTTGTCACACATAAGGATGACAAACTAACTAAAAAAAAACGCTTTTCAACAGATGACAATTCGGTAATCGACTCTAAAGACAGCGTCGTAAGAGTGAGATTGGCTTGGCACTCACCAGGTAGACACCCACGACGTCCTTCTCAGCGAAGGGCTTGCCGTACTCCTTGAACTCCGAGTTGTTGACGGCGCGGCCCGTGCTCTCGTAGCCCCAACTCACTTCGCCGTCGCCTGTAATAAAGACAATTTATTGATAATGATTCGTTATACCAAAGAAATATAAAGTCCCTTTTCGGCTAATTTTTAAGGTATGAATTATATTTTTTGGCTTTGGTAGTATTGATGTTTCTACTTATTAATTATTATGTGCTTATTTGTCGATTATTCATATTAAAACAAGACAAAGTAAGATTCATTTTAAAGACAATATTCACAAGAAGTTATTAAAAAATTTAATTTGAGTCTAACCGAGATGCAGAGTAGAGTCGACCGTGGACCATCCCACTCTGAGCCCGTTAGTGATGGGGTCCTTTTCAATCGACTCTGTGGTAGTCAGTATCGCGCCCAGCCGTACCTGTCAATACAATAATATACATCACTATAATTAAATGTTAATCATAAGCAAACCAGTACCACAATATTTGTATGCTTAAAATTACGTAGCTTTTTTTATCGACTTTTCCACCCTTATAGGAATATACTTAAAACGTCGATGTTATCAGGAATGTCGCTTACAACTCGTATAATGAAAACCCGGTATTAATATAATTATGGTGTATGTTACGTAGTCCATAAACACTCAAATTACTAATATATTTAGTCAATTTTGTTATGCAACTATTGATGACTCAGATTTAAATCATTTATTTCGCCTTAGAAATTTAGCTCACTTAACAAAAGTCAAAATTTAAAATAAAAAGATTATGATCTATATTGTGTTCTTCTATACAATTCATATTGAAGGTATGTTTATCATCTTATATCTAGTTGTCGTATGTACCTCGTAACAGACTCGTCCCGCCGTGACTCCGTGCGTTGCGCGTGCGCCGGCCCAGGCGTACGCGAAGGCGTTCTCGCTCAGCGGCACCACCGACGTCAACTCCGGCGCTTCCAGGTACTGGTTCAGGTCACTGTCGTCTGAAATACAACACACACGTACATAGTACTATCACCACAAAAAATATATCACTACTAGACGACGCCCACGGCTTCGCACGCGGAAGAGTAGTTAAAAATATATTGCATTTATCCCAAGGGAACCTATAATCAGGATACAATCTATCTCATATCCTATTCCTGGATGCAAACTATCTGTGTTCCAAGTTAAGCCTAAAAGTTTCCTTGATACATGGTCTATTCAACACAAAAAGAATTTTTCAAATCGGTCCAGTAGGTTCTGAAATTAGCGCGTTTAAACAAACAAACAAACTCTTCAGCTTTATAATATTAGTATAGATTATCACTTGCTTCAGTGAAGGAAAACATTGTGTAGCATATGCATAAAAGAGAAAGAGAATTCTCTATAAAGTTCTCAAAAGGTGTGTGAAGTATGCCAATCTACACTGTGACTGTGTGTGTGATGGACTATGACCTGTACCCCCACAGATTGTGAGTGGAGACCCGAGCCCAGTAGTGGGACAGTTACTGATTAAATACTACATGAAATAATTACTTACACCAAGAAAGTGTGATCCTATTCTCATTGATATCTGGCTCCATCAATTTGAAGTCACCGGCATCCTTCTTGGGTTCCGCTGGAGGAATATCCTAATGACACGATAAATACATGATTCAGTAATTAAAACTTTGTTATAGGCATATGTCTTATATTTTAACTAGAATATTCGTATAAACTAAATGTATTGGTACTATCGAAACTATAAAAACTAGCTTCCCTCTTATTAGAAAATACCTGAGTTCCTTAGATATTGTGTAATTGTTTACACTTATTGTTGTTGTAATAATTTGACTTAGGGTTGTTATTGTAATAATGACCTCTGGTGTCCATCGCCAAATTACCAAATAAAGACGAAATTGTCAACTATCATACTAACGTATTTTATCATGTTAAGTATATACAATTTTTTTACATTTTATTCTTCTGTATAACTATAAATTTTTTTGGCTTTGTAAGTGAGGAATTTCTATGAAAGATTTAATTGAAGTATCTGCAATTTAAGTTGCTGTAGTTGCATACCTCGACAGGCGGCGCCAGGACCTCATTGGTGACCTCAATGCTCTTATAATAGTTGCTCCATCTTTGTTTCTTTTCCTGTTTACGTTTCAGACGCTGAAGTTTCACTGGATCCTGTTCACAAACAACACAATTTGATTAAACAATATAAATGACTAAATGGATTTATATTGACATTATTTATACAACATTCCGAATTGTTAAAAAAGCGACTAAGTGCGAGTCGGACTCGCGCACGAAAGGGTTCCATACCTTCATCTACAATCGAAAATCACGTCTGTTGTATGTTATTAAAATTGATGAAAACAATACGAGAAATACACGTTTATTGTATGGGGACCACTGCTTAACTTTTATTTTTGGTATTTGTTAGATATAGCAGCAACGGAAATACATAATTTGCGAAAATTTCAGCTTTGTAGTTGTCACACAGTATATGATATTATACAGCATGGTGAAAGACAGGCAACAAAGGGTAAATAATAGGGTAAATTTTTTACCATTTAGGAGCGGAACCCTTAAAATAAGCATCTGTTAGAACCAGATCAATAGTAAAAACCTTAACAAAAACCGTCAACCCTACTTTTAATGTGGTACACCACAGTCACAAGTCCCAAGTGTATGAGAGCAGTACCAACCTTGCTCATCTCCTCGAAACGCCGGGCGTCCTCCTCAGCCTGTTTCCTCTCCCTCTCGAGTCGCTCCTGTTCTCTCACCTTCAGTCTCTCGTTTAACTCCTCCCACTCTTCCTCTTCCGTCATATACCTCTATAACAGTTAATTAATATTTATATTTCTTATGTTACCGAATGCTAAAATGCAGGTTGTAAGTCTACATAACATTCAAATTTTGGATAACTTGAATGGTTAATTTATAGTCACAAAAAAATGACAATGGGGGAAATGAGATTTAAGTTAGTTACTCTTTAATAGTTACTAAAGAATTATGGAAACTTGCTAATGCTATTAAATACTTTTTTCTGCCAAAAACGTTAATCTGTAATATATTAAGTCTTCTCGATTGACACACTACATAGGCAGTCTACAGTCTATAGTATTAGTCTAGGGGTTGGTCATATGAGTCATAAATAATTTCAACCAAACAAATTCCATTCACTATACAATTAAAAGTAGAACACAGTTTTCTTAAACAACATATTATGTAAACTCAGACAAATTATTGCCCCACATATTTTATTATTTTAATGTCTTTCAATGCACAAGGTTGAATACGGTATGAGTAATTAATCTTTTAATAAAGACAACCGTGAAGTTTAATATTCACAAGTGTTCAAATAGTTGGCTATTCATAAAAACTGTTTGACGCACGTTTTGAGCCGCTTATATACCGACGGCTAACGTGTTGCTAAGTGAACTACGAAGTTAAGCAACTGCGGGCGTTAGTGTGGTAGGTTTTTAAGGCGGGCACTACCGTCCAGAATTTGCAGCAGGAATAAGATTCTTAATTCAGGAGTAAAAAGAGAAACTTAACCCCTGGCTCTTTCTACCCCACTCTTGCCTACTATCAGTGAGAATTCAGAGTCTGACTAATTCCGGAAGTCTGTGCCACGCTTATAAAAATCAGAATCAGAATTTAGAATCTGATATTATAAAAATTCCAGACATTTGCGCCTGCCATGAAATAGTATTTGAGCTATTTTTGAGGTAATTTTTACTAACAACAATTTTCTTATCTTACATCAATGTGTTTACAATAACATACTAACCGGTCTTTTGCTACTGGACTCCTCTTCTTCATCTCCATTTTTCTCTTCAGTCTCTTTTTCATCTTCTTCAACAGGTTTCTCTTTCTCTTCATTTGTTGGTGCACTTTCTACTTCCATAGGCTCTGTGGAACATTTCACTTAATTAAAATTTTTATTATTTCTTTAGTGTTACTGATGATGATAATAAGCAACAATACATGATAATCATCAATTTATCCTTATCACCACTACTTATCATCTAGTAGCTTGTCTACTTGTTTTTTTACTATTTATTTTTATACAAATGACCAATAAAACTACAAATTTTCGCACAGTATTTAATTATTTGTAGTTGTGGTCAGTTAAAACTGAGGATATGATGAATTGTCATATAGATCCAGCTGAATATTTAAATAGTGTGGAATAGCCCACTCAATACAATGAAGCTGAATATTATCTACTATAAAAAGTAACATTGTACAAGAGTCTTACCTTGAGGCACTGACTCCTGCTCCTCTTTCACCTCAGGTGACCTGAAAAAAAAAAAATGTTCATCTTCAGATAAAGTTAACAATGGAAATTGTCAAAAAATATAAATCCAAAACTTCTCTAACTGACCTAATATGATTTTTCCAACAAAATTGGTTATTGTTTTTAACTTTTTTTGAAGTAATATAAATTAATTATTTGTACATGTTAACATTCAAAAGACTGTAATATTAGTGACGCAGTTTTATAATGTTTCTTATATCATTAAATTGAGTATCGCGAAATAATTTAAATTCAATTTTTCTGTATACACAACTGCGATGAACAACTGCAGGAAATTTATCAGCTTATTATTGACAATACCTGACTTTATTAACTATTAATATTATTAAGATAATTAATAGTGTTTGTAGTGCAATGTGTCACTGTTGATATATAGTCAATTAGCTCATACCTACACTGGTAGCACAGCCATTGATTAAAGAATAGAAGAATGAACATTTATACATACCAGTCCAACCAAATCTATACTAATAATTTTAAGCTAAAGAGTTTGTTTTTTTGGAAGGCTATAGGCTATATAACATCACGCTAAAATGAATACGAGACGAGCAGTAATAAAAAATATTGCGAAAAAGGCAAAGTTACGCGGGCGGAACCGCGTACGGTTGCTTCATAATATATAACCTTAATAGCGGGGATAGCACAAGGGTCCAATGATTCAGTCTAAAACAACATATAACTATACAATCAGATTTTTTTTGTGTAATTATTTATTTCTCTAGAGCAGTGGTTCCAAACCTCTACAATGTTGTGACCTATGAGGTAAACTGATTTTACCCCATCTTTAAAATGTTATCAAAAAAAAAAATACTAGTACATAACATTTTCTGTTTTTTATTTTACGATCCTAATAATTAGGTCCTTTATTACCCTTGTAAAACAGCTAATTTATCTCTGTGGGAGTAGTTACCCTCAAAATAGGAATTCAACCTCTAGAGTGAATATGTTTACAATGAAAAACATTACTTTTTAATTCTACTTACATTTCTTTGTCTATGTTGTACACCTCCTTTACATCTGTTTTCTCGGGCGTAGCTTCTTTCTGGAAGAATTCTCTTTTCTTGGGGGTAGTCAATGGACGGGGACTCTCCTGAGGGGGTGTGACTTCACGTTCTGTTTTTGGAGGCTCAGGTTCAGGTTGTGGTTCAGGTATTGGTTCAGGTTCCACTTCTTTTTTTAACTCTTCTTCAATCACTTCAGGAATTTCTTCACGAATTGGCTATAATATGATAGTTATATTTAACTAAAAAATTATTATAATCGAATGGAATTTTGTCTGAACTCTGTAGATTAATAAAAATTCTTTATGCTTCTAGCGAATTTTACTTTCTTTTTATTATATCTTTTAAGTCTTATGTTATGGATAATTTAAAGCTTCACAAAAGATACGACAAGAAGTACCTAGCTAACTACCAAAAGAAAATGCATAATTTATTTTGGTTTATTAATTTTTCGTGTAATCTAAATGATCATAGTTGATAGTACTTCAGTTGGCATGTAATTTGTATAGCATGTCTACCTATCAGTCACAAATAATCAAAAAAGTTTGATAAAATCATGATTTTATATCAATCAACCTTGTTAAGTAGGACAGTGATTATGAGTTTACCTTGGCAGGAGTAGCAGCTAGGTAGGAGGACCTTCTCCGCGTGGCCCTGGCAGCCGGTTTCCTTGGAGTGCCACCATCATCCAAGTCTTCTGTTGTAGTATCCAGAACTGAAGTGTCTGGAAATGCTTTGAGAAAAAGGAGACCGTTAATAATATTTAGTAATTTGCTTTTCATATAAACTGAGGGAAATGCTCATGGTCAAAATTAAACCATAATTTATTTAGTCAAAATATTTTCTATAGACTTGTTTGATATCCTTTGCTGAAAGACATTAGTGTCAATATAATGTCAACCACTGTTCAAGAAGGCAATCCATCTGACATGAGTGTGTGATTAAATATAATGGTAAATAAGCCACTGGGCATTTTGTTTTTGCTGCATAATTCAACATATTCATATCACATATTATTCGTCCACATGTTACAACCAAAATACATAATGCCTTTAAAAAAACTTTACTAAACCTCATTATGTGTATGTGCTTGCATTATTATTAAAAGGGAAACAAACTTGAATACTCAATGGATTAATATATAGAGACATACTTGACAAACAAACAAATGAGCTAACAAAATCTTTTTATTTCAGCTTAAGCATAGACTGAAGTGGACCTACCTAATTTATCTAACAGGATAAATTAAATAGTATCTACAAAAACACTCAATACTCAAAATAGTAAACAAAAAATATTAGTTTTAATGTAAGTGGCTGGCACTTATAGATAACCTTCTATCTGTACTAAATTAGATCATGTTATCACTTATCAAAGTTGTTTCACTCTCAAAATCACACAAGTCATAATATAATGTAATGTAATTATAGAAATCGTACACCAAAAATATAGTACTGCAAATCTCAGGTTTGTATTTCAAAATATTTCAACTTTATCAGTTACTGGCTATAAAACTACAAACATTGACACAATCAACATGTTCCTTTACGAGAATTATCCTTGTTAATCTGGCACAAACAAACAACACTCTTATACCCAGCCAATATGGTTGATATTTGGTAAACACCAGACAAACTTATTTCACAGTGTTAACTACTTTGTTATCAGTATTTTCAACCACAATTCGATTCTGATAGCAAAATTTGTAGAATGTGCAAGCAAAATACCTAGTTTTTACCAATTTTCACAAACATAAACATTCTGTATTTACTAGTAATAAAAAATACCTCTTGTAAATGTGTAATGCAATTAAACTGGATACTTAAATACAATTAATTTACTTAGGAGATATTCTTCAACAGTATAAAACATAATTATAATAATATGAATACATGTAATAAAATAATCATATTGTAAGAGGAACCACTAGCCATGATTATATTAAGAATATAATCTAAGCTGAAATAAAAAAAGATAAAAAAATTATATGCAATCACGAATTTATTTATCAGCAATGAGACAGAAGCACATCTGATGTTATTAAATCAATATCCCATGCCACTGTGATCACTTACCATCAAGCAACTATCATATTTTGTACACAAAATAGAATAGATATATAAAACCTTTCATTATTGTCATAAAAAAGCATGTAAATGTATATTATTGTGCTATGACTGTGGTGCTTATTAAATGTTATTCAGTTTGTCTTACTGAGATATAGCCAAGTGTAATAACAGAAGGTCTCTAACTCTTAACTGACCAATATGCCTTAGAAAGAGCTCTAATATTGTGAATGTAGACTGGACTATTTGTAATGCAATAAACCTGTAACTGCTTTTTACTTACTTCTCTACAATATCAAGCTTTTTAGTGAGTAAATTAGAAGAGTGATAATCTGAGTTATACAACTGCAGGCACAGTCAAAATAAAAAGGGTGCCTTTTAATAATAATATCATCAGTCTTTTCTGTACTTTGGAAGGCTCATTAAACCAGTTCTAATTGTTATCATTTGGGTAGCTTATTTATTGTGCTGTATTGTTATTAATTATTCGAATTCTATTTTCGTTTCTCGAATTATTTAGAAAAAGTATAGAAAAAGCATTCTTGCCTTTGAAGATTTAAATATGTACTTAGGCCCCACTGTTCTCAACTTTATTGTTGTTTGTTGATACAGATAACTTATTGGAAGTCATGTTTTGAAAATATTTGAAGGAATGTTGAGATGAAAATATCTATCAGAGATTTCTACTCAAAAAGCTAAAAAGTAAAATCTTAAAGCAGTAATAAGATAATAAATATATTTCTGGTTATTTACATTACAATACTTGCTCATTAATTATTATTCAATGTAATACACCTAACCTAATAGCTGATTAGAATTGCTTGGAATTATAAAAGCTTCGGACATTGCGCCTCGCAAAATTGTTACTATAACTACAAGACAACCAATAAATCTTATGAAACATGGCTACAAAAAGACCATAAACGAACGTATACACGTGCAAATCAACATGATCCCGATTGTTGTTGAAGTAATCACGAGTTTGTTATAGTAGTAAATTAACATTTCGATCGGAGATATAAAGACTATCTCATCCATTTGTATTACCTTTGCCAGTTTTAGCTTCTAGTGCTTTTTTCAACCTTTCCACCAAAGCCGGCTTGTTACCCTTCGTATCGAGACCGAGGGCGCCAAGCTCGGACCTTAGATCCACCACCTTCATCTTGGCGGGATCCATATTTAACTTTTTAAAGTTTAATCCACTAAACATAAATTCAAACAACAACTCAAATAAAACACGTTTTACGTAGAAAAAACCATTACTCGCTTATTTATGCGACCGTGAGAAAATCGAGAGCGCCAAGCCAAACCAATATGGCGGCGATGCAAATGCGAAATATTGTGTAAACCTAAAAACCGGAAACATTTTTTTTTCTGACTGTCTTAGACACATGTACTTTGAGTTTAGATGCTATTACGATGCATACGAACGTGCGTTTTAACGAAGGATCATTCATTATTTCTTCAAAACATTATTTCTTGATTTGATTACTTCATCATTTCATATAAATCATGTCATTCCTATACATTTTTCGATAGCGTTTGGCGTAAATGTTCGAAGGAACACGAACACTCTGATACGTGTGCGAAAACCTTAATATATCACAGATATATTAATATCTATTATACAATTTAGATAGTCTGTGCCAATGAAGACAACAGACAAAAGGTTTGGCTTAAAGGACTCGCATCCAAGCCATAAACCATTAAAAAAAAAACAGACAAAAGGTCCTATTTGAACAATGAGAGGAGGAAAAAGGGAATTATAATAAAAAGAAGCAAAAGTAAAAAATATTTGTTTACAGATATGGCGTGCATATGGCAGTTCACTGCCCGCCCACACCACAATGGGTAGATGTCTGACAAACGACCACTACCCACAGACATATAAATAAGAAGCCACTGCCACATGAGAGTTATACATACCTTGTTTGTGGAGTTATAACTCTGTATCACTCTGTATTATGGAACTACCCTCCCAGTAGTCCCAGTCCTCACTTTGCTTTGGAAAAGGTATATAAAAAACTACGTATTTTATTGCTTTACATTGTTCATCCGACGTTTTATTACAAAATAATGTCCACATCACAGGGGATAGTCCAATCGGAATAAAATATTATTATCATCTGTCCTTTCCCTAGATTAGACCTAACCGTTTACTAAATTTTAACTATATCGTTACAGTACTTTAAAGGTGTAATGGAGACAGACAGACAGACAGACGCAGAGTTATTCTTGCATTTATATAACATTGGTATGAATTATGGTTAAACACACAGAGCAAGGAATGTATCTGTATACGTACAGACTTAATCACTCCTTTGCTGTGTGCATTTGTTGCTTAGTAACATAATATAAACAGAATTGACAAATAAGTAATCTCAACAGTGATATGTTTTGATCAGGTTTTGATATTATTTTACAATTTTATACTATTTTAAATTTTACATTTTAATATTATTTTAAAGAATCGTAATGGCACGCAAAGAAGAACCTAAAAGTACGTTATAATTACAGTCGTTTAGGCACTTACCTAAAGTAATTTCTAAATAAACATAATGTTATGCAGCATCATTGTATGTTATGCAGTTCAACCAAGCAACGATTTGGAGAAGAAGATAATTGAGGCTTTTGATGTTTTTGACCATTCGGGGAAACAGTCAGTTGATGTGAGGGAGATTGGCACCATTCTTCGATCTCTTGGTGAGTTTGCTCGATGATCGATCACATCATAATTATGTTATACTTACCGCATTAATATACGTTCTGCGAAGGGCTTGTATAACTTTGCCGCGGTAAATTACTGGTATCAATTCAACGTAAGTGTCTTCATTTTATCAGTAAATTCCTACTCTTTACCAACTCAAACACAATGTGTTTACTTACTCTTTTTCAAAATATCTATATTGCCATCAGACGAAGTCATTTTCAAGTATTCGATTAAGTTATACCTACTCAATATAATTTGATTGACAAATTAACTCACTTTCACCCATTATACTATTACTGCAACGCAAAAATAGATAGATCAACGTGTTTAGTAATATTTTATAGGATGTTGTCCAACTGAAGCTGAAATACAGGAAGTGATACTTGCAACGGAAAATAAGGAGGCAACTGGGAACGTACCACTCATTAAATTTTTACCTTACATGGTCAAAGCTATAACAGAACACAGGTAGGTTTGGTATACAACTATACAACGTATGTACGACAATTTTGCATTATTTATAGTAGTGACTAAATGTTCTTTAGATAAAATTCTTAAGTTACAAGCGACGTAGCACTTACAGGTCATCACACATTATGAGTTTTGTAGTTTCCAAAAAAATATTTATACGCCTTTTTCTGGTATTAGAATAAATAAACGAGCTGGCAGTGCCCCTATCCTCTGCTCCCCATTTACATCGCAACTAACCTTAGTGGGACTATTTGGGGTCCTTTAGTTGGTTAGTAGTACTAAATAGTACCTATTGTATAATATTATACACCACAATTATTTTTCCTATCCTACCCTGTTGAGTATCGGTTAGAGACACCCATGGCTACCCACAACACTATTTCGAGCAGGTTTTACCCCGCTAGCGCCGAACTACTCCTGGCAGCGTTTCGTTATTTCGATTCTGAAGGCCGCGGCTACCTCACCAAGGAGAAATTTACGCAGATCATGATGGAAGAAGGAGAACCGTTTACTGAGGTAACTAAAGTCCCAATTAGGTGTCGTTCAAATTACGTAAAGCAAATTAGGGGGAGCTCGTAAAATGTTATGATGCGTTATGTAAGGGAGGAGGGGGCCTCGAACAACTCGTTACGTAACATTGTATTTTTAACACTAAAAAAACTAGGGAATGGTTCTCGTAAGTTGTGAAAATGGCAACTTTTTTAGGTAAAAATGGTCATTTGGGATTTAGGTAAAGTTTACGGAATTAGGTCAAAGAAAAACGTTTTCGGCGCGTTACATGCCGAAGCGGGGTCGAAACTTCAAAAATTGCGTTACATAATAATGAACGCTCCCTTAACGTCTAAGATTACATCCCATACTAACTATTATTCATACACGATCACTTGACTATACCTATGTATAATTTAGAAGTTTTTCAGGAAGAATACGAAGAAATGATGCAAATTGCCGTTGATCCAGTTACGGACACCGTCACATATGAATACTACATCAACCAACTCATGGTATGTACGTTTAGAAGTCGTAAGGTATTGAATTATATGTATAGGTTAAAATAAATAAGGCTCCAAAATTCTACCCTCAAAGCGCCACAAATGCGATTCACTCGGTGTCGTGAATACCATAGAGTATATGCTATAGACAACAAACAAATACAGACATCTAGACTATAGATCAAAGTAATATTTGAAGGAAAATTTAGACCGAGGACTTTACTTTATATAATTAGTGTCTTGCTTGGGACTAAACCTAGGTCCTTCCGAACATTAAACATGTTGACCACTGCGTTATACGGATTATAAAATAATAAACTTAACTAGCACTTCTGAACTTAATAATTGGTTTCTAATGTATCAAGCACATTTTGTTATCAAATAAGTCCAGCCAATGTGAGAATATAGCCCAGGTTGTGACAATCCCTGCGGGGACAACTGGGAACATATCATTGTCATGTACTGACATAAATTAATCACACCAAGTCATACTAACTCATCTGTTATCTAAATAAATCGACGGCTTATCTAATTTTAACAAATTCTTCTATATTTTCGGCTATAAACACAGCCTGTTCAACCGGAAATATATTTACACAGATATGAAATTCAGCTTACACTATTATGTTAATATGTGGATTTCATATAAATGATCAAGCGGTAATCTTATAAATATGTTTATTTCATTCACCAATTACAATTTCAAAACAGTCACAATGTCCTTATTAATATCCTATCGGTAACATTTATACGAGTTCACGAAGTCATACCGTAATCTAAATATCAATTTTAGGTGTACTGAAAAGACTACAAATTAATTACAGAATAAAAATGTGTAGTATTACAAATTATTTTATCTATTTCATTATCGATATCCCCTAAGAAACAATTCAAGATAATTTAATAAATGGAATCTATATAATAAAGTACCTAAATTACTATTAAAACCAAAAATAAACTAGTCTTAACTAAACTTAAAATTGTAAAAATTTCATTGTATTAAAATAAAATTAATTGGAGCATTATTCAATAAAAAAACATGAATTACATAATGTAATTTGGAATCAATCATGTAATATAAATCACATAATAATTAACTATCATGAGACGACAAACACACAACATTCTTAAATGCAATATTTAATGCAAACGCATTAAATTCATTTTTCAAATCACGCTCTATGCAATATGCTCTATAGCAACATGATTTAAAAATTTAAAAAAGAATAGAATGTTCTACTCTGAGCATTTTATTCTTGCATGAAGCGACTAGAGCGACGTGTTCTAATTGAACTCGGTGTCATATTCCCCAAACGTGAAGAAGATCTAACAGGCGTCGCTCTTCCACTTTCCTTAACCTTAGCGACTTTCTCTACTTTTTCAACCTTCTCAGACTCTGTCGCGGGTTTCACTTCTTCTCCGTCTTCTTTTACTGGCTCAAGAGATGGTGTTTTATTGCTGCTGTCATTATTTTCCGCTTCTTTAATGTTAGATAAAAGATCGCTTATTTGATCATCCAATTCTTTTCCGATCAAGTCTTTTTCCTCAGCGTTGTTTGGGGCGTCGCTGTTGTCGGTTGATTTTGTGCAGGTTTCATTTTCATTTTTTGCTTCTTGATCAATTTTATCAGCGTCTTTTACTTCTTGATCAGTATTATCCCCGTTCTTCACTTCTTGATCAACGTTTTCTCCGTCCTTCACTTCTTCATCAATTTTATTCCCATCCTTCACATTATTCTTGCCCTCATTACTCGCTTCAGCATCTTTTTTGGCGTCATTCCCTTCGTTTATAGATTCATTTTCTTTTGGACTAACTTTTTCGCTGGCTTTTATAAGGATTGTAATGTCACCTACAACACAAAATTATTTTAATTTTAAGTTTTAAGATATCAAATCAACTTAGCAAGCAAATATGTAAATATGATTACCGAGGACTGTTTCATTCGCTGTTAGAATTTTATTATAATCTTCTTGATTATTAAAGCCAACGACTAGTAAATTGTTGATAGACTTGTGTTTCTTTATTGAACTTGGACGATACTTGTTCAAAAAGTCGCATATCACGGGTCTGGTTGGCAATTTTGGTCGTCCAATTAACTGCAAGAAAACAAAAAAAATATTTTATATAAAAAAACACCTTAAAACAATAGAATTACGCAATTATTATGATGACATCACACAAAATGAGGCAATTTTTATTGTTATTTGCATAAGTATAGTACATTTAAGGTATTGCTAAGCTTATAGAAATTAAACTACATATAATCTTAACAAAACAGTAACATGAACTCAGTTCATACATTACCTTTACATAGTATGGTAAATCGTTGGCCGACGGAGTAGTCACTATTTTGGTCACCGGCGTTGTTTGTGGCGAAGCAGTTTGTTTGGCCAACGGTGTTGACGGTACAACAGATGCAACTGATTCAGCGTCAGATGGATTTGTTGGTGCAATAGTTTCTGTTGTTTCAGTCTGATCCAAGACTGATCCTGAGTCCAAAGATGTTGTTTGTTTAATAGTTTCAGTTGATTCTGTATCCTTGGGTAATGGCGCTGCCGGTTCAGTTTTCGAAGTTGTTGACGATTCATCAGTATCCATCATGTCTGGGATTATTTCAGTGGCTTCTTTAGACTTATTAGCTTCAGTTGTATCTTCATTAGATACCTCTTCCTCTATTTTATCATTATCATCCTTTTCCATGTTATCATCACAAGTTTCATTCTCATTATTGTCTGCTGTTTCAATGGTTCCATCATTCTGGTTTTCTAAATGTTCAGTTTTAAGCTCTTCAGTTTTAAGCTCTTCAGATTTAAGTTCTTCTTTTATGTCTTTTTTATGTCTAATTTCCAATAATTCCACAAAGTTATTTAGTCGCCTATCTTGCTCAAATATTTTCAAAAATTGCTGAAACAATATTTTGTATTAAAAAGTTAACAATTATCATATTAAATAAAACCATTTTTCTGAAATTTAAATTGTCACTTACCTCTGCGCACTTTGGCAAATGTTCTGGTAACTTTTTCTCTATTACTCTCTCAATAAGTTCAGTGTAATAGTCATTCAATGCATTTTTTTCCTCTACTGTAACATATTTTCCAGTTAAACTTCTGATAACCTTCATAGCTATATCATTTTTTGACTCGTTCTCATCTGGCTTCTTGCTGGCATCAGCAGCCTTCTTAAGATCTAAATGAGATTTACGTTGTTCACTTCTGTAGAGTTTTAGTAGCTATAAGAAACGTTAATAATTAGTTTTTATTATACATATACAATTTCAATCGATAATTTTCACAGACTTATCACATAGGTAAACTTAATGTAATGAGAAAATACTGTTACAAGCAATGAAAGTTATATTTGTACTACCTCAATGATTACAAAAAAATACGTCAACTTACTTTCGCAGCCATCTCTTGTATCTTCTTTTCGAGAATAGAAGTAACATTTTTCTTAAAGAATTCCACTGGGTCCTCTGGAAAATATGACAATGAAACAAAATGCACAATACTCTTATAATGTAATTTACCAAGACCAACCTAAACAGAATATTAGGAATTTAAAGATTACATACTAATCTATGCTATTTTAAAATCTGCTATGTCCTAACATCAGTCCACAGGGATTCGCTGTAACTTAATCAAAGATTAAGTTAACAAATCACTGTACCTACTAGTTGAAATCAAGTTAAGATAACTTCTTCAGCAATAACAACATCAATCATTTATTGTGGTGATAGAAAAGCACAATAAATCAGCAACGAAAAAATCCAGCCAAATGTTATTTAGCCGAATTACTTTATGAAATCTGGGAAGTTTTTAATGACAAATACTTTACCCTAACAGCAATAAGTACATTTTGTCATTATACATAAAACAAGAATAATATCACAATAAAAAATCAAATCTTCAACATTATCGTGATATGCAATCCAAGGACTACATAAGATAATGAATGTTAGAAGAATTTGAATGTAAATTGGTACAAAACAAATTGAATAACGAAATATACCTGTTTCTATGACATTCACATTGTCAACATTAAGTTGCTCTGAGTTTATCACTAACTCGACTACTTCTTTGTCGCTCTCTTTGGAATACTTCTCGCGGTACATTTTAAGGATGACAGTCACAGAGCCAACAGGTTTGTTGAGCATGACACTGCGTATGCGCTCCCTGACCGCCTGTTTCAAGGTTCGCTGATATTTTACGTTCGCTATTAGTTTTATAAATTTTTCGTTTTCGGCGTTAGAGGATCGTATTTCTTTAACGATGCTTCCCAATGCTAACTCCAAGCGACCGTTAACTTGGTTGTTCGGTACCTGGTTTTCGCGGAGAACCATCTCCAAATCCGAATCGTCTGGCGTTGAACACTTAGAGACTCTATCGTGCGCCACTGGGGACCCGGTCGCTCTCGCCACCAAATCCTTACGCTCTTTTAAGGGGTAAGTATTCAACTTATTTGGGGCAGTTTTTACTACTTTACTTTTAAATACATTTGTGGGACGAAAATCGTTTCGTGTATTCATAGGTTTACCCAGTCTGTGGGCGGAGGGATTTTTTAATAACGGAGGTACGAATGGTTTCATTGGTGCAGACATTTCAGATGGATTGACTCTTTTGTTCAATAGAGATGGAATATAGTTTGAAGGTATAGATTTGGGCATATTGGACATATGTGGTCCGACACTATCGTGGGATGTGGTCATCCAAGGATTTGGTCGTTGAGGATGATTGGCTCGTTTGGGAGGAGGTGGTTGCCAGACATTACCGTATGTTTTTGGTACATTACGGTTGGTATGCTCATACTGCCTCTGAAATTTAATCACAAACGGCGAAATTAGTATTCAAACAGTAATATTAACTATTTGAATAGGTTTTTCCTGTAAAAAACGCATATAATTATAGTTAAGCAAATCTCAGTAAAGAAGGATTTTGACAAGACTATTGGAAACCAATACTTATGGAATATATTCATGCAAATGGTAATCCTTGACTGTACTGACACAAGAAGTTCCCAATACAATTTTAAAAGTAAATAAAGATGACAGACTGTCAAATTAATTTACTAAAGTTTCATTGTCTATTGAGACTACATCCTCTATTACATATAGAAGATATCCAGCTTAAGAATACACCCAACATAAATTATATGTGATCAAATATAACGTAACCATAAATATAACAGTGTAACATCAAAACTTTAGTTTTTGATGTAGATAGCCATACATATTTTGATAATTTACATTATAGTAAAAAAATATAAGTTGAAACAAACTGATAATACAAGCATTTACAATAAATATTTAAGCCAAAGATGTACGAGAAATGTACATAGACTTACACAAAAATAAAATGGCTGAAGAAAAAAACACTCATAATATTGGAAAGCTGCCATTAGTGAGACTGGTATGTATCAGTAACTGACAGACAACCGCATTGGCAGAAACAACTACAGAAGTCCTACACTTTGTTTGAAGTTTTTGGATGAAGTGTATTTTGAGAAATACATCAAAATAATAAGCAATTTATTTTGCTTTGGGATGAAAAAGCAACTGATTAGCTGCCAATTAAATTCTGAACTTGGATAGACAAATAAATAATAGATCAACTGTCTTGATGGTGACATCTCACTATATAAAATATGTGTATAATGTATAACTATATTCATTCCACATGACAATATACAGGTGTAGCTTTCAGGACCAAAACTGACATTGTGAATATTTTTATTGTGCATACAGCAACTTTAGTAGCTGTATTCATAACAAACAAAAGAGGCATGTACCACACTATAGATTATATTCACAGTTTAATAATTATTACCTATATAAAACCTAGGCCACAGTCCTACCAAGGCAGATACAATTAAGGTAGATTTAATATTTACTTTTGCCTGGTAAAACATGTTTCATTTGGAACTCAATCACCTCATGGAATACAATGACGACAATCAGAAACACCTTGATTACTGAATAAAAAGAGGGATATGCTAAGAAACCTTGTGACCTATACAAACTGTATTTTTTATTATTTATAGTAAGCATCCAGTATGCTCCATGCTTTGTAATTCATAAAGCTTGATACAACTTTAATTACATTAGTATAAATATAGTGTATAGTGTACATTATATTGTTGTATGATATTGACTTACGCCACTCTTACCAGAGATTTATTTCTGTCCTACAAGATAAATTTTGACATATTACTTAGTTTGATGTAAAATAACTCACTAAAAATTAACTATAATCACCTCTGTTATGTAATATCAAAATTTTACTCTGGTTCAAGAATCAAGGGCCTTAAATTTCAGAGAAATGTGTACATGAAATGGATTTTTATTACCTTTCTATCCATGTCACTCTCCATAGTTAACATCCGTTGTTCTCGTTGAACTGACTCCCTCTTACGTCTCAATATTTCAAGCTCTCGGTCAAGATTCTAGAAAAAAAAATATATTTTCTATATTAAAACAACTTATTAAAAAAAATATCAGGACACAGTACAGACACAAATTAAGTAGACTATAAGTATACATTGAGGATTTAATTATAATTATAGTGTCTTTTATAGACAGACTGTGTATAATAGAACCACTTGAAAGTACATAACTGTTTCTTTGTGTGTACAATAAAAATTCATGCAGTCATTTCGATCTACGAGGTCTTCATTATCACAATAGGTTAAACAACATATTTTCGAAAACCTTTGGATTTGGAAAAAAAAATCGAAAGTATGGTTACTCAAAAATAATTTCGTGAAAGTAGCATTTTTTACTTATCCGGGGATTGAAACTTTTATGTAGTATTAAAATAAAATCTACTAAAATAGTAAGTATTATTATTCCAAATATTTTACACAATGTTGCGATACTAAAGCTGAGCTTCTTGGGTCTGTATCTTATCGTATCTTTGCGATATTATTTTATGTTGTACTGTTTGACATACATAGCCACACAGATACGACGTACAAATCGTACATAACGACCGGTAACTGATAACTCTTATAATATTCTTATGTAGTCAGCAGTTCAAAGTAATTTAACTTACAGAATTAGTTCCTGGAACTTAAATCAAAATAAAAGTTATAACTTACTCTAATTTGTAGATGATCGGTCATCAACGGTCCCGGGCGTCCATAATTTTTATTACCATGTCCGCGGCCCATTCCCATGCCATTTTGATGCATTTTTACTTACAAATAAATTGTAAATAGGTTAAGTGAGATCAAGCTAAGATTAAAATATTTGCGTCTGCGTTGGTTGCCCAGTTAAGCAACCTAAAATACTTTACTAAAGTACCGTAAAATCCAAAATATTTCCGTAACTGTAGTGGGAACCTGTAAACGGCGAAATCAAGCAAAGCAAAGACAATGAATGAAATGAAATCAGAAATGACACATGACATAACCATAAACCTTGTCAAATGAAATGAGTCATGTCGTCATGAGCTCATCTATGAATAGAGTTCTAATCACAGACTATGAAGTGACAAAATCATAATGCCTGGTGTACACTATCTTGTGCACAAGCACAACATTCGGGCTTGCCTGTGTCTCATTAGCTCGCTCGCTGGTGTCCTTTATTTGCTTTGGGGCGCTTAGTTATCGACGTCTGGACATCCTAATTTATATCTACTCAAATGCTGAAGTATCATTGACCAGTAACGCAGTTACGCGGTAATGCCTACTTTTTATAATAGTATTTCAAAGTTGAGACAGTATTGTAAAACGATAACATCGCTATCCAACCACATTGGCAGGTAGCTTCAAAAGAAGTTTACAATACTGCCGATGCAATTGAAGAAGAGAAAAGAAGGGCTGCAGCGGCGGCTCCTAAGAGACGAAGAGCTTCTTCTTTATTGCGTGCTGCTCAGAATTAAAAAGGCTCGATTTTTTACACTTAATTGAAATACCTATACTCTAAAACTCTTAGGTTACAGTATTGTTTTAATTATGAAGAATGGAATTGTGACAATCCCTATTGTACTCTACCCTATTTAGGTTGGTGCACACTTATCAACTTTGTAAATGGACTGCCTCATAAACTTACAACTGTGACTAGCTACTGGGAGGAAAATACAATTAAAATTAAATGAAATAATTACATAAAGAAAGATAGCACCTTTGTGTATTTATAATATTTTATCACAATGATTATGTCAGCGTATATATATTTTAATTTTTGATTTCAGGTGGAGGATGAAGTTACTGAAAATGCAGAACCAAATCAGTAGTGCTATTTTGGTGTGACTTAAGTTTTGTCTAATGATATTTGCTTTTCATATTAATCAACAATACTCATAATGATATTAATCTCACCTCAATAAATAATACAATCATGCTTATTTATGAAACTTTATTTTGTATTTTTTCACCAAAATCCTATGATGGTTGTGCTGTGCAGCAAGTGATAATAAAATGCGTTTATTATTACATATTAATTAAAAGACTATATTTTCACATAGTATTTTGGATAAAGTTGGTTCCACAATAATAATAATAATAAACGCTAACACACTCATACCCCCGCAGTAGGATTCCGTGTCGCGGGTTGCATAGACAACACAAATAACACAACACATCACTAACACCCATGACCCAAGAACAAACATTTATGTCACATAAATATCTGCCCCGGCCGGGAATCGAACCCGGAACCCCTCGCTTGGCGGGTAGGGTCACTACCAACTAGGCTACGGGGTCGTCATACAATGTGTGTTTTATTTATAGTGTACTGTTTCATTAAACATATAAGTGGGTATAAGTAACAAGTCGAGCTAAAATAATTGGAAGCCTTTTTTCTTAGAATATATTTTTATTGACTTATTTTTACTGACATGCACAATTTACATAATTTTCACCATAAAATCAACACCCAATATTTTCAATAAATCTAAAATTTTGTTTCGTCTCTAGAACCATTATACTCATCTAGTAATACTTCTGACTTTTCTGCAATCAATTTCTTTCTCATAAAATGGAAAAAAATAACTAAAAATACGCAAAATATCTCTCTTTTTGTTACCTTCGACTATTTTAAAACAAATTTACACGTTAATAATATTTATTAAAATTATATTACACTACACGTAAAGTAGGAAACTTATTTCTTTAGCAATTACGTTTTGTGATCGGTTATCTGTTCCATTTTGCTTGTTTTCTGAACTTAATTGTTTTAACACCTAAGCAAGCTTTATAATCTAAATCTCTTAGAGCAAGTAAAGAACGCTGATCAACAGATATTGTAATACCCAGATTTCCTCGCACAGATTTTGTTGATAGGAGAGTCCAATCTTCGGTATTGAGCCCTCGATTCTGTATTTTCAACAATGTTAATGCACGCGCTGCATCTGGTGCTTCGGTTGTTGGTATTAAGACGTGAAGAACTGTGGGTGTAGTAGTTACGGGAACGATTGTTGCACTCAACTTAGCCCCCGGCCACGGCTGACACTGATATACTTCTTGCTGCAACCACCGCTGACTCTGTTTATCTCTACAGTTGACTAATAAAGTGCCAGCCCTAAAAGCGTAATCTATAAATCTAGGTCCTTCAGATTTAGGGAATTGCATTATTTTGGATATGATCGCATGACGCAAAATATTTGACTGCATTTCTGTCATGCCCATACTGTTTTGGATGCGGACTACCGAGTACCTTTTTTTGCCTTTATAAGGACATTCTTCTTCGTAGATACCATCAGGGTCCTCCAACCTATCCGCTATCCTCTGAGCGATTCTTTCCATACGAGCTCGTCTTTTTGGATTGGCTTCAGGTGGTAGCTCATTCCATCGTTTCTGGCACATTTCCAGTGCTTTGTCCCACGGTACCTTGTCACGTATCAGTATATTGTATCGCTTCCATTGCCCACTCGTTAGCCGGTTAAACACTCTGCGGGCTTCTTTTTTGCTATACAACCGTTTTTGCCCATTATTCTTCTGTTGATACAATTATATACGTTAAATATTATCAATGTGCAAAATGTACACAAAAATAAAGACTGGAAAAAAAACTTTCGCTTTATTAGCAAGCTGCCATTACTGAGAATGGTTTACAACTAACAACTAATTGACATAGGCAGAACGGGGCAACCGCCTGAGGCCTCGCGCTTTCAGGGGCCTCGCGCCACAGCCCAAGCGAAAAAAAATTACAGATTTTTTCAACTTAAATCTTTTGATTTATTCAAGTAATAACAAAACGGTAATAAATAAAGTTAGTTAATTCATTCATTCATTCAACACAAAACTCGCATCATAATATATTTTCACGAAGGGCAAAGGGGCCTCGCAATGACCATCCGCCCGGGGCCTCGCAATGGGTAAGGCCGCCACCGCGGGAACAATTCCAAAGGCTCTACACTTTATTTGAAATAAAAAACCCATTCAGAGAGTGATATATTACTGCTCTGTTATCAAAATTTTGCTATGGAAAGAATAAAGTCATAATTTTTAGACATGTGTGTATACCTCGTTTTTTTCGTCGTGATTTAAAAAGTAAACAATCTTGGCACTACTTTTATTTATTTCATTAATTTAAAAAAATATTTAGAAACAGAAATTTATTTTAACATTAAATTATTGTTTATTCTTTAGTTTTTTTTAATTTGTGTCTGTCTTATTTTTAAATCGATAATTACAATAAAAAGACACTGTAAGATTATTTACTTTTTATATCACGACGAAAAAAACGAGGTATACATTAATTACCTTTTTATTCATGTCACTGTTCATTGTCGACACTCCTTGTTCTTGATAAACTGAATCCCTCTGACAACTCAATGTTTCAGACTCGTCACGATTCTAAAACAACCATCAATATTATCTATACTAAATAGGTAACAATAAAAACGTTTAGATAATAATACTAGCACTAATTATTAAGTACTTCATTTGTATAGATTAAGATGTTTTCTTTATCTAAATAATTAGTGTAATAATAGTATGACTGTCACAGATGTCGTCGGAACCCAGATCACGCGGGGTCCCTCCCTCTATTCGACGTCTAATATCAACCTAACTTAATCAACATTCTTTTCATTTCAATAGTGTAATTTATTTTTTCTTTACGAGGCTTTACCCCCTACGCCCCCTTTGAGGAGACCTTTGGCTAATGACATAAACGGTAAATGACTAGAGTGCGATCACGAATATATGTATTGGTATTTAACAAGACATTTTTAACGAAATAATGTCGTGAGCATATCAATTACACAAGTTGAAATTTTTGAAATTCCAAAACATTATATCTCGTAAAGTATTGTATCCCGGCGATTTAAACAGAACTTTATTAACTATTTGCAGTAATAAACTCTACTAAAAAAAAGCTTTTTACTTCTTGATTAACATTGTCCCCCTCCATCATTTCTTGATCATTATTATCTCTGGCCTTCACTCCATGATCGATATTATCTCTTTCTTTCACATTTTTTGTAACCGCATTACCCACTTGAGCATCTTTTTTGGCATCATTATCATTCCCTCCGTTTATAGATTTATTTCCTTTCTCCGGGGCAACATTCTCGCCGATTTTAGCGATAGTTATTGTAATGTCACCTACAATACAATTTATTTAATATTTTAATTTTAAATATGTAATTAACTTTTTAGAGAATATGTAAATAAGCTTACCAAGTACTGTTCCGTTTGCTGCTAGAATTTTATTGTAATCATCTTGATTAGCAAAGCTAACAACTAGTAAATTGTCTATAGACTTGTGTTTCTTTATTGAACTCGGACTGTACTTGTTCAAAAAGTCACATATAACGGGTCTGGGCGGCAATTTCGGTCGTCCAATGAACTGTAAGAAATCATATTAATATCTCAATCATAACATTATCAAAATAAATTATCGATTAACAAGCAATAGAATTAAACTATTCTGCATTTATTATGATGATAATTATATCAGAAGATGAAGCGAATTTTCTAAACTAAATACGGTTTATTTACGCTGTTGAACTACTTAAAATCACAAACCGATTAAAACCACAATAGCCCCTTCGATTGTCTAGAACTAACGGTAGGTTAGTTTTTGTTAAAAAAATACAAATTTTCGTCCAAAAAAGTAACAATTATATTCTGATGAAGTAATTTTATTAATTTAATTAATAACTCAGTACATACTTTACCTTAACACGGTATGATATATCCTTGGCCGATGAACTAGTCAATATCTGTGGTTCTTGTTGAGGTAACTCGCTCCTACAACTCAACATGTCAATCGTCTGGTCTACATTCTAGAACAACAACATTCTCTATTATAATAAGTTACTATAAAAACTTTTCAGGTCACAGTACTAACACTAATTAAGCAGTTACTAAATAACTATAGATTGTTTTTCTTTCTCGAAATAATTTGTGTAATAATAGTAAAAAAATGATAATTATAGTATGACTTGTTACAGATGTCGTCGGAACCCCGATAACGCGGGGTTCCTCCATCTACTTAATTAAGATCATATCAACCTAACCTAATCAACATTTCATCAATTTCAACGCCCCTTTTAACCGGGCCTCAATTACTCCCATGCCCGGAACTTTTACAATCAAATTCATTTTAAATCACTTTAGTAATTTATAATTACAAACGCGAGTGTAAAAAGTGAATGAATAGATCGAAATTACGATCTCGGATCTGTGGATAGTAAAAAAAAAAAATTTACTTCTTGATTAACATTTTCCACCTCTATCACTTCTTGATCAATATTAGACCCGGCATTCACTTCTCTATTATCATTATGCTCGTTCGTTACTTCTCCATTATCATTATACTCGACTTTCACTTCTTGATCAACATTACTCTCGACTTTCACTTCTTGATCAACATTATTTTCGACTTTCACTTCTTGATCAACATTATTCTCGACTTTTACTTCTTGATCAACATTAATTTCGACTTTCACTTCTTGATCAACATTATGCTCGACCTTCACTTTTTGATCAAGATTATACTCGACCTTCACTTCTTCATCAATATTTTCCTCATTTTTCACTTCTTGATCAACATTTTCTCCGTCTTTCACTTCTTCATTAATTTTATCTTCATTCGTCACATCATTCTTGCCCTCATTACTCGCTTCAGCATCTTTTTTGGCATCATTCCCTTCGTTTATAGATTTATTTTCTTTCCCTGGCATAACTTTTTCGTTGGCTTTTATAATCGTTATTGTAATGTCACCTACAACATAAAAATATTTTAAATTATATTTCAAACATCAAAATAACTTTGCTAGCGAACATGTAAATATGCTTACCAAGGACTGTTTCGTTTGCTGTAAGTATCTTATTATAATCTTCTAAATTAACAAAGCCGATAAGTAGTAAATTGTTGACAGACTTGTGTTTCTTTATTACACTGGGACAATACTTGTTTAAAAAGTCGCATATAATGGGTCTAGGCGGCAGTTTCGGTCGCCCAAAGAACTGTAATAAATCATAAAAATGTTATAAAAATAAGAACAGATCTTTTTCGTATAAGTACGAACGCGAATGGTTGGTAGATATAAAGATTTAAAAAAAAACAGGTTTTCGTAATAACGATAATCTGATGAAGCGTACTTTACCTTAACATAGTACATTAAATCGTTGGCCGACGGAGTAGCCACTGTTTTGGTGACCGGCGTTGTTTGTGGCGAAGCAGTTTGTTTGGCCAACGGTGTTGACGGTGCAACCGATGCAGCTGGTTCAGCGTCAGATGGATTTGTTGGTGCAATAGTTTTTGTTATTTCAGTCTGATCCAAGACTGATCCTGAGTCCAAAGATGTTGTTTGTTTGATAGTTTCAGATGATTCTGTATCTTTGCTGAACGACGCTGTTGGTTTAATATTTTTAGATGGTTGTTGTACCGATGTAGTGTTTTTCGGAGTTGTTGATGATTCTTCAGTGTCCATTGTATCTGGCATTATTGGTGTGGCTTCTTTAGACTTATTAGCTTCAGTTGTAGTTTTAGGTACATCTTCGTTTACCACAATTTAACAATGAAACAAAATACACAATATTCTATTAATGAAATTAACAGAGAACAACTTATATATAGTATTATGAGATTAATAGATTACAAACTTATTTTATACAATGTTAGAATCTGTTATGTAAGTATGTCCCTAAAGTTTATCTGTGTATAGGAATTCGCTGCAACTTATGAAGATTTAAGTTAGCGAAAAACTATACTTATACACAAAATTAAGTTAATATAGGTAACTTGTTCAGCAATAACAACAAGAAAGACTAATTGGCAGAATATTGTGGAGGTGAAACAACATAATGAGAAAAAACACAGCCAAACTATTTAGCCGAATCACTTCATGAAATCTGGGAAGTTTTTAATGACAAATATTATGATTAACGACTGTTATAGCCGGCCCAGGCTATTTTTGATCATGTCGGCGCATAGAACTCATTTGGCGTCAATTTTGACGGTATCAGTGAAAGTTACCGACTTCACTGTAATAATGTAATTGTTTTTCCTTCCTTCCATAATGTAATGTGTAAAGTAATGAGCAAGCTGACGCTATCACAAGTCAATGTTACCAATGACATCATGTTATCAACCTATCATTAGTGCTGAGTTTAGGGATTTATTTCACAATTCATAAGGCTTTATCGCTCAAGTATATTCGCCGCAATTTGGGTAGTGGTGACCGTGATGATAATGATGACTCAATTTTTAATAAATACTGTCATGATATGACTTTTTATTTATTTAAATCAACATAATTATCATAACAGACGTAGCATATACAACTAAAACTTATTTATAGATTGTGCTAAGGTGCTTTGCTTAACACTAGGTACTGAAGAATTCTAAAATCTTAAATTCTTCGACATTAGAAAGAAAAGAACCGTTTTTTTTTCAAAGTCAAATTCTATGCGACGCGGCAGGCAAAAATAGCCTGGGCAGGCTATAAAACAGTTTGAATATAAATTGGTGTAAAACAAACTGAATAATGGAATATACCTGTTTCTATAACATTCACATTGTCAATATTAAGTTGCTCTGAGTTTATCACTAACTTGACTAAATCATTGTCGCTCTCTTTGGAATACTTCCTGCGGTAAATTTTAAGGATGGCAGGCACAGAGCCAACAGGTTTGTTGAGCATGACACTGCGTATGCGCTCCCTGACCGCCTGTTTCAAGGTTCGCAGAGGTTTTACATCATTCATCTTCATTAGTTTTTGAAACTTTTCATTTTGGGCGTTAGAAGATCTTATTTCTTTGAAGATGCTTCCCAATGCTTCCTCCAAGCGACCATTTACATGTTTGTCCGGTACCTGGTTTTCACGGAGAACCATATTTGGGTGCATTTTCACTGTTTTCTTTTGAATTACATTTGTGCGACGTAATTCGTGTCGTGGATTCATAGATTTAGGAAACCTCGGGGCAGAGGAATTATTTATCACTGGTGCAGAAATGTGAAGTGATGGAATATAGTTCGAAGGCATAGATTGGGACAAATTGGAAAAATGTGGTGCGACACCATCCTGGGACATAGTCATTCTAAGACTTTGTGGGTGAGAGTTTTTGGCTCTTTTGGGAGGAGGTGGTGGCCAGACATTACTATATGTCTCTGGCACATAACTGGAATGCTCATACTGCCTCTGAAAATTAATTACAAATTGCAAAATTTTAATTAAAATTATATCAACTATTTGAATCATTTTTTTCTGTAAAAATGCATGCATTTATAAGCATAGCTCATAAATCTTAGTACAGAGGGATTTTGGCCAGAATATTGAAGACAAATGACTATAAAAAATTTAATGTTGCAAAAAATACCCAATACATTGCTATGAATAATTTTTATACACAAAACAATTTGCAATTCATAAGCATTGTAAACCTATAGGCCAGATGATAGAGATTGGTGATTAGCTACTGCTACTAATTTAAATCTGTACTTGGGTAGACAATTCTGTAATGGACTAATTGCTGCATTGGTGATAACTCCACATGTAATTGATATGTGTAGATTTCAGGACCAAAATTCAGTTTTGTGATTATTTGACACAGAATTGTTTTTTAAATGATTGTAAGGCAGTGAAGAGCCTAATATAATGTTTTAACAATGTAGAAATTACAAAATTACATTTCATAGAAATATCTATTACAACCTTTGTTCACAGTAGAAGAACAATATTTTCAAGTGTTTATATATTACTGAAATAGATTACCTTCCTATTTATGACATTCTCCATAGACAACAACAGTTCTGCTTGTAAAACTAATTCTCTCTGACGTCTCAGTATTTCTAATTCTTGGTCATGGTCCTAGAACAATTTATATTCTACTACTACTACTACTACTAGTAAATAGATTAACAAATAACACAAATTATGCAGTTACTATAATAATATAAGTATTTATTTAGGTCCTCAATCATATGAGTATTTTTTTTATTGTGTATAGTGAGTGTTTTCCACCTAAGTGTCAACTGAAATCTGTTGAAAGGACATATACAATAAAATATTTTATGGGCCTATCAAAACCTAATCTTAGGAAATGTGGGTAGATTTTAGAGCGTATGTATGAGCGTGTTTGGCACACTGTACAGCTTAAATGCCTTGACGGATTTCAACGAAAGCGGTGTAATTCGAATCTTGACTGTGAGCGAAATAATCTGTGATTTTTTTGAAAATAAAATAACATAGAAGACATGCGGCGGTTAGATTAGTTAAACTTACTCCGTCCGGGGGATGATCGGTCATTATCGATCCCGAGCGTGCATAATTTTGATGTCCAAGTCCGCGACCCATGCCATTTGGGTGCATTTTTATTTACAATATAAATAGTTAATGGGTTAAATTGCATCAACTTACGTTAAAGCAATCTGAAATATTTGACTTAAGTACCGCAAGAGCCTAGAGCCGAAATACCTATTCTCAAAACTGCGAGTGCGAACGGACAAAATCAACTTAAATCAAGTCAATGTAATGTAAATGTAAATAATCAAATGAAATGACAATGATAATTGAACGACATCAGAAATGACAAATTTGACAATGACACTTGACATTGTAAGCACATTTTTTTTAAATGGTTTATGGCTTGGATATATTGTGAGCACAACTCGGACTGCGGCACAGGTTAGGAAATAGTTACTTCGTAACCGCGGCAATGGAATACAATACTTTACTACAAACGGGTTTTTAATCTACTGTAAACTGTCAATACGTTGAGCTAATAATGTTGCCAATTAAATGGATTTCCCATCTTATGTAACTTTTACTAAATTTCATTATTGTTTTAACGACTACATAACGGTTTTTTTTAGTTTGGTATCAAAATGCCATGCAAACGTTAATAAAACTCTAGTATGTACTTTGTTTCTGAAAAATATTTTCGGCATGCTCACATCTTTACGATTTTGTTCTAAAATACTTCCGGAACCGAGCCGAAATCCGTATCTGCATAACAGTACAGTGTTGGAGCGAGCGCCCTTACTATGGAGTTTTACTACTGTTAATCTCTCTGTATTGTGGTAATACAACCCATTCAAAGAACTATTTTTTGCCTTATTAGAACGCTGGGGTCAAAATAGTATCACTAATGGGATAAAATCAGAACTTAAAAATGAAATAAAAGAAAATATGGACAATGCATTGTTTCATATTATTATACGTTTTAGCCTGAAAATATATTAATAGATCAAAATATAACAGGTATAATAACAATTGCTAAAAATCATAATAGCGACTACTTTTTAATACTACAGACAATATATCGACTAATTTCAACAACAATGTCTAGTTTTCAATTTTCATTTGAACGACGACAGCGACTGCAGCGGAGGCATATTTAAAAAAAAAATGTACTACATGAACAGAAAATTGGAAATGATTGTTGGCAACATGGCAACACTGCGCGGTGTGCGCCATGATGCATTAAAAAAAAGTTGAATTGACTAAATGAGAAACAGAAAGAAACAGTGCGAAACTCGCTAAAAGTGATTAGGAGCGATTTGTTTCTATCCATTTTTTTTCGTCTGTTCATTAAATACTGCGTGAAATGTGATTTTTAAAAGAAACAATTTCTTTTATTAGAAATAAAGTTTTAAAACAACCAATCAAGATGATGTTAACAATTCAAGGGCTACCAACAAGCGTAGGTGTTTTAGCACTTTTTGATTTACTTATTGGCTTATAAGCGTTTATTTTTAACCTCTTATTGCTTTACAGACCAATTATCAGGAACTAAAAAGGTTAATCAAGCAGGAATGCAACATTACGGACTTTATTTTGGATAGTTTAGTGATGGGGGATGACGGTTGTAAAAAAGTGCGTATCGGAGTGACGGACGATGGTGACGGTAGCCACTTGATGAAATACCTCAACGGGTATCATTACTCAGGGCATGTGATACGAGTTATGCCCGTGGGGAAGCCGGTAAGTTCTGTTAAGATTAATTACATAGGCGGTATAATTTATTTTTCAACCTACAAAGTTTTGCTAATGAATTTGAGTTTTGTTATAAATGTAAATAAATATATCATTAGAATTAATTATTTACTCGAAAGCACCATATATGATTCTGCCACTACTGTATCTTCCCCTATCCCCTCAACAATCTAAATATACCATGTGACTAATTATACAATTAGAAGTTATTCATTAGGAGCAGCTTATAAATAAAATGTTTATAAAAAAAGTTTTATTAGTTAACAAAAGCTTAATTAGTCTGGGAACCCACTGCTGGATATGCTCTAAATATATTTTGTCAGGACATCTTTGTATGTTTCTAAGTGGACCAAAACTTGTTTTATTGAGAAGTATAAATGTTATCTGAATATGTTTCTGTATGTTAAATTCGTGCATAGAACTTTATATATAAAAAATATCTGTATTTGTGTCTGTCTAACTATTTTAGACACACACAGAATAGTTCTCAGAACCTTGAAGAACTATGTGTTAAAACAAAATTTCAAACGAAGAACAACTTTTCAGCTAAAAATAAAATGTAAAAGACTGTGAGTCATATTTGCCAATTTGTGTCAATGATCTCTATATTGCTAGTTTTCACTTGTTGAAAACTAATTTCACACATACTAGAATTTTAATAAACTGAGATGTCTGAGGAATGAGAATGAAAAAATTTCAATGAAGCATATAGAATCACAGATTTACATTAAGAATTCTTAGCTCTTTTGTGTATTATATTTTGTACATCTATTATATTAAGGAGCTGTAAAATAAAATTGTCATAAAAAAAAATTTATATTTTTTAAAAACAAATTTTTTAATAACTACTAAACTTAAACTGTGTTCCTTTGTGCTAGTCAGTGCTATAAAAAAGACATAACCTCTATGAAATTGCTATCTCTATATTAATAGTGTGACAACATATAAATATTTTGTGTTAAATTTAGAATTGATGGTTCCTGTCAGTGACGCCCACACAGCATTAAGGGATTTATTATTAATAATTGTAAGACCTTCAAATAGACATGTTTATAAGCTGCTTGGAAATTATGAGGTTAGCTGACATATTTATATGTTAATGTGTAAGATTGTTGAAATGCAATACTATCATGAACATGACAGATAGAATATAATAAGCCCTATAAATTTTATTAGCAATTTTGAACTTATCAATGCGAATATTATGTCTGGATCTTTTTCAAAAAATATCCAACTTAAATTAATAATAATTGTAAGTTATAAGATTTTGATTTCACATGACAATAAAGTATATTTTTGTTAACAGAATCAACAAAGGCAGGGTAATTTTGATGGGAGAGGAGGATACCAGCAGCGAAATGAGTATCCTAACTCCAACTTTGGGAACCGTGTTGTGCCTCATGACAACCAGCCTCCTCGCTCCAATAACTGGGCACCGAATGCCCCATGGACACAAGGCATTGCAGGCCAGGTCCCACAGCATACATTCCCCAACCAACCAATTCAACCAGTGATCAACAATAATTTTACACATCAGGTGAGTTCCTCATTCATGTGATAACAATGCTGATGCTGATCAATGTTTATATTTTCGTTTCTTAAGATTAAGAAAATAAATAATACATATATTTGTCTACAAATAATGTATAATAATATGTATTTATTTCCATATAAATATATTTGTCTATAACTAATTTGCTTTGGTAATAATCATGACTTAGATTCATTGATTTGATATAAATACAATCATGTACATATTTTCGCATCTTTAGTCTGCTCTCTTGCAGCGACGACGACGCCTATGAATATTTGTGACATATTAAATTCTAAATCTGCTAACTTTAAAGTAGAAAACACGAAACCAGCTTACTTACCCGTCAGGCACTGTAGTCAAAATATGTCAAGAAATTAACATACAATATAAAAGAAAATATTTTTGTTAAAAATATATTTTTGTTTAACAGCAGCCAAGGGGCTTTGTAGCTGGTGGAGTACCGCAGCATACACAGAATTTTAGTTATGCTGCAAAAGGAAACGTTTTGGAAGTCCCGGTAAGTTAAAACTATTTTTAATTATATTCGTACCAATATGCAAGTCACTAATGATTCATGAAGTGGTGTCAAAATCAATCATTGAAGTAAAATGTGATATAATATGTATGTGTGATAGCGAGATTTTCTTATGTATGTTAATTTGTCTCCTTTGATTTAAATTCTATATTACACTTTTATGCAAATATTCAATGTTTTGTTTAGGCTATTACTAGGACAGTAAAAAGTTTTGTGCTCTGTGTCTGTCTATCTTTAAGCATATTAATGACTGGGTCAGGGGAGTAATTAGTTTGAGGAATGTTGTGTGCTAGAAACCTACTAGATGTTACAGTATTTTAGATACGTTTTTATGTAGGAAGGAAGTTAAAAATGGGCTTTGTATATCCGGATTGAAAGCTTATACCGACTTATTCGTGTACTTAGTATAGCTATAGTTTGGGAAGAATATATATTTAACTACCAATAATAGGCCAAAATGTAGTAAAACTGAAAATATATAAATTAGAAAAATATTTACGGCCGTAAACTCAAGATTTAAACAATTATATCAGTATACATAATATACCACATAGCAAAATGTATTTCAATTACTATAATTTGAGAATGTGAATGTAACATAATAGAAATGTATTGTTGTTAGGTACATACCATATTATGTAGGAATACTGGCGACAAGAGATCACCCATAGGTATTGTTTACAACTCACTAATAGCGTCTAATATCAGCTGTGATAGCCTAGTGGTTTGAGTGTTGGTTTCCCGAACAGGTGCTCCTGGGTATAAAGCCCACGGAACACGCTTTTAATTCCAGAAGTTATGTGCGTATTAGGTAGTTATTTATCACTTGCTACGGTGAAGAAAAACATCGTGAGAACACCTGAGAGTTCTCCATAAAGTTCTCAAAGGTGTATGAAGTCCGCGAATCCGCACTAGGCTAGCGTGGTAGACTATGGCCTGTACCCTTTACTCTGTGAGAAGAGATCCGAGCCCAGCAGTGGGACAGTTATGGGTTGCGACGAAGAAATAGTATCTATACTTTAACTTTGACTGATATCCATAATTTTAACTTCTAAAAAATATGAGTGAATCGTGTTAGCATTTTTTCATCATCAATTCCTAGGATCAGTTATAAACCAAACACTTTAATGTATTTTAAAATTGAAATAAAATGTTAACGAATTCCACTATTATTTATGAAATGAAAAATACTTTTTTATAATATATAATCTGAAGGACGACATGGTTGCCAAGTTTCGGGTTGTCGATCTGAAAACATTTTTTTAGAGTCGTTAACAAGTTTAACCTCAATCTATTTCCGGAAATAAAAATCTGTAATAATGACCGATTTCTATTATGTGTTACATCTTTGTCAAGGCCGTAGCCCTTAACATAATTTAGTCTAAAAGAATTCGCTATAGTTGTGTCATTAACACGGCTGTGTGTTGTATGTGAATACGTTTATATTACAGGTTATTTTTTTTTAAATCAAATATTTTTAATTATGTATTTAAGTCGTTAAATAACCTCAAAATGGCGGCGCTTCTCTCTCCACCTCGCGCGATTTTCACTGTTCTCGCTTATTATAATTAATGCTTTGATTGTTTAGCTCTATCCAGTGGCATTTTTTTATTTTAGATGTAGACTAGATTCGAAATGACAACGCTAAACTGTATCCCCAGATTTTGTTATCATTAGGTTTTTAGGGTTGTCCTCGTATGGTAGCAAATTTAAAGACGCATTCGCGTTAAAATAAAGTTTGAAAAAATATTATCTGATTACTATCTTTATATCTCCATAGTATGTCATCCAGGGTATTTGGAAAATATTTTTGTAAATAATAATTGTTGTTTCAGGGCTCAGGTCAATTTCATCACCAGCCCGTGGGACAAGGACATTTTCAAGGACAAACTCATGTCCAGCCGACATCTTGGAATACACAAGTAAGGTTTAATGGTTTTAAGTTTAAAAAGTTGTAGTCTTTAAACCTTAATCACAGTAAATGCATTGATGGATTTGAAAACAGATTATAGCTTTTGCTACTGTAATAAGAGTAATGGAATGATACATATGTATATACATCCATAGTTACATATAATGAGATTGAATATGCTTGTTAAATGTCTATGAAAAGTTATAATAAAAATCATGTGTTGAATACCTTTGATTTGATGTATTTGTAAACAATTGGTATGAATTTCTAAATGAGAACTAAAGATAGTTGCAAGTTCTTCGTAATACTACACGTATATAACCTGGCGTAGACTTATTTAATCAGAATATTATATTTTTTTGATTCATCAGGCCCAACCAGTAAAACCGCAGATATTTGACAAGCAAGCCCCCGGCTACAATCAAGGGGGGTTCAACGATAGCCGGCCGATACCCAAGCAAGGTATGGGAAGCGATGGCTACAAGGATTATGATAAAGGTGATCGTCGATTTGGACCGCCCACTCGAGATACATCCCCCGGGAGACGCCCTTCACGAATGTCACCTGAGCCCATGGGGAGAAGACTGTCTCCACCAGGCCCCCAAGGTCGCCGGATCTCCCCATCCGCTCATGATAGTCGCAGAATGTCCCCTCCAGGTCATCAGCGGAGAATGTCTCCTTCGGGACCTGGCAGAAGAATATCTCCCGGTAGCCATGGGAGAAGAATGTCGCCACCTCGCATGGGACCGGTCTCAGCCGGCAGGGGTATATCACCGATTCCCGGACGTAGAATGTCTCCTTCCCGACAAGGCATTGCACCTCATGGGCATAAGTTATCTCCAGTTGCCCAGGGGCGGAGAATGTCCCCTGGTTCCTATCGCAGAGCATCACCTCCTGGACCGCAGGGACGTAGGCTGTCCCCTCCCGGCCCTCAAGGACGAAGGTTGTCTCCACCAGGGCCACAAGGGCGTAGAATCTCCCCTCCGGGTCCCCAAGGACGTAGATTATCCCCATCAGGCCCTCAAGGTCGTAGGTTGTCCCCTCCAGGACGTAGAATGTCCCCTGCCGGACCACAAGGTCGCAGGATTTCTCCATCAGGACCCCGCGGGCCAAGGGATTCTCCGCACGGAGCCCTCGTGAGAAGAATGTCGCCCTCGGGTAGGAGAATATCGCCTGGAAGAAGAGAAATGTCACCCGGTCGAAGAATATCACCAGGTATGTTGTTCTATTTCCTTTCAATTATCAAAAATCCATCCAGTCAAATAATGTATTTGACAAAGTTAATCAGTCATTTAAGATAGCAGTAAGCACTAGTAAGCAGTGATAACTTAATGGTTTGAACATTGGTCTCTTGAACGGAAGTTCCTGTGTTCGAACCCAGTACGCACTTTTAATTTAAAAAAAGTTATGTGCCTTAAAAACTACTTATCGCTGCTCCGGTGAAAGAAAACATCGTAAGGAAACCTACACACCTAGGAATTTCCATAAAGCTCTCAGAGGTGTGTGAAGGCCAATCCGCACTTAACCACTATAGATTATAGCCTGTACCCCTCACATTTCGAGAGGAGACCCGAGCCCAGTGGTAGGATAGTTACGGGTGGTTTTAATGATGATGTGTGTTTGTTCTTCAGCAGACCGACGTCGCGTGTCGCCGGGGCGGCAGTCCCCCGGCCGGCGCGGCTCGCCTTCCAGACGAATGTCCCCTAAGAGGCACTCTCCCAGACGCTCAATGTCTCCTAGACGTCGGTCACCCCTAGGGGACGCACCGCCTGGTGTCAGAGGGTAAGTCACCAACTGTAATATCCACTTGAGTAGTATAGTTATACAGTTATAACTTGTTATACCAGTCGCTATAAAAATATAAAAAAAACCAAGCGGCAAGTTTAGGCTGTACAGCACAGGATTCCTTGAAAAATGGTAAATCGTACGGAACTGGCTATCGTCTTAGCTCTGTTACTTGCCGGATTACTTCCTCTTGATATGAGAGTGAAGGAGATGGCTTCTTTATGAAGAAAAGAAGGGCTATATCCGGCGAGTGATACGAGCCTCGAGTAGTGGATGCTGCCTTAAATTATGGCCGTAGACCACACCGCAGATAACACAGGAGTTCAAATGTATGACAGACGATGCAGAGTTGAATCAATCTCTCTGAAGACATCAACATAGCATAGCTGTTTCGGAGAGCATCCCTGTTGGATTAAACGTGAGGTAACAGCATAATGCCATCAAGATGCACGTGCATACTCGATGAATGTGCAGCGTGAGTGGCGCGTCCTGATCGTAGGAATTGAAGAACTTTCTCTACCAGCAATAGTAGCAACTATGCTGGTGGAGAAAACATCATGGAAGACTGGCTTCATTTTGCGAAACCTTAATGGTTTTGAAGAAGTCCGTTAAGCGGGTTTGGGGTTTGCCGATCATTCTCAGAAACGGTCGTAGCGAGTTGGTGTCAATGGCCGTCTCGGCCCTGACGAATGAAAGTGTTTCCCAGGTTGGGGTATGGCGTCGGACTATTACGCTGACCCTGAAAAGATGTAAGGATGAAAGGCCGGGATAAGCCATCGTGAGTTTCGTGCAGGACAGGCATCGGTGTGTTCTGCGAAGATCTCGAAGCATCCCTGTTTGCGCCGATTGAACATCGAGAGGGTTTCAATGGGTAAAAATTCCACCAAAATCGGGTACCTTTAATAAGATTCTTCCTCGATGAAGGCGGGGGGGGAGCTGAAAGTAAAAGCACCTGCTCTTAAGTATGAAGTGGGGTATACTCACGAAGGTAACGATGATCAAGCCAACTAAACACTTTCGAGCAGTACCGAAATCATTTAATGATTTCCTTGATCTTAAAGTCCTGAAGAATAAGAACAGACCACTCCCTGTACAATGCAATAAGTGTTATTGCTTTATCAGTAAAAACGTACCGTAATATAATACAATAACGATTAGTTTGCAGAATCATAAGTGAGTCTGTGAGTAAGTCAGTATACTTCGAGGAACTGTTAAACTCGAAGTCACCTCACTTGGAATACTAACGTATCCAAAGACTACAGTGGTATTAGAAGCATTTGTTAAGTAAATGTTATATCTTCAACTCGACAAGTTTCAGTAGGTCTGAAATACGTGATTCGTTAGGTAACAATCATCTTGATTTATACCTAATGCACCTCTCATTAGAAACAATGTAATGAGAAATAATAGGAGGACAAAGAACTCCGAAAACCTTCGTAGTACAAGACACTTGGGATCATAAGATAGAAAAATGTACCAGTCATGGCTGTAATGGTTCATAACCCCTTTACAGCAAGTTATGGTTTAGTCCCACAATAAAACTCGGTAGGTGGTGCTTATGTCGAGATACTTCAAGGGACTAGTTGATCTGTTATATATTTTTTAAAGGTTTCATAGAAAAAGTTTCCAAAGGCATACGAAAGATGAAAGGTCGAGTGTACCTGATGTGGAAAACTAGGCTATCGGACCAAACTAAGAAATTAAATATATAGCAGAACAACGTCTTCCTGGTCATAGTATTGTATAAAATGTAGCATGTGGTATAATAATGTGATTTATATTCTACGTTATGTGATTTAAATCAGTAAAAGATATGGTTTTTCGGAAATTTCTAGATAGATTCCATGTTATTGGGATTAAATAATTGTTTTGTCTTACGTTTTATTGATATAGAGATAATGCTATTTAAATATGAACTGTACCTACTATAATTAAACCAATTTATTCTTGTTTGTAAGTATGTTTCTTGTACCATGGCAAGTTCTTTTCAGGTACTATGATAGCAATGAAGCGATGGATGAATCATATGCCGACCACCACATCTTTAAAGAAGATAATTTTGAAAAAGGGAATTATGAATATTTTAACACCGACGTTGGACAAGAAACAAACTTTATCGTTGACGAAGGATATCCTACGTCAGACATGGAACCGAGACAGACATCAGCATATGTGGATACTCATCGAGATAACATCACACGGTTTGAGAATGATGATGAACGTACGGCGTTTAGCAGACCTGAAGTCCGCGAAGTTTTTACACGGTTATCAGGGGCGGGGAAAAAACGATACAAAGCATTGATAGCTGACAAGGTACCGTGGGACAAAGCACTTGAAATGTGCCAGAAACGATGGAGTCAGCTACCACCTGAAGCCAATCCAAAAAAACGAGCTCGTTTAGAAAGGCACGTCCATAGGACAGGGGAATGCCTCAGCCCCACTGAACTTATCCCCGAAGAAAAATCATATTATTTGAAAAGCAAAAGATACTCGGAAGTTCGCATCCAAAACAGTACGCGTATGACTGAAAAGCAGTCTAATATTTTGCGCCAAGCAATCATTTCTAAAATAACACAATTCCCTAAATCTGAAGGGCCTAGATTTGAGGATTACACTTACAAGTCTGGTACTTTACTAGTTAACTGTAGAGACAAACAGAGTCAGCGGTGGTTGCAGCAGAAAGTATCTCAGTGTGAGCCGTGGCCGGGGGCTAAATTGAGCGCGACAATCGTTCCCGTGTCTACTAGACCCACAGTTCTCCACGCCTTCTTACCAGAAACAGAGACACCAGATGCAGCTCATGCCTTCACGCTGTTTAAAACACAGAATCGAGGGCTCAATACCGAAGATTGGTCTCTCCTGTCGACGAAATCTGTGCCGGGAGGACTGGCTGTCACTATATCTGTTGATCAGCGTTCAGCAGATATTCTAAAAGAGGCAAATTATAAAGCTTGCTTGGGCTTTAAAACAATACGCTTTAGACGCGGCTATACTTCAGCTCCAAAGAGCTCGAGTAAAACTGAACCGTTAGCTGATCCCAAAACTAAATCGCTAAAGAAATAAGTTTCTCAATTCAAATTTAAAAAAAGAATTTAATTTAAATCGCTTTCTTTGTCGTGTCATGTAAGGTACATTTTAGTCTTATCTGAAGTATTTCTGCTGTCATGTATTAAACGGATAAAATATTACCTATTGCTATAAAAAATCTAAGCTAATAAAAAGTTAAGATTCTTTGATATTTTTTGTATGAATCCTATTTAATGTCCTCCTGTAGATCTTGACTTGATTAATATAATCGTTATGAAAAATAAAACTCTTCTAAATTGCTATAATAAAGTAATGCGTTAACGGTATGTGATGAGGGAAATGACCTGATACACTGATCGCTTTCGTATGTCGATATTAACATCCAAACATCTCGACATGCTTTACCGAGGTGTCTAAAACACACACACACAATATAAGTCAACATCTCCTCATAATTGTCAATATGCGCTACTGAATGTGGTGTATCTTTTTGGAACATACATCTATTGAGCTTAGAATCTTTATGATATGATATGATATTATTACTTGCATGTTTGACAACACGATCGCTTAAGCCGATGACGTGTTAAATTATAATATGAGGCAAGTCTTAAACACTAATTGGGAATTCAAGAATCGAAACAAACTTCAATGGCGACACGATCGGATTTGCAGGTAATATTTGAACTCATGAGTCTTTGGATTCAAAATTGATTGTTTCCGACCCAATTACTTTAAATTTTCCAGGGTTTATGTTGACCTGGATCCAGTTTATCCTCATGGGCTGTAAAATTGACCATGGGACAAGTACCAAAGCTCAGTGTTCTTTTAAAACCAATGAAGAGTGTGATTAGTATGGAAATTGAGCGAGCTACGCCGAGTTTCCTTAAATACTATTGACAGGAGGAATTTAACTCCTTGTCAAAAGAGGTAAGAATTTAAAGTTTTAAATTGCCACACAAAGGGAAGGGTTATACACACGTCATATCGTATTGACGATTAGCGCTTATATTGGTATAGCATAAAGTTAAATCGTATAACGAAATAGGTTTGTGAGAAATGAGCAAGGTATATCTATTCGAATCTATTTATGAGTATAGCATGTATTATTTCTTTACATTTTCGCTTTGACCTTCAATTGATTTTATGCGTCTTAGAATAATTTCACGAGCTTGGGTTTTGTGGGATTTGGGATAGAAAAATAAGCCGTTGAACTCATTAAACGTAATATTTATTATAGTCAATAATACAGTAATATTATTGACTTCCGCTTTGTTTTATACTGTACGTCGTTAATATAACATGTAATAAGATTTGCAATGAAATTTCAGTATGGTCTTTATTTTTATCTTATTCTGGTCGCGTCAATTAATTCGACAAATGTTATTTAATTTTACCTTTCTATTCCAATGTTTTAGACATTTTCGAAAACAACTATTGCCGCATACTTTACATTGCTTCATTCTTTAGAATTATTTAAGAAAAACCTCATAAATCCGTAGTTGTTACGGGGACCGAATTTAGAACATTTGCAAGGCACAGAAGTGAAAACAGTTGCGGTTTATTTCGAGTAGTGTGCATCTGTGCGTTTGAGCTGACTCCTCCTCGTGATACTCAAAGATTGTGAATACTATTCTCTTTGTGATGGATTGATTTATTAGTGTTCGATTATACGTATACGATGCTTTAATTCTTACGTAATGTGCGTCATCGAGATACAATGTTATAGATTCTTTCCGAGGCGATTTTAGGTCATGAAAGTCAAGTTGTTATAAACGGTGTGTTTCGTGTTGTCGTACAGGTACCCGCCATCGTATCAGCAGTCTAAAAAGCCCAAGTATGATGACGAGGATGGACCCCCGCATCTGAAACAAGTTAGGCCGGCGTACGAACCACCCTCAAAGGTAAGTCACTTGAACACGAACACACACACATACAAAACGACATTACTAAATGTTTATATGTTAAACAAACATCTTAAATAATTATTTGCCCAATTTGTGATAAATTAATTGGAAAATTAAACGTTTAATTGCTAAAATATTTGTATAATCAGAGCCGTGTTATAAGGAAGACGATTTGGTGAATTACATCGGTTTTTTCGTTCGAATTTAAAGATGTTTGTTGTTCTACGTTTTGATATATTTAGTTAATAGGATAGTGTCTTGTGACAGTTGGATAATCTTTAAATACAATCAAGGATACATCTGAAGATGATGAAGGAACGAATCACATTTGAATCTAAGACGAGGCTAAAGACAATTGGAACGAATAACAACATAACGGAAAACTATACAAGTATCCAAAGATAAGGAAAACACAAGAATGTTAAATTGATTCATTTAGTTCAAAGGAAACTTCTAGAAAGAACGAAAAGTTTTATTAAAACATAATCCAAAGCAGGACATCAAGAAGTAACCCAAAATAGCAGTTGTCAAGATATTTACATTATTTTTGTGTATGTTACAACGAATTTTACTATAAAGAATTCCGTTGACCTTAAATATAGACTAGAAGAGTGGTAGGAACAAACAAAATCAGAACATTTTAATGTTATAGACATTAAAGAAATGAAGATTATAGACCTGATCCTCAAAGGAAAACCAATGGAAGTCATTGAATTTTAAAAGGCGATGATTTAAATTGCAAAACCGGTTGATTTTCCGAAATCGTACTTATGTTAATTTAATCCTATATAATGAAACGATTACGATATAAAATTTATAGTTTGAATTCAATTGGTGATCTTACGGATGCTTAATTATATTGAGATGCAAACTTTGTCTACTCTAAGATTTCTCAATTCTATGAGAAGTGACTGAGATTCTTCACATACTTATCCACAAATTGGTATATTATTAAATAAAGAATTCCATTCTTATTAATAACCTTCGAAAATACCAAAGAACCATTCGTAATCAAAAGCTGTGCTTTGATTAAGCTATAGCTATACAAAGTACTTATAAAGGTTAACAAATCTGAATTGAGTGAATATTCCTTTGATATTAATATTGTTAAGACAACCGGTTTCTTCTTTACTAAAGAGAGGAATAAAAGACTGAATAAGAACCAACTATTGTATGCTTCCTTTAAAAGTCCTTTAAAAGATTAAGAAAGAAGAAATCCTTTAAAAGGTTTATATTTACCTTAAGGTCAAATGGAAATTACGCTTTTTGAATTACTGGGCAACCTAGTTTTGAATTGTTGGACAACCTATTATTGTTTTCTATAATATTTTGGACATGCGAGACAAGATTTGACCAATAATATGTTCGAGAACCCCAGATTACCTATTATAGCTGCAATGGATCAATGACTTCAATAGCACGTGTTTTTATCCACTGAGAAACTTATTTTTATATTGCTGTTTAGTGCCCTAACATTTTCCAAACACTGACTGTGATGTTTATGAAGTTTACAATACATACAGGATAGGTACATCTATAATGTACCCTAAATGGGATAGGAGGACAGGAAAACCTTGTATAGGAGTAATAATAGACCTAAATAGATACTGAGACTTTCATAACCCATTATATGAGTGAAACCGAAAAAGATCATTAGCAGTGAAGATTTGATGTTTTTTACGGCATTACAGTAATTCATAAAAATTAATACGTTAGGGAGTTGAAATAATTTAACGTGCACTAATGGATGCCAAAAATTTTTGATGCAATGAATACAAATTATGGACCTGTTACATTCTGGAACGTCGTGACGAAGTTGGCTTGGAGCTCTTCAAGAGTCCTCAGGGAGAATTTAGTATCTATCAGAAAACATACAATTACAAACAATGATTCACATAAAGTGCAAACTTATATCAAGAACTATTATTTTAACCGAATCCCTGATTACGAAATGTAACGCTTTGAACAAACCTACTTTACGAATATACGGACAATGTATGTCTCTTCATCAAAACGAAAAATATATTATTATAATATTTCTATTCTTAGCCACGACAATCTTTTAATTTTAAAATGGAAGAATAACGGAAAAGGAAACTGTAAAAATAAAATATGCTTGAAGTGAGGACGTAGTGAAATTAATTTGTCTCTCGGTCCAGCAAGACCATGGGGCTTCAATCTGCCAGTTATATGTTGGAGTTTTTTGCCTACTGACATTACTGGACTGTTTTCATAATATAAGTTTTATAGCTGACATAATCCTGATCTGGCCAATAATGCTTTAGAGCATTGCATGGAATTAAGGTTAAATGTTTGCAGTAATATTAAAAGTAATAATTGTAGAACTTCAAATTAACAGTAATAAAATTTAGGAAGAGACTAGACTTACTTCTGTAAGCGCTACACTTTAACAAGGAAAGATACAGGACGTCACGCTTTGTACTTAGTTAGATTAATAACATGCTTAAAATAATTATATTAATATTATGGTATATTTTCTAATCTAATAATTTTATTGTGTTGTCTGTGTTTGCTAGTAAAATTTCAATTTACAGGCGCCAAATCAAGCTATGTACTCAGGTGGATACCGCGCGAACGTACGTGAAAACGTGCAATACACCGCGCCTAACGCGCGATCGGATCCTTGGCAGCCGAGCGGTGATAAGCCCGCGACCTACCCTCCCACGAAAAATATAGATAGCAGAGTGGAAAAGTTCGACGTACCCAGAGGATCCGAACATATGCGCATGGGCGATGCTGTTCCGAAGAGGTCACGCTCCGGCACTCGCGATTCTAGGTCTCCCGTTCGAAGAGAGCGATCGCCTTTCAAAGACAGATACAGGAGACATTCCCCATCACCTCGTTCTCCGCGACGCTCCTGGGCGTTAGAGAAACGGAGAAGTCCTGATGATCGCGAAGCTCCTCCACCGCCGGTGTGGCCCGGCCAGAGCTCTAGAGATGCCGATTTCCCCAGGCAGAATCGACCACACTTTTCTGATGTAACTGAGAAGATCGATAAGAAGCCTGAACCGACTTGGGAAAGACCTTCGTATCAAGATAAGAATGATGGTCGGATGGACAGGCGTGAGAAAGAACTTGAACCGAGACCTTTTGCTCAAAATAATCCCGTTCTCGAAAAATGGAAGCCGCTTTCGCCGGCAGGACCTAAGGAATCTAGAGAAAATTTCAGACAGGAAGAACGTTTCCCTGAAAATGTTCGAGATTCGCACTCCTACACTGCGAAGGATCAGTTTAGACGTCCGAGTTCTTCAGAGCGCATGCCGTATGCTGAGAAGCGAGATTTCCGAGAATATCCATCGAAGAAAGCTGACCATGACGAATTGCATCGGAAAAAGGAAATCCCGCCGAGAAGAGACGATTTTATCAGAGAAGAGGAGAGAGAACCATTCCGCTCTAACACTGCACAGCTTAACAAGGAAATTGAGGACGTTTACAAACGAGTCGCAGAGCTGGGTAAAAAAGCTCAAGAGTACCGAAAGAAGGATAGCCGTTTTGACGATGACCGCGATGATCAATTCTTCAGTCAGAACGAGAATGAAATGCAGCGAGGACGAGATGGAAGACGTGAGTTTTCTGGTGACACGAGATTCCAACCTCGTGGTGAAGAAGCACGAGCTCGTCCGAACAACGAAGACAAACCGCTCGGTCGACAACGAGAATCCCGATGGTCAACGGCGGATACGTCGGAAGTCTGGCGACCCAAGAGACCGCTCAGTCCGACAGTTAAAGCAAAGAGAGACAAAGCAGCCGAGGAACTGACCAGAAGAATCATGAACAGGTTCAAAGATCACATCAGAGAGCATCAGAAGAACCGCATTCACGACGAACTGACGCTATCCATCTCTCGTATATTGTTCGACATGTTCAAACAGGAGGACATATCGTACATTGAACTTATCATCAAGTTCAATAAGAAATACGACGCTAGCGATGAACAGAAGATATTCGAAGAGGTGATGTCGAGTTTTTCAAGCAATTACAGGAAACGACTGGCTCAGGGTAAGATTTTGATTAACATTTTTGTCGATATTTTGGTTTGTGGTTATTAATAATCCTGCCTTTGCAAGTTTTAAGCGTGCTAAGTTTTCGGGGTTATAATAAGTTTGGAATGATAATGGAGCGATTTAGCCATAAGAGTCTGCTGGAAAGTCATCGAATGTTGGGTTTTTGTATGCGGTTTGTACATCACACAGACATGACTACATTGTACACTCCACTGTATTTTCTTCCTGTTTATTTAGTTATAACTACGAATTGCACCTTCCTACAACTTTACATTTCCTACACTAAACAATTTCTCTCATTAACAGCACATGCCACATTACATGAATAGAAATTATTGAGTAATAATAACATTGAGTCGTGATTGATAGAACAAAAATAGTGATTTTTAAGCGTGACATATTCTAATATAATATGCTGTTTTCCTTGTAATTTAAGTCGTTAATATTTCGACACATATTATACAAGCACCAAATAAAATAAGCTTTCCCTAAACAGTTCCTACGTTGAGCTAATATTTATATTACAGGAAATAATTCCTCGAAGTCAATAACCCGACCTGTTTTATTTGTTTTATTATTTGACCCTTTTCATCATTTGTTTAATTTTGTATTTCAAAATATTTTTTTTGTAGTGGGTGAGAATTTTCTGTGTAAGTGCAGTAATTATGCTACATTATGTGTCTGTCGGTAACTGTACAACATCTGTTCGCCTTTATGATGTAGAATACAATGTTATTTATTAAGCTTTGCGAGGGTGCATGCAATGGGTATATGTTGTAGAGGCATCGATGTAACATAGTGCAAAAAACTTGGATTTTTAAAACAAAAACAAAAAACTAGAAATGAGGTCAGAAAATGGAGAGTAAACTATTTAATCGGGATTCTAGTAAACTATCGAATGTATCTTAACTTTACTAAAAAATAATTTAGTCTAGTTAACTATATCCTGAATTAAACATACCTACTACAGGAAAATTGACTCGATAGATCCACTTGCTTGAATTATAATTTTACTCATTTTACTCAATATTTTGATTCTAATAGACAATTGCGATCAATTCAGGATTCTTTTCGAATTATTTAACGTAATTAATTTTGGGTAATATACAACTTTATATGTATGTACTGTATACTTATCCAGTGAAAGGGGTTATACATTTTTGGGTACCTATGTGCTAATTTTTACATTCTCATTAGTTCAATTGTTCCTAAATGTATGATTTATTTATTTTTGCTACACTTTTTACCATGTTATTTCATTTTGTATGTATTCATAGTGACATTATATTCTTGCGTGCAACCCAGCCATTACATGTTCCAATTATCTACTATACAATATACGAAATCTACAGTATTTAACTCAAATTATAATAATTATAAATTCTGTCATAAAATCCTAATAAGTATTTATTCTTAAAATTAAACATTATTTTTATATAATATTTTTGTTACCTATTGGAAAAAAAGGTGCAGATACTTCAAATAAAAATATTAAAATGTAAATTTTTAACATACCTCATTAATGTTTTTACATTTTCAGAGCCACCCGAGGTTCCCGTTAAAACTGCTAAGCATGGCGTTGATGCCGCCTTGAAAGGTAACAGTAACATTATATTAATACGCAATTATATACTTTCTTATAAATTCTTACTTTCATTAAATATATTTTAATGAAGTAAGGCAAATCCGGTTTCTAGATTTTCTCATCCGTAATCATTTCTAGAATGCTTAACCGTCGACGACCGTGCCAGTATAATGTTAAAGGGTAATGATACATTTTGCATCTTTCACAGATGGGACACTCGAAATAGATTTTCCAAGTAAGTATATTCTCTTTTTATAACGATTTTGAGTCGATTGACTTTTTGAATTGTCCAATATTACTTTGTTTTCGTTTCGAATATTCTCAGAATTGAAGCATCGGGCCCCCGAGTGGACAGCGAACCCCGCGCCCGTAGTGAGCTTGCCAGTTAACCCCATGCTTCCAGCGGTGGCGGTCCCGCCGACTGGCAAACCGCTCGCCATGCAAATGCCGTACATGGTGAACCCATCCATGATGATCCCGGCACCCTCCTATGTACCCGTATATGACACCCCACAGCCCAGTCTCTTACCCGACAAAGACGGGTACATCTTGTACCTTTGCAAGGACGATTTCCAACCCTTCCACGAAAATCAAGCCGACGAACTAAAGTCCTTCGTCGTCTCCAAAATGTTTAACGAGACCGAAACTTCGCATGGATGGGCTCCCGACTTTATTATGAAAGGGCTTCAGAGCGTTTACAGATATGAGATAGTCGCTCACGACGAAACCTCCAAGGATTGGCTTCTTAACTTAGATTTCAGTGACTTTTATGCCTTCAACGTTTTAGTGTACACCAACGAGGAGTTGTGGTATGAACGCGCGGCCATTTGGCTCCCCGGTCATTCTAGGTACCGTCACGTTGAACCGCTAGACAAATTGAAATTGCAAAACAGAAAGATGGAAGGCGTGAACATAGGTAAGTGGAAGTTTGTGAAAAAGGTTGTCACGACGTTAGGTACTAGAATTTATGTAGACATGCCTCCCTCCGCCGCACGCGCTTTGGAGAACTACAAAATGATGCTCAGTTACGAACTGCAGAAGGTAACTGTATTTATGAAAGCCGTAGCTGTCGATAAAGATGCCTTCGACGCAGGCCTCAATGAGCCCTCCGTTGAAATTGTGCCTTCCATGCAAAACAGTCCAATGCCAGCGCTAAGTCAGGACCCGAACATCGTCAAGATCGGTGTTAAAGGTAACAAAAGTACTACCATAAGTATGGCGCGTAAAATTAAGGATATGGTCGTATACCAACTATTTCAGTATCTACAACAAGGCGGGAATAGCAGTACTGACTTCCTGAAGTATGGGTTTTGCTCTCCTGGTCACTTAGGTGTCTTGCCAGAGAACACCGAGTCCAAGCGATGGATAACCGGATTGAATCTCGGTAGACTAAACAAACAGCCCATCGTAGTTTTAGGGGGAGACGATTCCAACGTCAGGTACATTAAAATGTATATCATGCTTCCGAACGAACACAATACAGTCAACAGTGCTCTCGCTTGCGAGAAGTTGAAGCAGAGCAATCAGGGTGTCAAAGGCCTTAATTTTGGTGCATGGAAGAACGCAAGAGTAGCTGATAGACACGAAGGTAAGACTAAACTCGAAGTGCATATGGATTTGGAATCCGTGGAGACTATAATTAAGATGGATTACGAATTGGATTACGTTGATGAAGACCAGGATTGTTTGAGTGTAGTTGTGAAGTCTGATTATACTCGTGGTAAACTTGAAGAGCTCGTGAAACAATATAAAGCAGAAATGACAGATAGTTACGACGTAGCTAATATGGAAATCGCTTCAGAAAGCGATGACGATGTAGTCTGCCTTGATTAGATCGCTTAGGAAGAAAGTACTTTGATTCCAGCAGTTGTATTAAGTTTTCGTTTTCATGTTGTTTTTTCAAGTATGAAACTTTTGTTGGTAGTAATAAATATGTGTTAGTGATATGTATTTTTATTTTGCGATTTATCCATTTTCAGGGTCAAAATATTTCATTATCATGCTTTGCTTATTTTTACTTTGGAACATTTTTTAAAGTCAAAAAAAATCTTTTAACGTGCAAACAATCTCATATCACATAAGTAAGAGTAATAATATTCCAGGTTTTTTTTAAACTTAGTTGTTAATCGTTACAAATGAAAGTGTTAATAGTATAATAATAGTGTAATAACATTCTTTCTCTCCTTCTTTCTGTGTCCAAAAATGTTACACTGATGACTAATTTTATGATTAAATTATAATTTATGTCTAAAGTGGTATAATGTTGGAGATATTAAAAAGGTAAGATAAATTCGACCGTTCAAATGCATTATTCGTTTTTACATTTAAAAGTTCATTGAAAAATAAAAACAAAAAACATGTTTCTGCATTGCTTGATCATATTTGCCTAGACATACGATTTTTAATATCATTGTCCATTTCTTGAGGAGTTTCAGTGAAATTTTCAGTCCAATGGTGATGAGGGAGTCAAAGTTGTGACATCAAAACCTGTCTTGAGAAAGAATGAAAATAGCGAGGATTTAGAAAGAAGACATTTTTGTAGCATCGCAGTGATGACATCGTAGTGACAACTCTATTGGACTACAAACGCTATGTTGACCAGGTAAGATTTAGTAATATGACCACAAAATTATTTACAGTAAAAACATGGGAGAATACGAATGCATACAAACTAGATTACGGCGAAATAGCCTAGTGAGTATACAATGTTTTCCCGCAGATGGCTCTATAAAATCAAGACTCACGGTCTTCGATCGTTCATCGTTTTTACTAGCTGACTGAACAACTAAATGGAACAGATTAAATATTCAGGAGGAAATGGATAAAACATCAGTATTTAGGTTAGTATTTACGCTGTTTCTAGGATTTGTCTTAAACGATCCATCCATTAACAATTGTTTAGGTACTGTGTTTTGGATCGTAAGGAACCTGACCAATTTATGGTACTCAAATTCTAATGGTACATAATCATATGGAGAGTCCTCAATTTCAGTATTTTTGATTATAGAATCGGGAAGTTTTGCTACATGTCTTTGGTTAACATTATTAGAGGTAGAATTGTTTTTTTACATTAGTTTTAGTGGGTTACGAGTATTAGCAGCCAGTTTCTAAAAACTTTCGTTTTTGTAAAACTAAATTGTCGTCGATTCATGTAATGAAGTGTGGCATTTCGTTTTTAAGTTACAGATGACTTTCCCACTTTAAATAACCGTTGTTTTAGTGTCTTCTTAGCCTTCTTGATTTAATAACTTTGTCTTTTATGTAACATTTGAGGCTGAAATCTTCGTCTTTGTTACTTAAAAAAATATTGGAAGAATGCCGATCAACTTATTATATTTTTCATTAAACTGACAAGTATTCTTGTTGGATTACTTCAGTGTCTTTACTCGATCGTTTTGGCACGGTAACTAATAATACTATTGATGACAAGAAGTTTTTTTAATAATTGAAACATTTTCGTTTTAGGCTTTACCTTATTGAAGTAATTTTAAATCACATTATAAAACATCAGTCAAAAAATTGTGAAAAACAATAAGTGTTTCTTCAGCCATGCTTTTCACCCTTTCTTCGCCCTTCGTTTGTATGATTGCAGGTTCCTGGTATTTTAACAAAAATAACAATATAGGTGCTCGTAGTATTCTTATGTTATGTTAGCGCATAATGCACTTTTTAACATTTCGATTTGGCTCCTAAGGAGAAAGGTTTCTATGAAGTCTTCGTTGACTATTATTTGTTGAAGGTTGCTTCAAATGTTACAGCTGTTACGAACTTATTTTTCTGTACATCATTTTTTTCATCTAGCGGTTTCTTTTAAGCTTACCAACGCATACGTACATGCATGTCATGAGATTTACTTCATAGATAGCTTTAACATTAGAGGAAAACAAATTTCTTCCTGCATTTTGCCACCGAATTGCTTTGTTACTAAGGCATTATTATCGTGGAGTTTTCTTGTTGTCGATCTTTGGTTTAGGTATGTGTTTATTTTGAAATTTCAATATAAGACAGGGCCACGTTGAAATGAGGACGTTTTCAACAAGTAGCACAAAATCTAGCAGACTGCATAAGCCACAGGTAAAAATTATTTAGCCACTTTATTAGGTTCAGCTGCAGATTCCTACGGGTATATAGCAGAGGTCAGGTAATATCATTTGCATGGCTCCTCACTCGTTAACCTTGACGGGTTATGTTACACTACTGTTATTATCACTTATTATCATTACTTGAGAATGGCCATAAATCTATTGAGGTAATGTAGTTATTTATATCGAGAATAATGGTAATATTTCAAGGCAGAAATATTCTTTATTGTCACTATGATATTGGTACTAATGATTCCAATTCGCCAATAAAATTTCCCTAATGCACAAGTTAGGGTAGCGTTTTCTTAGCATATGTCTGTCTGTTTAGCGTATGTATGTATTGTGGTCACAAAAATGTGTTCAATTAAAGATGAGTAAAATTTAAAATGTCTTAAGTAAAATATCGTTTAATACTACAACATAAAATATGGTTTTGTTACAGAATCTGGCGGTCCAATGAGATCGAGGAAAGTAAACGCGGCTCCTGACAACAGAAGCTTTCCGACTCCAAGGGCGAATGTTCCGAACGGTATGTAACATATCTTGTTTAATTTTAGTTAAATAAGTTTATATTTTAGTTTTAGGACCGACCGGGGAGGTTAAGTTAGGTGAGGCCTACGTTCAACAGTGGTTATCGAAAGGCTGATGGTTGGATGGATGAAATTAATATTGAAAAACAAGCTAATGCCCTTATTTGCAGTTTTTTCTTGATCCATTCCGAACACTCCTCCGTGTAATATCGTAACTCACAAAATGGCGTCTCTCCTTTTTTTAATTTATCATCCTTTTTTTATTGTGTACTAGACGTCACCCGCGGCTTCGCCCGCAGAAGTCGTTTTAAAAAATATTGAATTTATCCCAAGGGAACCTATGATCGGGATAAAATGTATCCTATGTCCTATACCTGGATGCAAACTATCCGTGTACCAAGTTTCAGCTTAATCCGTTCAACGGTTAGAGCGTGAAGGAGGGACAAACATCCAAATATCCAAACATCCTTACAAACTTTCACATTTATAATATTAGTAGGAAGTAGGATACTCTAAAGTAAAAATGTTGGTTTTACGCATATTTATTATTGATCGAAGGTAAAGATATTGTACGAAAGAAGTAACGATTTATAGATATATTTATTTGTCGAAGTAGTCACTCCAATTTATTCATATAAACCTATGTATCTAGTTGCAGATAACCTGAAACCTAAGCCCGCAGCTGAGAGTAAAGTTTGGTCTAATGAAGCTAAGCTATTAAACGTCGAATCTAAACCTGTACCGACTAAAAAACTAGTACAGAAGACCAAAATACTGAATAAAGAAATCAATCATCAAAGTCCAAAAATTGCAACAACGCAGGAGTTGAAACGTATTGCGCAGAAATACCCAGGCACACTGGAGAAATTAGCCGTTCAAAAGAAAAAAATACTTGCAGCTGCTAAGACCAAAGCAACTACTCAAATAGCTGCAGAGACACCAGAGCCAAAAAATAATAAGATCACGAAAGTCACCAACGTAACGGTTCAAAAGATTATGCCTCAAGAAACGACGCCTGTTGTTCAAAAGACCAAACTTGAAAATGATACTTCTGCCCTAAAGAATAAAGCTCAAGATAATACTAATGATACTATTACTAGTACACCGATAGTTAATACAAAAGATAATACGCCTGCCCAAGATATAAAGCCTGAAGAAAACGCGGCGACACCCAAAAATCCTGCTCCAGAATTGGCCTCAAAGTCTAATCCCACTCAAGAAAAGAAAACTCAAGATGCACAAACGAACGACAAAGGTATCGGTATTATTCAATTATGTATTTATTTCGTCTTAGGAATCAATATCTTATTTAATTTATCGAACATAGGGTTTTGAATTCGTTTCACAGTGAAACAGGAGCTTTAATGATGAATTACAATTTATATTATTGGTCTAGATATTATGTTCTTTGTCTAGGGGTGCTGTTGGGTAGAGTTGTTAATTTTTTTTATTTGTAATATAGCGGCACCGGTGCCGAACTGTGTGGAGAAACAAAGTGGAGAACAATCGAAGGCCGAAGAATGTTCGAAGGAACAAAAGGAGCTTGATCCGGTTCTAGCGCGAGCCGTTGATGAGGAAATACAAGACATTATGATACAGGTATGATCTGTTTATTTATTTTCGATCACAATCACATATTAAAATTTACTTCAAAATTGTTTCTAATCTTACATCTCTCTGTCTAGTTGAAATAGAAATAAATAAGTGTAATTTATTATCTTATACTCGTTAAAGTTACATTCATATTGCCTCCGATAGACTACTAAAAATTTGGATGGCATTTTAATAAAATTGGTAGCCTAATAAAATTCTTACAATGGAGACGTTTACAATGACGCCCCATAAATTTTAAAATCTGTTAAGCTGTACCGGTTCTAGATTCTAAAACGTGCCAAAGAAAATGATAAGTATACTCTGTATAATACATACATACATAATTGGTGTTGGATGTCCTATTAATTAATAAATGAATGTTTATGTAAGTAGGTGTGGAAAGAGTTGCCGGATGAGCCGACGTTGGAGGAAGATAGATTCGCAGTGGAAAAGCTACGCAACGAAGCGGGGGACGATTTGAGACGGGTATGTTACTGCATTGATGTTCTATGGACTGTTGTTCATAACTTTTTACATAAAATTTCAATATAAAAATTCAAATATGTAAATATTAATTAGAGTTAAGTCTAAGTTGGATTTAGTTGTGATAGCTAAGTAAGCTTTAGTTGTTAGAACGTTGATCTCCCGAAAAAGTGTTTCTGAGTTTGAACCCGGTTCGCATTTATAATTTTGAAAAATGTATGTGCGTGTTACAAACTAATTCTCATTTGCTTTGGTGAAGAAAACATAGTGGAGAAAACATCTGAGAGTTCTTCATAGAGATGTCAAAGGTGTGTGAAGTCTGCTAATCCGCACTTGATCAGTATAGACTATGACCTTTACTCCACACAATGTTATATGAGGATCATGAAAGTATATGCTCAATATCTTATTGAACAGTATTGTTTAAGGATTTATTAACATTTTATTTTGTTACAGGTATTGGGCCTCAATATCACTAAGAGACTGTTGAATGTTTACAATAATTTGTTTTTAAAGGTGAGTAATGGCTGCACAAAGAACACGAAAAATATCTTAATTACCTTTATTTGATTGAAAATATGGTCAAGAAGAATTGTATATAGTATTATTAATATGGTATTATTTTATGAGATGGCATAAAGTGTCTTATGTTATTGTAATCCATTCAACCATTAAGGTTTGATTTGTTCACAAAATCATCCCAGAGGATTTACTATCGCGATAAAATCTATTCGTTATCCAAGTCCAGGATGTGATCTATCTGTATGTCAAGTTTCATCTTAGTCTGTACAGAGGTTGTAAAACAAATAAGTATTCAAACATCGTCAATAAATATACATACAAACTGTTTACTATTTTTAGATGCAGTTCACATGCCGACCACAAATGGGTTGTTTGACAAGTTTTCTCAATGAATATAACATTAAGAAATTTAAGAGGATTGACACTAATTCCAATACTTTCGCCGCTCAAATGGAGAACATTGAAGACTTTGATAGATTGTGTGTTGTAAAAGAGGTTATGTGTGGTAAGTATTGGGCGATAATATAATATTTTTCATGTGTTTCAAGTGACTTAGAGTGCATTTAAGTGTTATGTAACACAAATTTTGAAGTTTTTTACCCTAAACATGTAAAGCGCTGTAACGTTTCTCTGTCCCCTCCTTCCCTCTCCCTAAACGTTATGTTATACCAAAATTACTATTTTGTCTTTAAAAAGTTGCTATTTTGCCGACTTGAAAAAAATATTTTCCTAAGTTTTCTTTTTTAATAGTAAAACAATTTTACGTAACGCGTTGTTCGACCCTGTCTCCCGCTTATTATACCGCATCATAACATTTTACAAGACAAAATTGTGTTACGTAATATTTGAACGCTCCCTTATCACAAACTAAGTAAATATGACTGTTATGTAATAATATTATCCATTTATGCTATATTTAAATCAATTTTTATATCTAAACAGGTGAGGCGAAAGTTAGGATAACGCCGTGTTATAAATTCACCGAATGCCCTGCGAATCTAAAGACTATTTATGACGATACATACTTTTATGAGGCAACTGTTCAAGATAATACAAAATCGTCTAAAAGTAATACACAAAATTCTCAGGTCATTGCGTCAAATGAGAATCTTGTGAAATCAGCAACGAAAAAAGACGATACTAAAGCTAAATCCCATGAAAAGACAGATAAGAGTGAAATCCAAGATAAAGGAACTTTAGTCCATGAAGACGATAAATGTCGTAAAAGTGATACGAACGTAGTTGACACTAGCAATGAAAAACTTGATCAAACGGAAACTCAGAAATCAACAGATTTAGTGTGTAATGACTCGAAAGATATTAAAAAAGACTCCACAACTGATAAGAAACATAAGGCAAATGATACTTCAAAAACAATAACTGATGATGTGAAATCAAGAGAAAATAAAGGTATTAAGAATATAAAAGATAAAGAGGAAATAAATAAAGATACAGAAAAAGACAAAGCCATAAGTGATTATATTATAAAAGACATCATAGAAAATGATGATGATTTGGATTCGGAGGTTCCAGAGTGTCAAATGGAAGGAGATGAAGAGTTAGGTGATGAAGATATTTTAGCATTAATGTCAGAAGGAGTTGTGTTGGATGAGTGTAGTGGCTCTGAAGACGACAAGTAAGGTTTAGACTTATTGAAAATATTGCGTTAACATGGTGAAATATTTTAACTGTATATGTTAGTAAACATAAGTCAATAAACAATAATTATAAGAAAAAGTCTTTTTCAATTATTTCGACTGGACTATAATCACAGGATTTTGTTGAAAATAATGAAGCCGGCTCAGGACTGTTATACACAGATACATTCCTTGTTCTGTGGGTTCCAGCTTTCCTTTTATATTACTTTGATCTATGGCTCCAGCTATTTTTATCCGTGACAGGGTATGGAACTAATTTGATGTCATTTTTGAGTATGTTGTTCAAAATCTATCTTGCACCTTGTCGAAGTAAAGGCCTTTGGTTTAGGGTTTATAAATTATGTCTGTGGTGTAGGCGTAATTCATAAAAGTATTCGGAATTTCTTTAGTAAGTATAAAAATGACGAGGACACAATTTTTTATAAACAC
>LGAG01000043.1:310698-327721 GCA_001278395.1 Lerema accius | reverse complement strand
TGCGTAAAGCAGCCGCGCTCGACGAAATTTTAAATTTTTAGTAAGTACATACATAAATATTTATTTTTAATTTCGTAATATTTTTAGTTTAAATTTTGAAAATATTCATGTGTTTACATCGTTACTTTGATCTGCTTCACTACCTAGTTTGTGATCTGCTTTGATCTATGGCCTACAAGCCTTACATTTCAGTATCTAGTTATCTATGGTGCTAATTGATGTCTGTGATTGACATTGACAATTGACATACGAATTACGAACAACATCAAGAAACAAGCAAGCAGCAACAGCAAGCATTATAAAGTTATAGCTTCAGAAGAGAACAAAAATTGCGATTTTCCCTTGTAAATTTTGGTTACATTTTATGAAAGCTTATGTTGTAATTATTGAGACAAAATGTTGTTAATAATACATAATTTGCCTAGTAATGTAAGTATCGATGTAATTCATATGTGTTTCGTACATTCGAACTAACTACAGGATATTTAATGTAGCGATAACTTTGCGTCGGCTTAGCTGAAGTAGTATTATAAATCCAACTGGTATTTCCTAATGATTTATCTCTTCCAATATTCATTCCCAATCTCCATCCAAATATTCTATAGTTACTAAAATATTTACAGACTCGCTACGCTGATGTAAAGGAATTGATCAAAGATAAATGCGGTCTTACGGAGATGATAGTTGACAATCTGGTGGCTGAAGGAAAGCATAAGAAAGTCACGGTTGGTCTGGCTGATGAAGGGGATGCTGCCATCTTAGTGCGGAAGATCAATGGGCTGTATGTGTGCAACCAGCAGCTTTATGTAGAAGATGTTCGCCAGAAGAAGGTTACCATAATAATAATCATACTTTGATATTAATACATCTTCCCTTCGCTGTGGTAGACATTGTACCTGTCATTCTAGGGAATTAAACTGTTTCTCAAGATAGCATTCTAGAATGTTCAGCTTCTTATAAGTTACAAACATGTTGAGTGTTATTAAAATCAACTTAGTAGTTTCAAGTATGATACCAGAACATGTTTCCTAAACTCAGGTGATACAAAGTCTAATTTTGCCTATCTTGTTTTACAGACTGGCGAGCAACCATATTGCCCTAACTCAATGTCCAAACCATTCAACCAGGAGCAATTCAACCAATGCCCCCCTCCATTCAATCAGTTTTTTGGGCAGCAGGATGAAATGCAGTACCAGCAACCCCTCTTGACTATGGAAGGTCAATTAACTACTGGCCCATCTGCTCCTAATTTTGGAGTACCTTTCTATATGACTACACAGGTGAGTAACTTTAAAAAAATATTGTTAAGAAAATGTGAGTTGAACTTCTGTAATATTTCATGAAAAGCTGAATTTCAGTCACTCCATTTCCATATTTTTTTGTTTTTCTAATTGTAGGATTCCTTTTTAAATAAAAGTAATCAATGATATAGTCTTAGTGGCATCTGAGCGAGATTTTATTTTTGTATAAATTTACTTCAAATTGCTGTCAACCTAGTATCTCCGTACCAAACCTACTAATTCTCGACATTTGACTTGTATATTTGACATAATATTATGACCATCATCCACAGCATTTTGTTATAAACTAACCATCCAATTGTTATGTGTGAAGTAGCATTCTGAAATTGGTGATATATGTTGTTGGGGAAAATATATCCTCACTCAGGATATTGAGTACCTAATAAAAAATCAACAGTTATTCACTAATTTCAGACCTGCTTAGAAAGGGAAATAGCATATACAATACAGAATGGTGATAAAAATTGCCATTGTGTTAGAGCATTGGTCATGTAGGGGACATCTAGTGAAAAAAATGGTCTAAATTTACTATAGGACTGGCATATCCTAGGATTAACTTTAATTCAAGATCATTATAAGAGTTACTCTGTGTTTAGTAGTATTGAATCTTATTAATCTAGAGATAAGACAGTTTTAGCTTTTAGCATTATGTTAAAACACAAATATATTATATGTATTGGATTAATATCTCCAGCAATTTTTTTTTCGATTTTCAGGAAATGTATATATTCCCATAACATTTTTATAACTTTTTTAGCTGCTTTCAACTGTACGGAGAAGTAGCAAGATAAAAGTGTAATAATGTTTTATAATTTCTATATCATACACCTGTTTTAAAAGCTATTCTTCAGCGACAAAGTCTCTTCTATATAAATTATTGACTTTGTCCACAGAATCAGAATGTAGGCAACAATCCACAGTTTATGGTTCAATATCCTAAACTACAGGGGCCGGGGGGCAATGACTCCTACGAGGGCCAAGACACGGGATTTGGTCAACAATACGGAGGACGGAAAAGAGATCAGTCCATGTCTCCTGACCATGGTCCCTGTAGGGAACGTTCGCCCAAACGATCATCGAGATGGAGCGAACCAGACTCTAATAGATCTGATCGTAGAAGTCGTGATAGGCCCTCTCAACGTGATAATCAGCCCTATAAAGATAAATTTCAACGAGACTCTTACCAAAGCAGATCTAACCAAGACTATGGTTCTAATAAACAGCACAATAGTGACAGGTTTCAGAAACCTTTCAATCGACCTGAGCCAAACTGGGAACGACCAGATCGGTCCACGTATGACGAAAAGAGCGAACCACAACGTTTTCGTGATAACAGGAATTTTAACGCTCAGGACTATCGAGAAAGGGAACCACAGAGATTCAGGGAGAGTAATTCTTCCCAAGCTCGTGGTTCCGATTACGAATCACGGCCGAGGGAGTTTAAAAAGCGTCCTTACGAATCGCCCGATAAAAACAAGTTTGGTCCGCCCAATAAAAAATTCGGTGGGAATCAGCAACGTAATGTGAACCATCAAGGAGCATCTGGTAGCTCGTTTTCTAAGAATTACCAGAATAAAAAGAACTCCTATTCGACAAAGCTTCCAGCCCGCGCACCTGTGCAACAAAACAGGCCTTTTGCCCAACCAAAAGGGCAACAAAAGGCCAAGGGGCAATTTAAACAAAACTATCAAAATCAGAAGCCTACAGAAGAAATGCTAGCAAGATATGAGGCATGGCGAGTTCAAGCCACTTCTCTGATTGCTACCCAGATTCTTAATAATGTGGGGAAGAAGCGTAATAGACAGGATCCAATATTTCAAACCCTTAAATCATGTGTTCGCGCACGAATCGACGTGATCTTGGGTGACGATATGTCATTCACACTAAGGGATATATTGTCCATGTATCGCGAGAAATTCGAAGATGATGAAGCTTTCTTCAATACGGTGCGTGAGAAAGCAGCCAAAGGTGAGCTGGATGACATTGGAACCAGAAAAGGTAATGTTTTATTTTGTCAATCTTACGGTTTTCCCATACTTATCGATGCGAAATCGGCTTAAGCCAACCGCGCATCGCCACCATGATTCGTAATATGTTGCCAATCGTCAGAACCGGGATAATGATTGGCAACCGCGCCCTCTGACGGACCGTCGCGAAGAGAATTCGGCAGTTAAGATAACTCCGAATCTCGTATCGCAGTAGTTACACGCATGCAAAACGACTTTCGTTAGTTCGGCTATCGACAGTGCTATTCGACTTTCATTAGAAGTCGAAAGCATTTTTCTGGAAAAGTTCGGATACGATCAACTGTATCGGGAATAGTCCAGATAGGACCAGCGAATGGACTAACTGTCGATAAATTTGACGGCCGGCATTACGTCAACCGGAAACTGAACGACGTCGTTTTCAATCATACTACCATTAGACATTTTATAACCGTTTTTTTTGATTTCGTGTCGATAAGTATGGGTAGTTTAATATACTACGATTATTGATAAAATCTACCAAAGAATACCGCGTTTTGCCGCGAGCATAGCAGTATTGGAGCATATCCTCTAAAACCAATGAGGTTCATAACTTAATAATAAATAACAACGATGGTTGACTGTCGTAAATTACATCAACCATAGTGTCTTTTCCGGACTCATTGATTGTATACACCTAGAGGTTATGCTATTTTAGGAATTAGAACATTCTGCTTGGCATACTATGGTTGATGATATTGTCAACTTTTTAATGATTCCTATCGTGTTCTAATGATTGTCATTAGTACTGACGAACTTTGTACTAATTGACAAGTCGAATATATTCCGTATCTACATAAGGTCGCCAATCTAAACTGCATGTTTGCTACTGCAAAACAGGCGAAACGTAATCGCTTACCTATTCTTTGTAACACGCAATTTTGCTGCATCATAGGTACTGCTGTGTTACTACGCTGCTATGTTTACAAGGATAAGCAGATTGTTTTGGATAAAGAAAATGATCTAAAGTAAAGAGTGGATCATGGACTGGCGTAGGTAATAATGGTGATGGGAAGCAAATACGACCTTATTAGACAGGGACACGAACGCGAACTGCAAATTTGTTAGCAGAGTATTGTAATACTCATAAGTTTCTACAATCTGTAGTTTCGCCACCGTTTCCTGTACTATACTATAAAATCCCGTTTGTCTACTTAACATAGCCTCCGTACCATGTAAAAAATTATATTCTGGATATTATATTCGAGAGGTGACTCTCGAAAGTCCAATCACGTTAAGCAGTATAACAATATTGCTTATAATAAAGGAGCTTTGAGCTTACAACGACCATTTTTACCGCAAGTTATGCTGATAAATTAAGGCATATTTTACCATCGTCTCTAGAACGATTCGCTGTATTTAAGTTAATGTTACACTTACGTACCTATTATTAATTTACAAGACCGATCAAAAGCAGCTTTATTTTCTAACTATAAGGCCAGCTTCGTTTCGGGATATAAATGTTGGTATTCGCGGCAACCTCAGTAGAAATTGAATTGATATGTATTTGACTTTAATTACAGATAGTGAAGCTAAGAGCGAAATCAGGCCCAAAGTTCAGTTTATTGGGAAGCCTCCCGCTATAGCACCAACTGCTTCTAATACTGACAGATTGCCGAAGTATCCGGATGGCAGTAAGTGTTACTTTACCAATGTACGCCCATTGCTTAACTACTTGAAATTTTGATCTTGTAATAATGTGAATGATGATTTCTTTTACAGATAAAAAGGTGCTCAACCGTAAGTATCATTCATATTTATATTTAAGAGTTTTGAAAAAGTATTATGTATAAGATTGTTCAAATGTTAAGTGCATGTTAAAATACCTTATTTTTTTATTATAATTGTAACATTTTGATTCATACATACTTAACCTCACAAAATTAAACCTACATAGAAAGATTCCTGACTTAAAATATAATTACGTGATTATTATTGACATCTGCAAGCCAAGGACAAAAAGGGAAATACAATTTTATTATCATTCCAGAATTAAAACTGGCACAGAAAGAAGAAATGCTAAACGATTCTCTGTACAATCTGGATGAGGAGCATGACAAGGCATTGAATGAAGAGTTTGACAAACTTGATGAGCTGGTAAGCTGAAGAACAATATCTTATTTAAAACTAGTGGATCCGCCCTCGCTTCGCTTCGGTAAACCTTTGCTAAAACGATGGTAAAAAAGTAGCCTAAGTTACTCCTTGATACATCAGCTGTCTGCCAGTAAAAGTCCCGTCAAGATCGGTCCAACCGTTTCAGAGATTAGCCGGATCAAACAGACAGACAAACAAAAATTTTTTTAAATGTCATTTCGGTATGTGTATCGTGTATACATACGTATGTATTAAGTAAAAAGCGGTTATTTTAATATTACAAACGGACACTTCAATTTTATTTAGTAGTATAGATAGTATAGATATAGATAAGCATGCGCTATGCTTGAAGTATTACGTAATGCAATTTTTGAAGAGTCCTGATACTCTTTTCCCCCCATGTAACGCGCTGTAACGTTTATTTGTACCCTCACTAAACGTTACGTAACACAAAAGTTACCGTTGCTACCTAAAAAGGTTGTCATTTGCCGACTTACGAGAATTATATTCCCCAGTTTTTTTAGTATTAAAAATACAATGTTACGTAATGCGTTGTTCAATTCCCCAACCACATATTACGTAAAGCATCGTATTATTTTATAAGTGCCCCCTCCCCCCCCCAAATTTTATTATCAACAAAAGATTACATGCTGTTAGAAGTAAGAATCTAACTGTTTAATTAGTACCTATAATAGTGTATTGAGACAACTTATTATCATTGCTTTAAGTTTGGTCACCGCCCTTATGTATGGAAAGGTTGGATCGATTAAGAATATAAAAGTATAACAGTAAAAAATATAATTATACTTAGTTGAGGTGAAAAAAATAATCTTTGCATACTGTTATACACGTTATTAAATAATTTCAGATCAAGACGCAGTATGAAAATCCCGAAGGAGAGACAGAGAAGTCTATAGCCAAGTTTATGGACGATATTTTTGTACCGGACTTGCGTAGGGTATGTTGTAGTTGAATGAAAATTACTTTTTACGATATATTCCTAAGCTGTTTGAACAGAAAATACTATATTGGGTATATTCGCGTTCGCTTTTATACATATTTTTTTATTCGTTTGTATTTGTGTAAATTTTTTATAGCTTGTTGGTTTTTACATGAAAATATTTTAGGAATTTTTGGACATCAACGTTTAAGTGTTCGTCTTCAAATTTTTTTTTATTATGTTTACAGATTTTGACCCTACATGTGAAGAAACGAATTTTGGACGTTCGCACGAACCTATCAGTAAGAGTAATTTCCCAATACAAGCCTCCGAAACGGGACGTTATGGACGCTTTCCTGAAAGACTACGGCGTTGTCAGTCTGAAGGTTTCGGATAAAAACAAAAATATTATGATTGCCATTTGTGATAGTTACGAAAACTTCGATGCCCTGTGCAAACTAGAATCCACTCTTTTCGGTGAGTTAATTGTCATTATGTGAAATTAGTCTTTGAAATCAGTATTTGATATAAATGTTACTAACATTTAAACCATAAGGTTAAAAAAATGTTTTATGTAGTCATGCACACAACAATGCTTCAAACGTTTTTTTTCTATTACAGGTGATCTAAAAGTATCATTTAAACCTTTACATTTAACCGGCCCGCCATTAAAGGGTAAATTCAAAAAGCAAGCCGAAAATCTCGCCAAATTAAAAAATAAAGGAAAAGATAATATTTCTGCTACTACAGAAAATAAAGGTGAGAATGATAGTGAACAGATTAATAATAAAAATGAGGCAACAAAATCTGAAGAAAATGAAGACCAAACAAAGATTGAAGTTAAAGAAAATCAAGGAAACGAAGACAATGAATGTGAAATCATTCCATCGAATAACACCGCTGTCATTGTAATTGATGAGCAAGATAATAAAAGTACAGCTTATGATGTAGCCACGATTGTTGACGAAGCATCAAAAACTGATGCAAACGTTAAAGAAACTTGTGACAATGAAGAATCCACAATTGAAACAGAATCAGCGCCAGATGACAGTGAGAAAGCAACCGTTACAGATGACAATCAAATAACGGCTGAAGAAATACCAGGGTTAATTGATAATGATAATATTGCTGAAGACGATTTGGAAGATTTCTAGATAATTGCATTAATCAAATGATAGATGTAATAATCCCGCAGTGTTAATTTTCACTGCGTCACAATCTTGCTTGACCTATTTAAAACTTAAGGACGTATTAAGACAATGTTTGCGTTAGAATACAAAATATTAATGTCCACATCCATAATATTTATATATTGTGTACAAGTGATGTATTGATTATTTTAGATAAGGTAATAAAATAATATTTGAAATTATATGTTTTATTTATAATCGATGACTAAACCCATGTTTCTTAACATTTACTTACAATATACGGGTACAAAATAAATAATATTATATTCCAAAATAATACGTCACTATGAACACAGGAACTTAAAGTTTATCTGCCAGTGTGAATAAATAAGATTCATAATCGATATAACAAGTAAAGCCCTATTTAGATTTACGCGATAAATCGGTGCCATGGTAACTAAAAAATATTACATCTTATCGGTGGGGCATCATAACATTATTTCCAACCTTAAACTACCAATAAATACAATGAATGTATTATCGAAATCCTTGTTTAAAAACGTAATGTCATCCAATAGTTAATAATTTTCCAAGTCATTTTTATTTTCACCATCAGAAATAACTAATGTAGCATCATCTATTTTAGCTACTTTTGTGCGATTATTTTCATCTTCATCATTTTTTCTCTTAACGCCATGACTTGCTTCATCTACTTTTTCCTCATCAGGGCATTTTTGAATAGTTTCTGTTGGCTCCTCATCTGTTTCAATATCATAATCGATAAAGTCATCATTGATGTCGAATATTTCATCACCTTCTTCAGTGTTATCAGTAATGAAAGTAATGGACGAGTTCTTCTCTACATTGCTATTGCTTTTTTCAGAACTATTTTGTATGTTTTCTTCCTGTTTTTTGTCTTTTTCTATGTTTGATTTTTCTTTGTTACTTTGTTCTATCTTCGATTCTTTTATGTTCGATACCTTTTGGTCATCTGATTCCTTACTTTCAGGTTGGCCTAAAAAATATAAAGTCAAATGTTAGCTACAAAACTGCCTCTTATATTTAGTTAACTTTGCCCTCGAAATATTAAAACTACTTTTAAACACAATATCTGTTTTGTGAACAATTAATTGTACGAGTATGTCACTTTTACGTAGAATTGAAATTTTATAGAAAAGAGTTACATAAGTATAATTCAAATTTTTACACCATGGTATAGATTACCTGATTTATCAGTTACTACATTAGTACTAGGAATTTCATTGGGCTTTGTTTGGTTATTAATTGCACGATTCTTTATTTCATTAGCCAGTCTCTCTCTCTTCTTTTGTTCAGCCTTAACCTTTACCAATACATCATCAGGGATGTTAAATTCTTCAATATCTTTCAGTAATTGTTTTACAAAATTTTCATCACTTTCCCAAGGATGCTGTTCCCTATACATATTTATTATTTTCTTTGTCTCAAAAATAGGTTTATCGTCGACTACATCCTCCAAGCGCTCTTTTAAAGCGAAACGAAGATATTCTTTAAGCATTAGCTGATTTTCTGGTGGACAAAATTTTCTTATGCAACGGCTCATCTTTTTGAGTATAGCTTCGGATGAATTGTGGAAGTGTAAACGATTTCTATCAAACTTTTTGGTCTTTTGTCGAATAAATTGATTATCATCTGAATAATCTGCGGAAAATTTAGTTACTTAGTTATTGTTAAATTATCTCATAAGCATAAATGACAACATTTAGATAAAATACAATATATAAGGCTCAATATGTGAAATACCGAGGTGGTATTTGTATTCAGGTGAACTGTGTAAGGGTGCGTACAGATTAAGTAACATGTTTTATAACTTCCGTTATATAACATGAAACATATAGCAAGACCGTACACATTAAAATAATCACAAATCGTCCACATTTGTTTAAACTATGTTGTATTAAACTATGTTTAAACTATGTTTTAATTAACTATATTTTAATATTAGACTATGTTTTATAACATGTTTTGTTATATAGTTTGTACGCACCTTAAAATATCTTTCAAAGTAATATTCGAGCCACATTTTTCAGTGGAATGTTTAGTCGACAAAAATAAAAAAGACTCATAACCACAATCATTGCTTTGAGGTAATTTCAAAACAGCATGTGCAGCGCCTTAGTTTTTGCCCACAAAATACAATTTCATAAAATACAGAACAATATGCAAAAATATTTAAAGCACTTAACACAGACTTTGAGGGCCTAAGACTGCAATATTTTGCAGTGGTGCCTATTGTTAAAACTAATGTGAGTCACTCAATTATGCTATGGAGAAATTATTAAAAAACTTTTTCACCTGAACATAATTATTTCAGATGTTGGATATGTGGCTACCATATCGACGGTGAAGAGGCAATAAATAATCTGACATTTTCGTGATTTTCGTTTTATTGCATATTTGTGTATTAAATAGGGTAATGCACAAGCTGACAAAGATATTAGACCTGTTTTGTACAAATTTATTAAAATAACTAGCTATTGCAATATATACTAACTATTAATATGTATTGTATTGCTATTAACAATTTATTCTATTTACCATAGCAATACCTTATATCTTAAAAGTAATAACACTATGTCGTCACAACAAATAACAATATCTCGTATCTACATATAATTAAAAGAACCATTAACATTTCATTATAGTATTGCATATCCTAACATTTGTAATGAGCTTTTAAAACATTTAAAAAATAACAACTTTACAAAAATTATTTAGAAACGAAATGAAACGTTTTTTACGCCTCCTGAAAAATTGTGTTTTTGTAGATATTATTTATTGCCACTTCACCGTCGATATGTATTAATATGTCAAAAGCCTGTGTGTTGCTTACTTATTGCAAGATACCACTGTGACACATGCTAATTTGACCATAAAATAAGCACTTGACTTAAAAGAGGGCAGCACATCAATGTGATTTATGTGATACCTGAAAGAGTTGTATCCATGAGTGACATTGTTCCTTCTTGAAATTCATGGTTATCCACAAAACTCTTAGGCTCATTAGTATCCGTTCTGTTAGCAGGCATGGGGTCTGTGTTAGGTTCGTAAACCCCAAGACGTTTTTTGACATTTATCAGTACCTGATTCACAAATTCCTCATCCTGCTCTTCAGGATATTTAGCTCTATATAACTTCAACACTTGATGTGTTTTATAAGTATCCCGACCTTCTTCTGCAACCACCATCGTCAAGCGCTGTTTAAGTATGGTGCGAATTTCCTTTAAAAATGGTCCACGCACCCTTATCGATGAAAGTGTATTTATAAACCCACCCATATGTTTTATTAGCACTTTAGATGACTGATAGTAAGTCGGCGGCCTGATTTCAGGCTTCTGTTGTGATGACTTTGAAGACAGCTCACAACTCTCAACATCTTTATTACATGTGGTGTCAACTACTGAGGTGTCACTATTAATTGAAGTCATCTGTGAAATATAGTTATTAATTTTGGTTAAAGAAAGAAATACATAGTGAGGAAACCTGCACACCTGAGAGTTCTCCATAAAGTTCTCAAAGTTGTGTGAAGTCTGCCAATCCTTAATAGTTTGAGAGGAGACTTGAGCTGAACAGTAAGACGATTATGGGTTGCTATGATGATGATAAATCACCCATACTTTCTCTGCATTTTGTAACATATGAACTATAGCAAATGTCACAGTCATACACACAATAAGCCCAATAACAAGTATGTAGTATGTCTCGACATATTAATAAAGTCAATTAATTACCTTAAGTCCATCCAACTTTCTTTGTTCCTCCAGGAGTTTTCTTTCTTCTTCCATAAGCAGTCTCTTCTTTTTCAAAATCTCGGGGTATGTCTGCAAAATTATTTACTAAACAATAAAGTACATATACTAAAGAAAATAATCCAATTGAAATTTTAATTAGGTATAATTATGCAAGGTTCAAGAATAAGAATCTAATTGATTAAAGAATGAATAGTAATTCAACCAACATCCAGTTCAGAAGATTTGTTTTGATAGCTTGGACTGCGAGACCCATCTTGTTGGTGCTCTCCCTGATGAGGAACATATGATGACTTATGTTGATTTCTGAACTTAGGTTTTGCTTTAGAATTATTCCTGTATTGATTGTAACCACTGAGCACTTCAGCAGAAAATACATAGGTAATGTTGTTGTATTTATAGACAAAGTTGTCCAGCTTTCGTTGAGCTAATCGGGCATCATAATATGATGGGAGACTCAACAATAAATCATTCACTGGTCCTTTTGTTGATAGTACGCGCATAGAAAAGTCATTGCACTTAATGGACAAGATATCACTAAACAATGGAAGTAGTTTTGATATTTTTACCTGTAAAAAGAAATTAATATATCATTAGTGAAACGAAAAACCAGAAACTTAAACAATGGGTCTTCTCAATGAGGATGCACAAGTTTGAATCTAACACCAACATTTCAAAAATTATGTGCCTCTAAAGAACTAATTATAACTTGCTTGTTGAAGGAAGATATTGTGGGGAAACCTGTTAACCTAGGAGTTCCCCATCGAATATTTAGATATGTTTTAAATGTGCATTTCATAACACATATTATAAGACCCCACATTAATTCTCTCATTTTTTATTATGAAAAGAATCTGAACAATGTAATTTAAAATACTTTGCTGTACTTACGTGTGAGGGTATGCCGGATATCTTCACTTTAGGACTCATCTTTAAAGAACAATTATTGATTTTTATTGGAATTCATTATAATATTAGTATAGATCTTGATGTACGCCAGTAAGTGTTTGTCTTTGATCTTAGCAAGTTATTATCAGTAATTCAGTATGCGCTTTGTTTATTATCGGCACATCACACCGGTAAATTCGGCATAATATTATAATTTAAAACCAGTTTAAAATCATAACAAGACGAAAGAGAAGAGGAGAGTCGCGATCATAGATAAGAGTATATACTCATAGATAAGAGTATATACTATTTTACGCGATTCGCGAATTAATGTCATTGTTATTGTCAATGTCAATATTGTCTATGGTCAAAAACATAATAACATTTTGGCACTTTATTCTTTAGTCATTGATTGCCACAGATTATACTAGTTATAGTTATGCATGATATTAGTCTGAGTAACTAATTTCATACTTTATGTACCGTAATAAGCTCAAGTCTTGCGTATAGCGTCCTATGAAATAGGCGCAATGAGATTTTTTGATGACATAATTTCAAAAAATCGTAGCATTGCGTGCGAACACAGAGCACAACATAATAGTATTAGTATTCTGTGGACAAATAAATGATAACTGTCACACTCATTGGTCTGTCTATGTGATTGTGATTGATTGTAACCAGGTTGACATTGACAGGTTGTAAGCAGTCAGTCAAGTCAAACATTCTCATCTCACCTTTGTCTTATTTAATTAATGTGTTTTTGTACAAAATAAGAGCGATTTTATCCCTAATTTTGTCTGTTGTGCTTGTTATAACATAAGTTAAAATATAATCGTGACTGTTTTAAAACTTTCAGTTACAACCATGTCGATAATAGCAGTAGAAGGTTTAAATTTGAAGGTATGTTGTTGTTGGTTTTCGTCCATTCATAATATGCCGGCATTTCGGTTGCTACATTATCTACCACTTAAAATGACAACATGAATAACAAGGATGTATGGTAACAAGGATGTTAGTGCTGTGTGCATCTTGTTTTATATGACCATATAAATACCTGATTCAGTATTGTGTAGAACTAACCTTTTGGTCATTGGACGCTTTGCTAAGTTTTACTAATTACCAAGTAACCAGGGGACACTGGGTTGCTAATGTGAATCAACATTATTGTTTCAGATTAGTTTATATCAAGTGAATAAGATGCTGGCTAAGAGCATTTGGGGTCAATTTGAAGCTTTAAACTTTGTGGCACCAGAACACACCCCGTTTAAAACCTGTTACATACAACTGTCAGACACATTGGACCCCGTGGAGGTTATAGAAAGAATAAACACTATGGCTCATGGAAAGAGAAAAAATGTTCTCAAGGCCTATGTGCCAGACACAGTACCTGTAAGCTGTGAAAACTTTTATTTCCCATTTTAAGTTTGATTAATATTTCATATTGGTACCTAATTTATAAAACTATACATAGAGAATATGATATAATTGGTAATATTACAGTCATGTTCAGTTTCAGTTCAGATTGTTGACTTGACCATAGTAAAATTACAAATAAAATCACAACAAACAAACATAATTTTAAACATTGTTGTATCACTAAATGTGATCTTTATTATGTTATTTGTCTTTCAAACAGAGAAAAATAAAATATCTATATTAACACCTATGTAGTCATATATCATTTGGATGTTATATTACAAAAGTGGTTTATAAAAATTTTGTTTCCAGTTCAAAGCCTTATCAGTGAAGTCAAAAAATAAACAGCGAGTGTCTCAAGTAGAATTGACAGCTGCTCATGTACGTTTAAATATACATTTATTGGTTATATAGTTAAGTATTTTAGGGCAACTTATAATATTGCTAATGGAGACTAGTAAGTGTTACTAACTATTACTGTTAGTTTCTGGATTGGCATTCATATTATTTATTTATTTATTAATTTTAATGACAATTGTATCAAACCCAAGGGACCATGCCACTTTGTATGGGGTATTGATATTGAAATCATTGTATTTTTGCCATATTTAAAGCTTGACCATATTATTATATACCTCATTTTTTTCGTTGTGATTAAAAAGGTAAACAATCTTGGCACTACTTTTATTTATTTCATGAATTAAAAAAAATATTTAGAAGTATACAGAAATGTATTTTAACATTAAATTACTGTTTATTCTTTACTTTTTTTACATTTGTGTCTGTGTCATTTTTAAATCAACAATTACAAATACCTTTTAAATCACGACGAAAAAAACGAGGTATACATGAGTATGTTACATAAATATTTCACTAAAATCCTCTAATGTGATCCAGTTTCTGATAATAATAATAGGATGATGGCTCATCAAGATAATAATAGACAGATTGTTTTTAGGTTGTATCTGTGGCTCATCAAGAGATAATGACAGAGTTACAATACAGGTACACAGGTCTGTACAATCTTAGCAGTAAGGGCTCCCACACACTATTGGAGGCTATAGGAATGGTTAGTATTTTTATCTTTTAATTTGTCTTTTATAACTGCCTGAGTTTCTGAATGTATGCGGAGCGTCTTAAAGTGGAAAGACACTGATATGAGCCTATTTAGTTGGACTTTTAAGATGCTTAAATAGTATTTGGACAGTAATACTGACACAGGCAGGTATTTATAAATTACATATACATTAAATTGTTGGTGGTTATAATTATTAATGCTTTGTGAAGAAGTAACTGTGGACATTAGTGTTACTAATCATAAGCTTAAAATGGTGCGTCATATAAACTTACGAAATCCTTGAACAATCCAAACCATCCATGATTGTCTTGATAGTAGGTAGCATAGTAACAGGTGTTACTTAGAATATTAGTTGTTAATCTATTCTACCATAATGCTGTTTAAATCATCTAACATAGGTGCAAAGGACTCTTTAGCAAAGCAACTGTGCAAGTTACTACTAGTCAAAAGCTTCCTCATGGGATCTTACTAAACCGTCGAATATTCTAGACGATCCACGACCGTCTGAAGCAACTAGTGGGTGGTGAGGAGGAGGCATCACTAACGCCGTTCGTGCTGACGGGGCGGTACCGCAAGGCGCACCCTCACTTCGGGGACTTCCAGCTCATCGTGGGTACCCTCCACAAGCTCGAGGACGCCGCCGGAGCGCCGCGCACGCAGCTACAGGAGCAAGAGCTCACTGAGTTGCCCAAGGATCTTACCGGTGACATACATTACATACATACACACATACATACGAATTAAAGTAGTTTATCTTAAAAAAAAAATCCTTCAATATATTTTGCACTTAGATTTATTGTTTATCAATAAATTATAATTAGTTAAGTTAAACTTTGACATTAATTTTGAGTAAATTATGTCTGCCATTTATGAGTAGAAAGGGAAGTGTTGCACTAAAACTAAAAGTTTTAATGGGAGAATTATTTCTTTTTAACAAAGTAGCTAATAGTTTTATTATTAGCATTTTTTGTTTTAGTGGTGGACAATATACCTTACACCAAAGCTCAGGAAGCTATCACAAAGTATACGGACAGGATCTTGAAGAAGGTAATTTATTTTTTATGTCTAACTTTTGTCTTTATCCAAGTTTTTGTACTAATATAAAAAAGGAAATGTCAAATCAAACTAAGTAAATCTGCATCATACACCGCACAATCCCATGCCGGCAGACCAGGGTGTCGGAAGGGGCGATAGATCGTAGTAGAGTTTATAGTATCAACATTATTATTAACTAGACGATGCCCGCGGCTCTGCCCGCGGAAAAGTCTATAAACAAAATATTGATTTTATCCCAAGGGAACCTATAATCGGGTTAAAATGTATCCTATGTCCTATTCCTGGATGCAAACTATCGGTGTACCAAGTTTCAGCTTAATCCGTTCAACGGTTAGAGCGTGAAGGAGGGACAAACATCCAAATATCCAAACATCCAAATATCCAAACATCTTTACAAACTTTCACATTTATAATATTAGTAGGATATTAGTAGGATGTATTAGCAAGTATTTATTAGTTTAGCAATGGAAAACCGCTAGGCGTTTCCGTTCGCGGTCTGGGTGTATATTTGTGTGTTTATGTTTTGTCCGTGACACCCACAGTACAGGGAATCCTACTGTGGGGTTATGAGTCTGTAGCGTTTATTAAACTTTATTTAATAGCGCGATTCAGGCTGTCGTGATGTCACTAACGACGTATGTGCGTAGTCGCCATATTAGTATTTGTCGTTTGTTATTTTCTTATTATAAAAATATATATTTCAGCTGGAAGAGCATGTGGGCGGTTATGATCTATCAGAGAGTGTTGAAGACAGTCCACAGGAGGCGGCGCGTAAGAAAGTCCAGGCGCAGGTCGCCAAGATGATGCCGTATATGCCCTCCGTATGTAAAGATTGATTTCAATTAAATTAATTAAGTTAAATATGTCTATGAGCTATTTATGGATGTACAGAATATCAGCGATTGTAGCTTTGTTTATGATTGGATATTTTTTTACGGCTGGACTGATTTTGATGCAGTTTTTTTTTAAGTTAATGTGATAAAGTTGATTCCTAGTTATGATTTATCGGTACCATTTTCGTGCGTATAATGTATGTACTCTTAAATATTATATATGTAATAATTATACATCAATATCTCTTTTATTTTTTAATTACTTTAATTTCCTACGTATTTCATCATACAATTTTATATTACATTAATTTTATTATCATATTGATTATATTTCAGATAATGAAGCAAGTAGTATTAAATCACTTTGCAGAAGATAACAAGAGGAATAAATTTCATAAAATGAGGGTAAGTATTATGATTTTGTCTATTTCCCTCTTTTCTATTAACATAAAAGGCATTTATTTTTTCCAGAAAA
>LGAG01000043.1:267668-283146 GCA_001278395.1 Lerema accius | reverse complement strand
TTTATCACTGATCGTTTTCATTTATTTTACTGCCCAAACTTTACTGCCAATGTCATCAATTTTACTGACCAAAATCGAAATATATTACCGCCGCGTTAAACTAGTGCCGTTAGGAAATACATTTGGTATGAACTCTGCATAAATTTTAGAGTTCACATGACGACAAATAAAAAGTAATGATATAAAAAAACTGTTCTTGAAAGTTTTGAGGTCTCAGAAACAGTTCTACTAATTAGTTAGGTACTAAACCAGAGTTAGCAATCCTAAAAACCATGCCAATAGATTCATCGAGAGACATTATAACTAAAGTGCAATAAATTTCAATCACTGAACCTCGAGTAGTTGCTTCCGTCCAATAATACCTCTGTGATATGACCTCATGAAATATCCTAAATTGTAGTGACGTCATAAACAATTTGTCAAAATTTTTAGAGTTTTAAACACCGTCATTGCAACAGTTGTCTAATGTGATGAGAATTTGAGAAAAGTGTGCCACAAAAGTTCGGAAGTACCTGATGGGAAAACTAAGGGATCAACCAAACAACAAGAGACAAAATATGTGGCAAAACGACGTATGCCTGATTTTCTAGTAGTTAATAAATATATTTTATGTTTAAAGGACAGTTTTAACCAGTCGTATAACTTATATATCCGCGCTGGTAGCTCTTATTATAAACAACATAAAATAGCAATGACAAGACTAACGGAGCATCTGAGATTGATAGTAAAAACAAAGTTGGCGCAGCGATGGTAATTAGACCATTGGATAAAATTAGTTCCCATAACGTAAACAGCCATTTTATACGATTAGTAGCGCCTTCGAATTTAACGTGACGTGGTTTTCCTTGTAATCGCAATACTTTATCTCATAAACTTTAAAGATTATAGGATCCTCTGCAAGGTTTATTTTTATTTCGACCTTAGTTTCCTAAAGTTGCAATTGTCTAGGATCATTAACATCATTGTTTTACATTGTCCTACATCTAGGTTTTTACATGATCTCACATTTAAAACCATATTTATTCCGTCACGTTCGGCAATTTAGAATAGGCAGACTTTGTTATCTTTCAGAATATTATGGAACTCTCATCAGTTCAGAGAATTTCATTTATATAGAAACTATTTTGCTATAGAGACCATATGGAGACATTCAATCTTCCCATGGATTTTAGACATATTTATTCATTCGGATGTATTGCTAAAATTCGAACCTAAAGGTGAGAATATCAGTTATGAAATCAACAAGGTCAATGATACTTCAACAGAAGTCCTACAATTTATTCCATGAACTGTGTTATTTTATGAAAGATTGGCAGGATTTGACGTGACTTACACCATAGGGATTGTTACATATTTAAATACTCAATAATGGGGTTAAATGGATTGTCCTAGGTTTTGGGAAGGTCAATGACACGTATTTTAACTATTTCTAGCCCTCCGTGCTCTTTAGGAAGATTAGTTAAATTAAGATAATTATCTAAATGACGGTATTTTATATAAGTGTCATCTGCAGTGAGTCAGGCTATTTTCTTTATAATTATGTTAAATATTATCTTATTTCTGTCTTCTTCCCAAAAACAAATAGGTATCTAACAAGTAATTATCATTACCATTGTAAACATCAAAGTAAATACGCCATTCAGTAGTAGAGGAGGTAGTTATTTTGACGGAAATTCTTACATTGCTGGCAGTGAGTCAATAAGCTATTCTTATTTGATAAATGAGCGACTGAGGATAGGTTGATAACTGTTTAAGCGATATTATGATAAATAGGTATAATAATAATCCTCCCAGCATTTAATAAGGCTTTTTAGGAATAATCTAACGATCATAGGCGCCAATCAGCGTACCTATATGGACAGTAACTAACCCGTTGTCAGTATATAATCAAATCTCTGGATCAATCAATCAATCTTCTTTGATTCTCCCGATTCTGATATTGATTAATGGTTTTATCATTTGATAGCGTATGCATGTACAATTTTACATATTCATCATAATGATGATTTTATAACAATGGGCGTTGGCGTTGCGGGCGCAAAGTGTAGTCATACTATGTCTCTGTATAGACCCAAGCAATATATCAATGCTCCCAACCCAAGATATCCAAATAAGATTATAATTACATAATGGTTTCCTAAACCTTTTATTATAACACTAGAAATATAATATCGCATCGAATAAAAGTTCCTATAATTGTGTTCGAACTTCGCTTTGACAAGTTCTTTTGATCATCAAATATACGAGTACGTTTGTAACAATGCTTTACAAATGTCTCCGGAATCAGTAAACATTTATATCAAAGCTAATCTTTCCCTCTAAATAAATGGCTATTCTGTTGACGTTCACGCCAAACCTTTAAAATCTATGGGAATGACATAGAACGACGCCATCTTTTTTCCGCAGTTAACGTCACTCCCATACATTTTTTAGTATCGTTTAGCGTGAACGCAAACAGAGAAGACATTTGTCTAAAGAGGCTGTCTAATTTATGCATTTAAGTGTAGAATATTACCTCATACTGGCTACATAATTACAGTTTATGTTTTCAACTGAACAATTGCTGGCAAGACGATATTATCCATTAAGACGTCTTCAAGATCGTCAATTGCCGTACCTTATCTTAAATTGTTCACTGTAACATGTCAATTAATGTCTCCTGTGTCTTGCGAATTGGCCAACAAACTATGCAACAGATAATATATTACGAGTATGTGTAATATTAGTAGTAGATGAGTTTATAGGTATTCTTTTAATTTAAGTAAAATAAACAAATATTAAGTAAACCAAGATATTTGCGTGTGACTAATGCGAGTTTTTAATCCATTAACTTATACTAACATGTATAACGAGACCTCGCAATCAGGTAACGCCCATGGGGTCATGGGCTTGTTTTGAAGATTATATATAACTAGACGATGCCCGCGGCTCCGCCCGCGGAAAAGTCGATAAACAAAATATTGATTTTATCCCAAGGGAACCTGTAATCGGGATAAAATGTATCCTATGTCCTATTCCTGGATGCAACCTATCTGTGTACCAAGTTTCAGCTTAATCCGTTCAACGGTTAGAGCGTGAAGGAGGGACAAACATCCAAACATCCAAACATCCAAACATCCAAATATCCAAACATCCAAACATCCAAACATCATTACAAACTTTCACATTTATAATATTAGTAGGATAATAATGTTTCCCATAATCTGCCTTCAACGCAACTTCAATCAAATATGGATAGTTCCAGTTTATCGGGAATGTTCAGTTTCAGACCTTAACCGACCAAATGTGTGTTATCTAAATTGCGTTAAAAGCGCAATTTGCTCAAGCCTTACCGGCTAATTAATGGAAAACATTTTTAAAGTCTTACTCTCGGTTGCGTCTAAAACAATTTTAATGCGCTCGTGAACTAAACCCATACAATCTGTACGCTTACGTTTCATCTCGAGGTTATTTCCTCTCGATAGACTCAGAGGCCGTTTATATGTGTCATCGTTTGTACGTTGCAATTACTATGGTTTCCACGACAATTACATTTGCCGGTCGATTGGAGGGTAAAGTTAATTTGCGTAAACCAAGCACGTACTGGGCTAGTAACATTCTTGAATCATCCATTTACACGATCGCACTATTTGTAACAGAAACTCTTGTTAGACACGTCACAAGTCATTAATTAAAATGTTGTATTTGCAGCTTCGCTTGGAGAAAAATTAATTTAACGATAAATGAAGTAGTAGACCCAGGTGAAGTGACTTAGGTTCTTTAAGTCTACTTCGCCCATTATTTACATTATTAAAAGTATCAGTGATTACTGGAGTCTTGTTAAAGCAATGAGAGACGTAATACTTTGTATTTGTATAATTTATTACAGGTTCATAACCTGTGGATAAAAGCCTATTCTGTTAGCGTTCACGCTAAAGGGCATTACCAAAATGTATGGTTAAAAACCTAATAATGACAATAGGTGCGGAAAAGTCAAGTGTCATTTTTCGGTAGCGTTACCATGTCGTTTTCGGCTTTTGTCTATAGCATACTTACCTAAAATGTTATTACTAACAAGGTCAAGACTAACTTAAAGAAGATAAATTTAGAGAAACGATAAGCCTGTTCATCATTATTACACGACTGTAGCTCTGAAGGACACTAATATATTTGTGCCTAATTAGCAATTAGTAAATTACTAAGCACCGACAGTTCTAATAATGTAATCGAACGCAAACTTTAATGAGTACCTGAGTCAATAAACTACGTAGGCGTATAAATATAACATGGTTTGCTCACTGAATGCCTGTATCGATGAGGTCATGACTGGGTAAATTCGGTGCTTTTAATCAACTTGGAATGTTCAATTGTTATAATCCTTACAAGAAAATCGTAGTATACTGTTCAGAATCTCAGTATCTTCTTGAATCTATAAATAGAAATAGGTATAGTCTTGAACTAAAAATAGCAGTTAATTTCTTATCTTTCAGTAATAATTCTATAACAATATAATGTAATGCCTAATGGCTGAATTCTATGATTGAGCCTAGGGTAGAGTCTACTATAATCTACATAATAAATAACGCTATAAACTAGGAGTCCCAGTGTTGTGGGTGCCATGGACAACACAGAAAACACAAACATGCATAAGACTGAGAACAGAAATTTTAAGTCATCATTAAAATTTCGCCCTGATAGAAATCGAACCCACCCTTTGAATGGTGATCCGACGTTGTATCCATTGCGCGATACGGGTTGTCAATGCAGACATGATCACTTTTTATCCATAAGTTTTGACCAAGTTGTCTATATTGAAAATCTTGAAAAATCATAAAAAATACATACATTCCAATATAATTATCATGTCTTGTATTTATATGTAATGTATAACCGAGTTAAGTATTACTTTATGCAAGATGACCTACTGTTAAGTAATGTAAACAGAGGAAAGATGTATTACTGTAATTAAATGTTTGAATAATCTGTATTGTAATGCAGGAAATTGCATTATAGTTAGTAATACATACCTAATACATATAAATAAATGAATTGTTTACCGCATTAAATGAAAAATAGGTCCATAATATGTAAAATATACTATATTTTATATATCTCATGTATCCTCATAGAAGACTAACTTAAATGTGTATTTGGATTCTTATAATGTTTGTCTATAGCACATTTTCAATAACATGAAGGGTAGAATAGGAAAGTATATTATAATCTTTGCATTAGTCGACCTACTGTACATAGTATTGAGGGATAAATAAAACTTTGTATGGCATACTATATAATAAAATTAGTTTTGCTTTTGAGAACATGAAAAAGACTTACCATAATGGGTACATTTTTAACCGACTTCTAAAAAAAGGAGGAGGTTCTCAATTCGGCCGGTATATGTTTTTTTTTATGTATGTACATCAATTACTCCGTCGTTAGTGGACCGATTTTAATAATTCTTTTTTTATTGTGTAGAGACGAGCTGGAAGTTGGTCCCATTTAAATATGGTTAGGATCCATCTATGGGTTCTGGAGAAAATGAGGGGAACTCCTCAACCCATGTAAATATAACAGCTATAACTTCGCCGTTTATGAACCTATTTTAATGCCTTTAATTTTGTGTATTGTATTTTGTCTATTAGTAAATAGCACATGTAAATAATAGGTAGTATTGTATAACTAATATTAAAATCTTTATTATTTTTTACTTTTTAGTTTTGAAGTCGGTTTTTTTTAACGTAGTTATTTTTATTTCATACTTTTTATGTTATTTGCCATTTTTCAGGTAATTTATCATATTTAAATTTAATATGGTTTTCATATTGTGAATTTGATACTTTCAAATGCTTGAACTATCTGGTTTAAAGATCTACTGTGTACTATTCACATTTCACACATCAGTAATTCAACAAAGAGTGCCGAATACAATTTGGTAACGGATAGGAGCAATCAGAGTAAGTATGTACATGGTACATCTTACTTCCATGACATAGAAATTGTATGAAATATTACTAGTTTGAAATTAGTGTCAAAAATTGGTGTTTATTTTGTAATTCAATTATTACAATTTGTTCTAGCCACAAATTCTTTAACAAACAAAATACAGAAGTCTTACAAAGTCTGATAATGCATGTACCAGGAAATAATAACAGATTGTGTACATTGCAGCTAATTTATACTTAGTTTTGCAATGTATTATAAATATAAAACAAATAATAAATGAAGCTTGAAAATTATTTTCAGAAGGAGTTCCAGCTGACTGTAGGTAAAAACTTTCAGTAATTCATCGAAAAACATTGATTATCAAAGTCAGCTTGCTCCTTAAAATAAAACTCATGAGATTTTTTTAACTCCAATACAGCATATCTTAGCATAATTATACTATGTAGTCTATCCACAAATTTTTAATAGAAATCCTATTTAAATTTAAGCATAAAATTCAAATTCAACATACCACTTTATAATTCTTAATGCTCGGCAGGAACCGTTTCTGTTCGACCTCCTTCTTTTGGAAGACTTCATTGATGATGTTCCCGAGAGCTTGAGCGCCATAGTTCAAGAGAGCCTGGCCACCTTGATTAATTAACTGTCTTCCCGCTCCTTGTATAAGCGCGCCAAAATCGGCGCCCCCATTTTGTGCCATGGTATTGCTAACACTATTTCACTACACTTACTATTTATTTTGTTTCATTATTTGTTTGGTGCTAGGACATCTTTGCAGTTCGCTATTAAGAGATGAATTGCATTTAGTGATGGGAAATACATAAGAATGTGTACTTTTTGTGCTGTGTAAGGAAATTTTAAAGTATGTAAATATGCTTTGTTATTAATATACCTAGAGATCAACACATTTTTTTTAAATTATTTTTGTCTATAATTTTGTTCAAAAATTACTTAAAAATCACAGGCCCTATTTTGATGAAACTGGGCATACTTGTAACTAATATGATAGGGATAGCTTTAGGATGCATGTTATCCAGGGACACTGTTTTGTTCCTACAGGATAACAGGTAAATGGTTTATAAATTCAAAGCAAAGGTGGGCCACTATTGACTAAGAATTAAAATAAATTCATTTTTAAATATGCATATTATTTAAGGTACATTATTATTTATGATAACTCTTTATAATAATGAAACAAATAAGTAGGTATTATGTTTATAACATACAATAAACGAAGATTAAAGTATAAAGTATGTCAACACAATAAATATTGTATGGATACTAAGTATATTAGTTATCAAATGAAAAATATCCAATATATTGTAGCTATGATAACAGATAAACATAGTAAATAGGACAAGGATTTTTGCCATATTTTACAATGTATGTTAGTAAAATTATATTCAATTGGTCTGTAGGACAATGATCTTAAAACCACATTATTTTAGAATAACCTTAACTCAAGTATACATTAATTTTAAGTGTAATTTAAAATGAACATTATCAAATTTTGTTTTGCTTACAAATCACATCCCATCGCCTAATTCTCACTATTTAAACATGATTACTAATACAATTTTTTATGAGAACATTACTAAAAAATCTACTGCATTACTACAGAAATATACACACTACCATGTAGACTCAGAGCACAGATACTACTACAGTAGTAATTGTGAGATAAACTGTTCTGACTGACCACATGACATCATACCTTGTGAGTGTTAATTGGACTCCTACATTTTTATCATGTTAACATACTAAAAATATTATAACACCAAGAACTGGTCTTTCATACGAAAATTTAGAAGAAAATGCCTTGAAAGAGCTAAAACAACTTTTAGTAGTGTAGTTTTTAAGTCAGTGTTAAAAGATTATTTGTCTATTCAAATCTGGCTGGCAAAATTAAAACAAAAAACTATTAGAATCAGATAAGATTCTATTTTCGTTCACATTCTTTCAGAGATGTCTACTGTTTAGATTAAATGGGTGGAGTCGGCAAATGAAAGTATGTATTAAAATTGGGTCAACATGTATTCTTATGTGACCCAGTCAAGTAAATGCACTCACAAATATCTTACTTATGCATACGAAAGCTCGCAACTTGATCCAAATATTAACATAGTGGAATATGAGGTCATCCAAACTTTAGGAAATTAACATCGAAAACGTAGAATAAATTGCACGCTTTAATTTAATTTATCTCTGTTAAATCACCACAAAACCTTCCATATTTTATCATATTACACAGCACAAAAACTACAAAATACATTACAAGAAAATTGTATCGTATTTCCACTTAAAAATAACCGAAAATAAATGCACTTTACTGTAATACACACACGACGACGTTTTCCGAACTCGATTTTTTAAGAAATTGACACTTGACAGTTTGACAGTAGTGAATTGACAGCCAGATGTTAAATACTCAACAGATAAGTAACCGCCTAAAGAAAATTTGCCATCTTAGAGCACTTTATCCTCCACGCTCGTCTCATCAACTAAACTCGGCGGCATTATGAAGTTAGATGTTTTTGCCAGCGCTGGGAATGACGTAAGCTTGCTCAATCGTGCATTGATTTTATTTTCCAGTTTCGGATTCAGAGCCACGGTTTCACGTGTTCACGTTACTATTAACGTTTTTATAGTAAAAGCAATTTATACAATAAAAAAAAACTTTTTGGTAGGTACTTCTCAAAACAAAATCTATGTTGTAAGGTGATGAATGACATTTTTGAAGCTAGGTATTTCATTCATCTGAGATTGTAGGTGAACCATGCAATATGCCTAATGGGATAAACTTTCGCAAAAGTACGTAATGCACAAGTGATTACTGATCATTCAAGATTTTATAAAAAAAATAGTACTTATAGTTGTAATTTATTCTAAAATAGTTTTGAATACAACGAAGCTAGCAGGAATTCTAATTTTTGTATTTATTTAACTATGTAAATAAGGATTGTAAAATGTAAAACATTTAAAGTGAACCATGGTTGATGTAGGTTTGTGGGAATTTACTAAATCATTGTTTCCGTGCTAATAAACTTTGGCAACACTGTAAACTCCAATGGTAACCGGTTTGCCTTGAAAACTTGAAATTAATGATCATAAAAATTTGAATATAGTAAGTAGGTAGTTAAAATACTAAAAATACATATTTGTATGTCATACTGGTTGAAGATAAATCTAATTTATTTTAGGTTTATTAAATCCGATTTAAGCTCATATTACGGAATCACTAAATCGTCGTTAGCGTTACCTATGTTTGATTAACCTTACCTAACCTTGGACTAATCTAATCAAACCCAATGTCTCATTTTCAAACCCTAATTAAAAAGCATGAAGAGAATAGCGCGGGAAAGAAATTCATTCACTTATACAGAACCGATAATAATATAATAAAAAATAAAACATTTTCTTTTGTTTGGGACATTTCGGCCAGTTTCAAAACTAATCGTACATTTAAAAATAAACCAGACTCCCATGCCGTTCCTCCCTTCGTCTGTAGCATTTTTAGCCGCTGACGTCAAGTTCCCTTACTAAAAGCTTACACTTGTATTAGCTACATACTACATTATATTTTGAGTTCATAATGTAGAGTTGATTTATAATTTGATCTTATTTATATTTCATTTAACTAATCATCAGTGTCCTGTTTCTGTAAACTATAATCTGTCTTTGTTTTCGGGAGTTTTTCCCTAATACCGTGATAGTTGTATATCTCCCACGTGTGAAAAAGCTTTATACATATAGTTACAGTTTTAAATTAGGGTTTTTAAATGACGTATTCATTGTTGAGCTTAATGATATACCAATTTCCTTCTTACCAAATAAAGATTTTAACGTCATTTCATTATGAATCATTTGTAACTGGTTGAATAAAACCAGTTAGTCATGATAAATCTCGATGTTGGTGTGATATCATACGATTGGACGCTTAAATGCAGTTAACGGCATAAGATTGACCCTTTGTTGCGCCAACGTTACACAAGTGCGTCATCAAAATAGTCATCAGTGACGTAAAAATAGTATTAACCTCATAACTTCAAGGCTGTAAATGGTCACAAAGAAATTAAAAAGAATTACAGACCCAACAGAAATTAATATGAACCTTAGGGTATTAGAAAATAGATTACCTTATGTGGCCACAAACTATTGTATTTTTCGAGATAATTTTGTTTAATACGAATCTTTCAGGCAGTAGGACTATACATTAGCAATGAATAATGAAAAGGGAAATGTCACATTGTACATATTGTGATACGATCAAACCCAGTTCTTAAGCCTTCTGTAGGAATTAAAACCTCTTATGATAACACAACTAGGTACTTTAGGAAGTGTCACTTATACCTACATTTTTGTTACAATACATGAGTAAGCACTTAGGCTCAAGATGTAGGAACAATATTTATAATAATGCATATGCACATAGGTATATGCATAATAGGTAGATATTAATTAATACATTAAATATACGAATGGTACAATGAATATGTAAGTATACTATGTAAAAACACATAAAGCAAGTAGGTATACTAAAAAATAACATGCATAGTTTAAGAGGAAAACTTTACATTACAAGGAAGCTATGTTGAAAATTAGTCACTGCCTTAGTTTCCCAGTTTGATTATGAGCAGTGTGATTTAAAATTAGATCAAAACCGCGAACCTTAGCATTTTGTAAAATTCTTCCTGTAAAGAGATGAAACTCGCGGAAGATCACCGAAACAGGATAATACAAATCTCTCGAAGCTTTAAAAATAATTTAAAAAGATGGTTATTTAACTTAATTTTTTTGTCTAGTTCGCTAGTCTTATTTGATCAAAACTAATAACGAATTCACAGATCTTGTGAATCTTATAATATAAAACTATCTACAATAACTATTACAGAAACGTACAATAAGTACATTGTGGATATAAATAACATTTTACGTAAATGTGTGTATTATGTGGTTTCCATATCAGGCTTGAACCTGATACGTATTTTCCAACCAAAGTTGTTTTTTGGATTACATGGCGCTAAGATGACCACACCCACTCGTAAGTTCACCTTCACACATTAGTTAGATTCAAATGTTTAATGAATCTTATATTATCTATTAGTATGTATTATAAAATAAATGTGACACGAAAAGCATCGATGAAATTGTATTGAAAAATTTTCTGATCCCTGAAAATAACAATCTAAAACGAACATCTACAAGTGGCAATCATAACTTGCATTTTTCTAATTTTTGATAGGTGTTGCAATCGTAACGAAAAGCGTTTTTTTAAATAATAATCCCTATATTGAAATATTTACGGCTTATTTATTATTTTTACCAATTTAAAAGAATATTACCACGATTTCTGAGTTTCTACAACTGAGTTCATTGACATTTGCCTCGGATTGTTCATGTTCATTAGGTATAGCACTTTATTTATAGGCTTGGGATTTTCCAGGCCTATTCTAATCATTTTTCCCAAATACCACGTCATTCGATCAATAAAAGATCGATTTTTTTTGGTAAAAATGTATCCTTGGTTTGGCTGAAAACAAGCCTTTATCGCTTATACTCGTAGGTACCTATATCTGTTTTTCTACTTGTTTTGTTTTTCAAACAAAAATATTCATTTTCAAGGGGGGTTTTCGTGAATATGGTGTTGAAATGATGGAATAATCTAGACATTACTGGAAAAGTGTGAATAACATGAAAATATATGATTTCCGTTACAAGGTTCATGTAAAACTGGTGCTAAATAGGACAAGTAAAAAAATGAACTCTACGTTGTAATAATAGAAACGTGGAGCATAGCTATTGCAGCATTAGCCATAAGTGTTTATATTTACTAAAATAGTACTGAAAATAAACTAACCGTGCGATGTGATGGGAAATGTGAAGTAGTCTGATGTTATTTTACGAGAACATAAAACTGTAAGCTGTTCAATGCAACTAGAATAGTAGAAATAATATTGATTTTAGCACGAATTTTGGCACGGCCGCGGCGCTTTGTAGAGACGTTCAACATATTGCTTCATAATGTATTTACGAGTAATTCGTCTTCGAGTAAAATTCTAGGGTATGTTTGTATAGGATATAAAGAAATTGAGGAAAACTTGTTTTAAAATCTGTAGCGTTTAGTTTAAAAGATTTTACAAGTCGGAAACAGTTATTTTCTAAAGATGGTAGGTTTTTTTGGACAGTTGTGCCTCAGTTTTGTGTCACCTTGTGTCGATAATTACATAATTCAAAGTTTTTTTTTTCAATTTCTATAGATCAACCATAATTATTTCAAAATCTCTCTTTTAACAGTTCATATATTAATTCTTATACCATAGTTGAGGTGAGTTGTAAGACTGATTGGAATTTCGTTCATAATAAATATGAAATGCAAAATGTGGGTTAAGGTGTACGACAACCATATGGTAAGTTAATCTTGAACTTAAAAATACCTCGTGAAATGATAATTCGTATTGAAGCCAAGGTCATTGCAACTATTGATGAAGTATTGAATAAAGAGATAAAATAATATAATCAGAAGATTGATTGGAATACATTTTTTGTGCCCGATAAACGACAATCAATGAAGTTTTTCGCGGACAAAGTCAAGGCCGTAAGAAATGAAATGTACCTAATTTAAAAGTATAGCAAAGTGCCGATAAATTATTACTGACTGAATCATTTAGGCATTAAATTCTACATCGTTTTATTGGATTTACCATCCCATTAAAATAATCTATAAAAGAGAATCTGCTTTTGAAATTCAAAAGGTCAGACGGGGTCTTTAAACTTTGCTTTCAATGTTATCTCAGTCTGCGAGTCTCCGAAAAAATCTAGAATAGGTACACTAAATTCAACGCCAAAGTGGGCGAAAATATTAATATACTTATGCCTATGTTCAGCGCATGCTAAACATTTCAATGGCTTTATTTACAAACAAATGATTTAGTAGTCTATGCACACGGTTTGTCAAGTCGACAATTAGTAATCAATCAACTAGTAAAAGCTATAAATAGGATTCATCACATAAACACTACTTAAAAAAGGTAAAAACTCACCACAGCATTAACGTTGACAGCAGCACATGCTTCCTCCACCACTTCTTCAACAGCACCGCTCTCATACTCCTCAGCAGGCAATGCTGGATACAGCTTCAGGTTCGTCCTGAACTCGGTATCATCTTCAGCTGGCAGGGTTGGGTACAAACCCCCTCCATTACCAATCAGGGGCTCAGAACTTCCTTCTCCATCCCTCTCCCGATTCAAAAAACCCCTCACAGCCTGAGCAGCCGCATTAGTCCTATGCCAGCCCCAACCATTCGCGTGAAAGTTCTTCGGATAGTAGTTTATCGACGACATTTTAAACACTTTCAGTTAACGTATAACGTGAGTTTGAGTGTAGAACGTTCTCAAAATAAACCGTCTTAACGTCGTGGCGTGCGGACGCCGAGTGCAGTCAATCAGTTTGTTTACTCTGTAACAAAGATTGAATGAGTCAGCTGCGCAGATCTAAGGTGGTTGTACTCACACGGAGTCTCACAAGGAAGCGTTTTGGGGCTAGCCGAAGAACAAACTTTCATCCGATGACTTGCAAAAATAAAAAATGAATCGGGTTTATAATGTAAATATTATGTAAAGACAAATCGCGGAACAGTGTGAGTAATTGTATTGTTATAATAAGATTAGGGCGTTGGGTAAGTGTATAAATTTCTAGGAAGAGGTTTTCAATATTCACAGTATTATATTTGCAGACATATTGGTGGTGAAAAAAGATTTCTTTTATACATTGTAATTTGAGTTATTCCAATTTAAGGGGACACTTACAATAGTATCCAATACAAGAGTATCCATCATCCAATGATGGGTATAATTATCAAACAGCGAATTATAATTACACATGTCAAGAATATCTAAATGGTCATTTTCACTGTATACCAGCGGGTTAACAATACATTAAAATTTATCATAGTTCCCTCAGGAATAATAATAATAATTATAATAGTTCTTATTGTAGAATTCTATTTCGTTGTCATCGATTAATGTATAAATCAAATATTTACCTACGTGCAAATTCCACGAGGACATGGCCTTGTCGTGTTTTATCTGCAGCGTCGACACCTGTTTACTATTGTACATCGGAAGTATAGTATCAAAGTTGGTAGATACTATACTACACTTTATAAGTCACATTTGGCTGATTATTCAATGCACATGTTCAAAGTCTCGAATCTTATATGGACGCATATGGACTTGACATATCTATTCATAAGGTTTAGAAAAGTGAATTACGAAGAAATTGACTTACAACACTATGCCTAAGATATATAAAAATTTTTGTAAATTATAAGTATTATAATAAGATCGCAGAAAACTAATGAAAACAAGTTTAAAAGATGATAATTGAACCTTTTCACGTTTGATATAGAGTCTAGGTATATAATAGACAAAAAAGAACGACACTGGATTAACCAGAACAGCGTAAAGAACCAGAGAAATGGTTACAATCTAGTTCTAGATCATTACAATTGAGTATAGGTTACTATATCCAGATTATTTTATATCTGAGGTCTATAGATTGTGCCATTTAATTCTGAAATATCCCAAACGTAACCAAGTAATTACAAGCTTCCATAAATGTTTGCAAAAGCAAGTCACAATAAGCCAGAATTATCTGTAATGGAATTAAAAATATGAGTGTCCTTGTCAAGTCGCAATAACTGGAACAATAGCACACAAGGGTAGGAACAGCAATTAAAAGTAACTAATCAATTTAGGACCGCAACCGCACCTCCGCTAACTATGCCGTCATCATGACCTCGTGCGTACGGTAGGCCAGAAAATGGGATACTTTAAAAAAAGAAAACATTTTTGGCGCTCATTCATTCATTCATTTCACATTATTTCGTTCGAGCCATAGACAATATTCTTTTTTACGTAAATAGACAACAAATGAGCAGATATTTAAGCTAGATGCACCTGATTACTACATTTTGCTTACGTAATACAATCTGGAATCGTCTCAGTAGAGCATAATACGTGGACACTTCTTATCTCTCTTTATGTATTAAGATTAAAAATTCTGACGTTGTAGGTGAAAAATACTTCACGGTTGATCCAGTATGGACTAGTTAAACAGTTTTTATGCTCGTTAGATTATATAACTACACTATGACTGGTAATTACTCATTTAACACACTGTAGTTAGTCATTGTCCAGCTCTTGTGCAATGGGTTTTTGCATCTTTGATGGATTAAGTTTTTTTTATTATTTTGAGACTTGCGCGACCACATCGTCTCGTTAAACACCTTGAAATACAAAAAAAAAATATACAAACAACTAATTCAAACACAAATTAGCTAGTTTGACTAGCACTCTGCCCCCCCCCGACATCGGAAGAGCCAGAATGCTCTATTCAAACAGCCGACATCAAACAATCTATTCCCCAGATTAAGGTTTTAAATGTTTCATTCCGGACACACTCCGTTATAATTATGTGGTACATCTATTGAGTTAAGGTTTATAACTTGTTTATGCTCTAGCCCATTTACAACGTATGATTGATTCTAATTTCAAAT
>LGAG01000043.1:250299-266303 GCA_001278395.1 Lerema accius | reverse complement strand
TGTTTACTATTGTACATCGGTAGTATAGTATCAAAGTTGATAGATACTATACTACACTTTATAAGTCACATTTGGCTGATTATTCAATGCACATGTTTAAAGTCTCGAATCTTATATGAACGCATATGGACTTGACATAATCTATTCATAAGGTTTAGAAAAGTGAATTTCAAAGAAATTGACTTACGACACTATGCCTAAGATATATAAAAACTTGTAAATTATAAGTATTATGATAAGATCGCAGAAAACTAATGAAAACAAGTTTAAGAGATGATAATTGAACTGGTTTTGGACAGCCTGAAGGTTGTAGAACAACTATTAAGAAAAATTGTCCTTAAAACGTTTCCACGTTTGATATAGAGTTTAGGTATTTGATAGACAATAAAGAACGACGCTGGATTAACCAGAACAGCGTAAAGAACCAGAGAAATGGTTCCAATCTAGTTCTAGCTCATTCCAAATGAGTATGGGTTACTATATCCAGATTATTTTATATCTGAGGTCTACGGATGGTGCCATTTAATTCTGAAATATCCCACACGTAACCAAGTAGTTACAAGCTGTCATAAATGTTTGCAAAAGCAAGTAACATTAAGCCAGAATTATCTGTAATGGAATTAAAAATTATGAGTGCCCTTGTCAAGTCGCAATAACTGGAACAATAGCACACAAGGGTAGGAACAGCAATTAAATATACTAATCAATTTAGGACCGCAACCGCACCTCCGCTAACTATGCCGTCATCATGACCTCGCGTGCGTACGGTAGGCCAGAAAATGGTATACTTTAAAAAAAGAAAACATTTTTGGCGCTCATTCATTCATTCATTTCACATTATTTCGTTCGAACCATAGACAATATTTCTTTTTAAGTAAATAAACAATAAATGAGCAGATATTTAGGTTAGATGCACCTGATTACTAAATACTGCTTACGTAATACAATCTGGAATTGTCTCAGTATATCATAATTCGTGGACACTTCTTATCTCTCTTTATGTATTAAGATTAAAAATTCTGACGTTGCAGTTGGAAAATATTTCACGGTTGATCCAATATGGACTAATTAAACAGTTTTTATGCTTGTTAGATTATATAACTATACTATGACTGGTAATTACTCATTTAATACACTGTAGTTAGTCATAGTCCAGCTCTTGTGCAATGGGTATTTGCACCTTTGATGCATTTTTTTTTAATTTATTATTTTGAGACTTGCGCGCGACCACATCGTCTCGTTAAACATTTTAAAATACAACAAAAGTAAATATACAAACTCAAACAACTAATTAGCTAATTTGACTAGCACTCTGACCCCTCCGACATAGAATGCTATTCAAACAGTCGACATCAAACAATCTATTCCCCAGATTAGGTTTTAAATGTTTCATTCCGGACACACTCCAATTATGTGGTACATCTTCTGAGTTAAGGTTTATAACTTGTTTATGTTCTATCCCATTTACAACGTATGATTGATTCTATTAGTTTAGTAACAAGTAACGATCGAGGAATGAAATGTTTCACTTATATTGGTTTGGGGCCCTATTCTGTTAGTGTACCTACATTATACATTATGGTTCTGTCGAGTCTCAATTGGCTTCCTTTAATTGTAATCGAAATTAATATTCTTTTGTACGTTAATAAAGCAATCGCACAATGCTTATTGTTAGTCCAACATTTTCATACCAAATTAATGAAAGCCGTGTCAAATTGCCAAACTTTAGTCGCGTGTTGTTCCAGAGATATTAAGTAATAAACTAATAAGCAGTAGAAATGTAATGAACTAATGAAGCGGTTGGGAGTGGTTGATGGGAGTGGTTCGGCTGAAATGCTGAATGTCCTCGTCTGTCCTTTATGGCTACGTCATACTTTAATGCCAGAGTTATCAGGGTCAACCCAGTTCAGCTAATTCACTTTTGATAAGGTCACGGAATATAGAAGTAACGTGTTATCTGATACTCCGTAGATATGATGGACAAATAGAGTTCATCTTTTAAACTTTGCTAACAGTACTGCACAAATCAATATTGTAATGAAATTAAAATCGATGTAGACAATCGGCATAACATCAAAGAAAATAGTTGCATTTTAAGTCTTTATGCAAGCTAAAACACACTGTGACGTCATTATTAAAACATGCAACGATAAGTCGTGCTTGTGGAAGCAGATGTGAGCCAATGTCATGTATCTACAGTACGTGGTCCTATGCAAGTTGTATGTAGGTCACCGATATTGCAAGAACTTGCAGAATTATTTCATAGCTACTCTGGTTACTGGTTATTGGACTACTGGACGTAGCCGCTCAATAATATTCAATTTATAGTATCTTATTTTCATTTATTAATTTTACAATTTAAATGTATAATATAATATATGTATAATGAAATGTAGATTGGACAACTAATAGGGTCAATGCTCTTTTATCATTTTTTGGGTCATGATAATTTAGAGATAATCGACTAAATTAAATTAGGCAACAATCACCATTAAATTAGCGACTACTACCTACATAATAAACTAAGATGACTTATTGGTCTCAATTTTTTTTTAATCTTGTCTACCCTAGCCAGTTGAGTTGACTGCGGTATAGGTACGAGTAGTATTCTGTGGTTGACTGATTAATGACCTTGACCGTAAATTTTTTGGATTGTGTTTTTGTACTTGTACCCATAATGACATTAATAACAAAGGACATGGTCCAATTTTGTATGGACTGTTGCCTAGGTAAAAAATAATCATGTGCAATAAAATTTTTTACACCATGAAACTTGACTATCTATCCCCTTGCTAAAACAGCCATTAAAAGGTTTGAAGAACTCCACGTTTTCTGAAAATAAGTAAAGTACCGAAAAGCCCCAGATTCAAATTACATAGCAATGTCTAAGATGAACAGAAAAAAAGTCATCGGGCATGTTTATTTTAGAATACAGTAAGGTTCTTTTCTTATGAAACTGACTGTTTGACGCAAAAAATGCCACGTTCAGTTGCAATCAACAATGACAGATTGACATGACATGATGACAGTATTGTTATAATACTATGTAGGGATGGCGATTTGAGATCGATTAATTGAAGAATCGATCTTTTGGGCAAAAAAACGATCTTTTTAATCGATCTGCAGTATTGAATCGATTTAGTGAATCGATCTTTACCACAGGTAAAAATATTTTTTATTATTATTATAAAGTAACGTTTGAGTAGATGTTGGATGGATGTTGGATTTTTGTAAGTTATAAAGTCCTTGACACTCTGTTAAACGGATTAAGCTAAAACTTAACTGACATAGGTACTAATAGTTCACATCCAGAAATAGGACAAGACCAGAATAGTTAAAAAAACACCTAAGGGATGAATCCAATGTATTTTTATAAACTACTTTTCTGCAAACGAAGAATCGAGCGAAGTTTTTTTTTAATAAAACGAAAAAATACTTACTTAAAAATGTAACTCTGAAAAGATCAAATCTTTTGGACCTCGATCTTTTAGTGAATCTATGCTCCAGACCACGATTAGAATCGATCTGCTTTATAAAGAATCGATATCCGAAATTGATATTCGGGTTTACTTTATTATATAAGTGAATCCGCTAATAATAATGAATGTTATCTTATTATACTTATAAACCTTTCTTTTGAATGAAGCTGAATAGTTCGTTTATTGCTTTGAACGCACTTATGGAACTACATACTAGACAGATTTGAAAATGTAACGACCAATTATAATATAGTGCGGAGAGGCGGTATGATCCAATATCTATTATATTAAACAGCGGACAAACCCACGGGAACCAGCGAGTTTCATTATGTGATTGATTCGAAATCAGTTCTAAACTAATTGATTTATCTATTGATTATTTATCGATTCCAATTGGCCATCTCTAAAGCAATGATAGGTTATTTAGAGAAAATGAGTTTATAATAAGTTCAAATCAATGCAATTACTCGTAAAAGTGAAATAAACACCTAGAAGTTCTGGTGATATGTGCGTAGTACCATAATTCATAGCCTTTTTTTTAAGGTTCTTTTATATAAGACAATTTCATGCACATTCATTTTTATTACAAGGCAGTTTTGGTTCATGTCCTTTAATACAATTGTAGAGTCGATTAAATAATTAAGAAGCATGTATGTCTGTAATGTCTGATTATATAAAAGCAAATTTATTTAAATTTCTATGTTTTTAAAAGTATTGGCACCTATCTATAATAATATTGTAAATGTAAAACTTATTTTGTTTTCGTATAGGTAGTAAGTATATTTATTACCTACACTGTGATCTGTTTTGTTGTCAAATGGATATCACGTGAATAAGCCGATTGCTGATTTCGTGAATAGTTCAACATCCCGCTAGATATTTATTAAGTTTTAAATGATAAACCTATTATTAAAACAAAATTAATTATATATTTATAGATAAAACAAGTTTTATGTTAAAATTGTACAATCACAACAATAAAAAAACGTACCTTTTGTCTCTTTCCGACCCCGAAGTAAATGAATGGAAATGGAATGAACTAAACGTCAGAACAAGACAACAATTTAGAATCGAATAAACGATTAAAAATTAAAATGATCGATGAATCAAATCAATAAATTCAAGTCACCCGAGTTGCCATCGAGGCGAGATGAGATGATTCCCTTTCCTACTGAATTTAATAGATTTAGATTTGTGGACTGCAGGTTTTGGTATTTGTACTCAATTAAATTCCGATGGATAAATGCATGGTATGGTGATAGCGTTTTCATCATAAAGCATAGACAAGACTTTTCATTTATTTAAGTGGCTTACAATAAGCTTTCCATACAACAGCATTATTTTCTATTTTCATGTTTAATTATTGGTTTTGTCTGACTTCAGAGTCACGAAACATCCAAAACCACATCACAATACTCACTATAATAGTATGCATTCATCATTCGCACATTTTACGTTCATTCACTAAATCGCGTCACTCACTTGTCAAACTCAAATTGACAATGTCAAAAAGTTAATAATTCAGCTGTCTGTCAGAAAAAGTGAAAAGTTGTAAACTTCATAATCGAAATAAACACTAAAAGCACGTGTTGATATTTATAGAAGTACTACATAAAATCAAATCAAAATATAAAATAAATAAAATAGTTATAAGGACAAACCGTTTATAATTCACAAAATGAAAGTACTATCAGAACATAGAACCAGAATATTATTTGAAAAATTAACCAAATAGTAAGTATAGTTTGTTCAAGTTACAATATCTAATTGTGTGGTTGGTAACCTAAAACTGCTGGAAATGCTGTCCTTTGTAAAGCGATGAAGTTCTTTGACTTTATTTGAAAGATTACGGCAACTTTTAGTAATCTATTTTTAAGTTTTTAAGCATGTTTTGTTGTTTAAGCCCTGAGTGAAGTAGATGTTACTACAATTATACATTGCACGTGGAAAGCGTAAAAATTACTAATATTACTGTAAAAATATGTTAAAATGTTGATTAGACTTTGATTGAATGACTTTGTTATATAAAAATCTTACAAAATTATGTTGCACGGATGGACATACACAACAATAAATCAACAAATAAAGACATGAAAATGATACTTTTAAACAGCAAGTATGAAGAGGTAGACATAACTATCATTAACAATTTTGTTCTCTTTATTTTCCAGCATTGGTGTGAATGTAAAACTATTAATCGACAGACCAGATGGCACATACTGTTTCCGTGAGAAGAAAGACAGAGTATACTATATCTCAGAGCGTCTATTACAACTGGCCCAGACAGTCAAGCCAGATCATTTGATATCAGCCGGCACTTGCTTCGGCAAGTTCACGAAAACCAACAAATTCCGACTTCATATAACTGCGTTAACATATATAGCTCCCTATGCTCCGTATAAGATATGGGTGAAGCCTTCGGGAGAGCAGCAGTTTTTGTATGGACACAATGTTAATAAGAGTAGTAAGTATTTTTTTTATAGCTTAAAAGTGGCCAGTTTTTTTTTTCTTCAGCTGTCTATTTGTAAGCGATCCCTTATGCCTTTGGAATATAACATAATAATTATGTCTACAACATAAAAGGTCACCTTTTTTGTAAACCTCTCCTTTTTATATGTATGAGTAAAAGGTTATTTTTCTCAATCTATACAATAACAATTTGTGAATTCCAGGTCTAGGCAGAATAACAGAAAATACACCTAAACATCAAGGTGTTGTAATAAATACCATGTCGGACATCCCAATAGGGTTTGGAGTAGCAGCAAAAACCACCGCAGAGTGCAGACATGCTGATCCCTTAGCAACCATTGCATTCCATCAGGCTGACATCGGAGAATATATTAGATCAGAGGATACTTTAGTATAGTTTAATAAAATATTATGTAATCAATATGCATTTTTCTTTATGACCTATTCACTAAGTATAATAGTACTCTGTGCATCAAACTTAAGTTTTTCATAGCTTTCAATCTTATGAAGAAATATTTTTCCTCCAATATAAAAATAGCGCCATCTACAAATGCATGTTACTGTTTTGCACTGTTCAGTGAAAAGAAATGCTCGGTTCAGTTTCAAGCAGCGTACGTAGTTCTCTATTTTTCTGCTAGATGGCGTAATCGTGCTCTTAATTTAAATTCAAAACATTTTCCTTTTTTTGTTTTCCATCACCGCATGATGTAAAAATTATTGCCTTTGTAATAGGAATTTTTTTGATATTTTCACCATCTGTTATTGGTGTAATATTCAGGTATTTTATAAGCTTGTGAATATAAACAGTAAAAGTAATTACTTGAAAATTCAAAAATATGATATTTGAGCTCGTATATTTCTTAAGTTGTGTCGATTCTAAGTAAATGATTGGTATTAGCATTATCGGATGTGGTCGGTAGGTATAGGTGATATGCATAGATGATACGTGATATGGCTGGATGAAAATTTGGTTAGAGCAACGCGCTGGAGTACCTACCCATGTTCTAGGTCCAATCAGCTCAGTGATAAGACTACTACCAACATTTAAAATGGGATAATAAAACGTCTTTATTATTTTATCTCTCATCTTTCTGTAGTGTAATAAAGAGCCCTGCTACATTTAGACGCTGTAGTTATTAGGTGATAACATTTAATAACCACGCCGCTGGTATCGATGTCTGTGTTTAAGTGCCAAAGTTTTGGCTGAAAGGCAAACTTCTAGAATTATGGTGACATTAAAGTTTAGTGTGAAAATGGTCCGTTTATTCTTCGATATCCACAGTTACCATCAATCGAGGGCAAGAAAGTTTGGATATAAGATCTACAATGTAGGTACCTAACTACTGTCCAATTTTTTACTTATCCTATTTAGTAGGCAGTTTAACGAAAATCCTGAAACGGAACATAACGGAAGACACGCATTATCATGTTAGTCACACATTTACAGTAATGTTTAAGTGATTTAAAAAGAGAATGAACGAACGAAAGTGAATGGTTTTGTTTAAAAAATAAGACAAGTTAAAAAAATCCCGAAGAATACATACCTACCGTACGTTGTATTTAATTTAAGCCACTTGTCTTTACTTTTATTCTAAAACGGTCCTCTAATAGTTTTAATCTGTGGAGGACCGCAATGTACCTAAAGATAACTTTTTTGTCTATTTTTGAGTTTTGAATTCGTTTCTCAGTTGGTAGGCTAAGTTTCCATTTAGAAGTTTTTGAAAGCGTATGATTCTTCTACTTTCTATTAAGTTCTAGTAAAGAAAGATGTTGAAACTGAAAACATGCCTGTTTAGACTAAAACTTTACTCTATATTTAGGTGACCTCAAATCCGAATACTGAATATTGTATGTTGAAAGGAGTTATGCTATCGAATATTCTGCGGTGTTTTGAATTAAGTCTAAGTTTAAGTAAGGGATCAAGACCTTCATAATTATTTATAAATACTTAATTACCCGTTAATAATAACGAACCGGGGTGAAATGACCTGCATTTGATAACAATTTCAACCTTGTTTCATGTGAAATTAAGTATGTGCTGAGGCATTCTCTACTAGACAACACAGTGAAGTAGAGAATATGAGGAAGGTGTACACGGTACATGAATGAAAATAAAGGTAGATAAATAGATTACAAAATCTATAGCTAGATACAACCCGCATTTGTCTGTTTTTTCGGATGACAACTCTATCAGAATGACGTAAGACTTGTTTAATAATTTTTAAAGTTCTTACAAGCTTAAGGCACTTCATTAAAAAAATTAAATATTTTTTAAAGTTCTTACAAGCTGAAGTACCTACATAAGAAATATAAATTCGATTGAAATACTCGTCTTAACTCAAAGTTTTATGTAACCCCCGTCCTTTCTCGTCTCATCTCAAGTGAACTTCCGTACCTTACCATAACCCGATTCGATAAGAACTCTTCCGTTATAGATCTAGTTCGTCATACCTACTTACTCTATTGAACGAATTACCTACTTACTTTTGGGTTTTGTCAACCCTACTTGTTGAAGGATAGCTCTTGATTTCCGGTCTAGGTGATATTGTGAGAGATAAGTTTGTTCTCGTGTCATTGGGGTTTGTAATGTTTTTTAGGGTTCTGTATAAAAATTGGAATTCTTATAGCAGTGGTTCCTAACCTTTTCAATAGGACCATTAAATTTACTCCGGTGACCTATGAGGAAAACTGATTTTAACCTGTCTATAAAATGTTATCGAAAGAAACTATACAAGTAACTTTTTTCCGTAATAATTAGGTTTTTTAAGTTGTATTTAGGTTCTTCATTATCTACGTAAAACAGCTGATTTACCCCTGCGGGGGTAATTACCCCGGGTTAGGAAACCAGGCTTTATAGTTTTGGCAGGTCTAAAAAGCTGCGTCTAAAGTTGTATCATTATGCGATTATAATTTTCTTATTACCAAAAAATTCCGTATAAATAACGACCCAGGTTCCTGAAGTAGTAAAGTGGGGAAGATTTTTTTTCACGTCCAATTTCGTCGAAGTCGTGTGTACGCATCACGTCATTCGTCTCATAATGGAGAAGAATATTCCTCAAATAGTTTGTAATGTAGAGCGTGTTAATGAAATGGACCTACAAACGCTCGAAAAACATTACGCTCCTTCTATCGCAATGGGGTAAAAATGCTCAAGCACTACAATATATATTTTTTAAACCTAATCTGTATCATCTTCTAGAACAAGTCAGGAAGCGAAGTGAACACTATTCCAAGCCGAAGCTACGTGGCTATTGGTAGTAATTAGTACAGCGTCCATCATTGGGTTCAAAATACCCGTTGCAGTGAAGAAGAGCTCGCGTTAACTAGTTCGGTATTTAGTTACATAAGCTGAAAGTTTCACCGGAGTTTCAGCCCGGAGAAACTTGGGCGATTACCACAGCGATCGGTTCTCGTGATAAAGTTAACTGCGAATGGCCGGTTTAGGTATTTACTTTCCTTGAATACCCTTCCAAACTAATATATAGCCTGTTATGGCATTTCTTAGCCATCAGAAGAATATTGTGTATTTTCAGTAATCAGGGAGTATTGAGAAACTTCTTTCGTCGTATTTTTTTTTTTATTTAATGTGCTACTTTTACGCTAGAGCTTTTAATTTCATTCGTCCATTGTGGGAGTGAGGTAGGCTTTTAATTTTGTTAAAATACTTTTTTTTCGTAGTAGTGTTTTTTGTTTTTCTATTAATAACATTACTAGTATCCTACACGTGTAACTAATTAATGGACACTATTCCCCATGGACGTTAAAAAGGTCACAAGGACAAGCGAACCCTATTAATGGGTTAATAGGTATTTTTTCATTATAAACTTCATAATTAGCAGCACTATCAAACGAAATCTCATTAGACTCGCTAACAATGTCGTTAGTTCAGTGTCGTTAGTTTTGACGTGACGACTAGGTACATAATTAACCTCAATGAAACGCGCCGTAAAATCTTTTTGAAGTGAAAACATCACACGATTACCAGCTTATAGGTTCGGCTTAGCCTCCGTCACTCGTTTCAAAATAACCTCTGGAAGTTTTATGAGGCCTCTTTTGTTTATACGACTCCTTTTTGTAACGTATCTACGCAATATAGAGAATTGGTATCTGATCTAAGTATAGACGTATATAGAGCCAAGTCCTGACGCCAATATATTGGTGGAGAGGTTTACAACAAACTCAAGTACTTATCGGAAGTTACGAAGCTGTTCGAAGGCGTTCGAGATAGCCTAACGATTATCATCTAAGGTTAACGACCGGTAACCGTCTTAACGTGTCCTCTGAAGCACGGAAATGCTGTAGATTTTGCCACTAGCAGTCAAGTCATCAACTTTCCAGTCAATCATTTAGGGTCGAGAAACCTGCCAAACTATTAAAGCTTCCTACGAAAGCATACCATCTGGCAAACTAATCCAAACCAATCTGGATTGAAATACATAATGTCCGCTGTTATGAAAGATTTTCAACCAACTCTTTCCATTGCCAGAACGATTTATCTAAGTCGTATTATCACTATTCATCGGCAGAGCACAAAGCGAAGTCGTGGTTACAGAACCTTGGTGGATGACTCGCCAGCTTTCATCAATTTCACAGCTTTTCCCTAATCTTCTTTGTCAAATAACAATGGACAGACATTGGTTTCTTTAGAATTGTCTTGAATGGTGAATATACTCGTATTAGCGGGATTATGATGTTTAGATAGTCCGGGGATGTCAGGGAGTCTTCTGGATAGGTATTTGTAAAAGTCCAAGGGAACCCGTAGGTTTTTTGTTTGGGAAATCCAATCTATAAAGAGATACGAGTGAGTTAAGACATTTTCGTCCCGCCGCCGCGCCGACGGTTATGTATCTTGTGATGCCAAATGCTATGTCAACAGGTGAGTTTAACTTTATCCGTGGATCAAAGGTGCTTGGGACGAGATTTGGCCACGAGGATGGATAGATCTGTAAGTGACTTTAAATGTTCAATACAGAATCGAGTGGTGATTATACAAGGCGCTAAGAATTCACACTATAGCATTTCCGGAACTTCTTCCTCTTGTCATTCAAAACGCTTTCTGCCATAAATATCCGGTAGTCCAGTGCGTTACAGCCAGTACGTAGCTAAAATTTTTAGTAGTTTTGAATTTCTTTACTGGGGTTTGATCTTAATCCAGAGGGAAAAGTATGTGTATGTGTGTGTGTGTGTGAGTGAGTGTGTGGGGGAGGGGGGTGTTAGAGTGTTGAACTATTAAATCCCCTCACTACAGCTATGCATGGTAATAGAAAAGAGAGGAATAGTTCTCAAGCGAAACAAGACGAGTTGTTTGGCGGCTGGTCAAATAAGAGTGTTGCCAAGCGGAAGGGAAGGTAAACATCAAAGAAAATCGTTATCGTCTAAAATATATTTTGCTGTTGTTTATTTAATAACAATAATTAACAGGAAATGAACAAGACGCGAAGCGAACGAACCGTCTAACGGCCATAACTTGATTGAATGGCGATAATTACTCTTTTCACCGCCATTATGCCTCGTTTTACGAACAGTTTTAATAATGTTTTAGAGGAAAACAAATTGAAAGAGCCAACATTGCTTTTATATCCAATAAACAAAGGTCGATACTCTGATGAAAACAATAACATAAACAACAAAATTAATTTAATATCACATCAAATTTAAAACGTCGGCAGGTATACATTTATTTGTACGTGAATTTTATGTTCAGAAGACTAGATATTATTTTTATAGCATAGTCTTACAGAAGACCTATAGAATTTGTGAGTTTGAAGTCTTATAGTAAGACTAGGTACACACTAGGAAGCCAGGCCACCCGGCGGCAGCTGAAGTATTAGGAATTCGTGTGCGGGTTCCCATTTAGGTCATAATTATGTTCGTTATTACTAGCCTAGGCTAAAGAGAGCAGTTTTGCAATGGAGACAGATTTTATAATATTTCGTATAACTTTATTTAAGGGACGTCTGAAGATAATTTGCCCGAAGAAAGGTTAAAAAAAGTTCAAGTTAAAAAGAGGTGAAATTTTCGTTATCCCAAAAAAGACAAAAGTTATAAAAAAATAACGGTTTTAAATAAGCTTCATTTTAGTGGATTAACTTGATCAAGACTGGTTGAACTGATTTTTAGACCTTAGTTTTAAAGATAGTATAATTTGATTTGATATGTACCTACTCGTATGTTAAACTTGTACTTATTTGTATGTAAACCTAAAGAATCGGATTGTATTTGCGATGAGAAAGAATTCCGTGGCGCTTGAATGATGGAAGTAATATGCAGCGAAACGTTTCCGTGTCGGCAAATTGAATTTTAATAAAATCGCGAAATGATTGACGCGAAAGAGCTATTGTGACCGACATGACGCGTTCTAAAAGCTACGCTGGTACAGACACCAACTGTGTGATTATTTACATTTTTAAAACGAAAAACTTTTTCGAATAACGCTCTTATAACGTCGTGGCAGTAATTAATAATGTTTTAAATCTATCAATATTTAGTAAATAAAGTAATTAAAGCAAAAAATTACTTAATAGTTATTACCGATTTTCAAGCCCGGGGGTCCGTAGCATTTTGCCACTCTTGCCAACATAGTTATAATTATGCCACTGGGTATCGTAGTGTTAAAAACCTCGTAGATACCTTTGTATAGACGTGTGAATATTTCCAATATTGGATTCATATAGGCGGCCGAAACAATCCATGGCAGGCCTCGCTAGCTCATCTGGTTCAATGGTTTTAATCACTATAATCTGGTGCGATGGTGTCGGTGTAATGGGTTTTCACATCCTGTGAGCGGTTTCATAGCGTTTTTACGCACGTATAATCTCGTCTTTGGAAGCGCATGTAGGCACGTACCTATAGGCGCGCCTTTTGATACACGCGCAATACCATTGTTGGAAAGATATCTTTTCTATCTCTCTTTTTCAGTAATTAAACCTCATGGCTACACTTTCTGAAGGTTTTCTGAAGCATAATTTCAAAGCGTATCAAAAAAATCTCGTCTTTTGTATAATGTTATTGATATCGATTCAACATTATAGTCGATAGTAATGCAAGATCTCACGTTCAATTCCACGTTAGAGCCTGAAATTAATTTAAATAGTAGATTGTATTTGATTCCTTTGGTAGTCTAATCCTACTAAGGGACTGTTCAAATATTACAAACCGCAATTTGGTTTTTTCTTGTTACAACGCCTTACGTAACATTGTGTTCTTTTTGTCCAAAAAAAATGTAGGGAAATTAATTCTTGTAATTCGGCAAAATGACAACATTTTTAGATAAAAATGGTCAATTCTGTGTTACGGGAATTGTGCTCAAGATGACATAGTCAGATAAGATGACACACTTAGAAAATTGACTCAAAAATCCCTGCTACGGGTGAACTAGTGACGTTTTATAGTGTGCATATAGATGGCGGTAGTACTCAGATTCATTAGGTCGGAAAGCAGACGCAGATTACCAAGTAGTGAATGTTTTAGTCATTTTGATGAGCAAATAATTTTGCTTTCGGTTTTGTTTGGTGGTGAAAATACATGTAGGGTTTAGGATCTTTAGTTGGACTACTTTGCTATGTAAAATTGTATTAATATACGATACAAATTTTGAAAAACCCGCATTCAAACCTCAAAGTTTTGTCGATACAGTTCAAATAAAACTTGCACATAAATTGGATAAGACGACATACCAGACGTGGATATAAGATGACATAGTATTTCATTTTTACCCAAAACGGAACGGAGATGGTAATGCGTTTGGGGTGAGAGGTTGTGTGTTTGTTCGTTTGTTTGTGCAAACCTAGTTGATAGTCCACCAATTTTTTATACAAATAAATAAAACGAGTAGGATAATTATTATCGTATAAGATGACATACAATTACGAGTAAGACACATTACTATGTCATTTTAAACCATAGATATGTCGTCTTACACATGTCGACCTAAGTGCAATTTCTTATTATTTTTAAGTTTTTATAATGTTTATTGGTCTAAAACTAAAATAATTTCGTTGATTTTGAAACATTTAATAATACACGCAATATGCTGATCTCACTTGACATCATTTATTTCCAATATTTACCTTCATAGAAAAAGTATAGAAAAGTATAAAAAGGTATAGAAAAACGTTACGGCGCGTTACATTGGGGACAAAAATCTTCAAAAATTGCGTTACGTATCACTTGAACGATTCCTAAACGACACTAGTAATTAATAATTAGGTACCTACTTAGCTTAAAGACTCAGTAGTCCACCTTTTCTCAATACAAAAACCCGTAATAAATAAATAATTACACAGCACAAAGCCAAGACAAGATATCATTATTGTAATTCAATGAAGCGTTAATATGGTTGTTAGGATATAATTGGATCAATTCGCACAGGGTGGGCGGACGGTAGGGGGCGCGCGGGTCGCATCCATCAATCGCCATCAATCAACAACTATCTCCCATTCGCACCACAAATCGGTTTCGGTGAGCTGATATTAGATATTTGTAACAAAAAACCCTTCTGTATTTGCCCTAGTTTCGTTTACGCCTGACATTTAAGAGTTTTGTACGGCTGCCCTTAAACGATCTAACCATTACAAAGCTAAATGACAAACATATCTTCAAACCTTTTTTATACTAATTGGTTTGACAAACTCGTCAACCATAGCATAGCCCTACTTGACCAAACTTGCTACGAGTTATAGGTAATATGTACTTGAAAAGTTCGAGTACCGCTACTTATGAGTTTTAAAGGCACTCTTAAGTTTGTATATAAAACAAGGGTACAAAGTTAAACCTCATGCATAATGTCTCTATTACGTTACTTCATTAGAAATAAGTATCCAAGTCGACCAAAAAAGCGATCTATTATAATAATATTTATTTATATTTCAGTTCATTTAAGGGAGAAGTCGGCAAACGTAATAAACAAACAAATAAACAAAAGGTCAAATTTGAATTACAACAAAAAAAATTAGAGCCAAATCTGCTTGTTTATAGGGAAATAAAATGGCGCCTTCCGTAGATAATAGTGATAGAGCCGTACTTAAGGAGCCAAAGAGCCATCAGCTCAGGAGCCTTACTTTGCCGATTGATATAAGGCAATGGCAACTTTAAGTCATAATAAGTAGGTGACAAACGAATACATGTGCAATGGGATTATAAATGGTAAGTACGCCTTTTAAAAATTACATTTAAAAATGAAGATGAAATTATATCTTTTTGTCACAGAGAATAAAATACTTATATAAAAAGCTTAATTATTGCTTAATTTGACAAGCTTAGAAGATTTACCGCTTACACTGTAATTACGCTTTTTATATACTTATATGCATTCCGTAGACGGTTAATTACTATTTAATTATTTATTTATTTATTTGCGACATTGGGTGATTCCCGCTTCTGTCCGTATTTGTCATTTTATGACTTAGGATAATGTATTGCAGGCAATTCTTTTATCCAATAAATATTGATAATGGATTTCATTGGACTTCTTCATCGTTTATCGTGAACCATCCCTTATAACCATATCTTGTTTGCTTCGAGCAGTATTCGTCAGTAAAACAATAATTATGCGACAAGTCTCAAAATAAAAGAAAAAAATAAAAAATCCTTTCGTTTTCACTACATACCTATATTCATACCTGTTTTCACATTATACCTTTTACTGTTAAACAAAAATAAACTATACTAAATAGATACTGTTTACAGTGTAAAAATGTTTCTCATTATGAATGTTAAACTATAAAGTTAAACTTACGTTACTTAGGGAACTTTAATAACTGGAGTAAATTCAATAATTCAGTATACTCACATTTGACGTAAGGCAAAATTAAAAAAATATTGGATTTATCCCAAGGGAACCTATAATCGGAATAAAAACTATCCTATATCCTATTCCTGGATGCAAACTATCTGTGTGCTACGTTTCAGCTTAATCCGTTCAACAATTAGGGCGTGAGGGACTTACAAACATCCAAATATCCAAAGTTCTTTACAAAAACTTTCACATTTATAATATTAGTAGGATTAATGTAGAGCCATCTTATCCCATCCGATCTATAGTATCCTAGATACCTC
>LGAG01000043.1:200741-249720 GCA_001278395.1 Lerema accius | reverse complement strand
GTATCACATCATGTTTATTATAAACATGCATTGTCATCAGGACTGGACCAGTGTGTAAAATTCTAGCTCAATCGGACACCGGGAAGTGGGTGAAATTTAGCTTGCAAGATTTGATTACAAAATTCCTTTCGTTTTCGCTACATTATACTTTTTACTGTTAAACAAAAATAAACTATACTAAATACTGTTTACAGTATAAAAATGTTTCTCATTATGAATGTTAAACCATAAAGTTAAACTTACGTTACTTAGGTAACTTTAATAACTGTAGTAAATTAAATAATTCAGTATACCTACTCACATTTCACGTAAGGTATAATTTAAAAAATATTGGATTTATCCCAAGTGAACCTATAATCGGGATAAAATTTATCCTATATCCTATTCCTGGATGCCAACTAACTGTGTGCTAAGTTTCAGCTTAATCCTTTCAACAATTAGGGCGTGAAGGACTTACAAACATATAAATATCCAAACATCTTTAGAAACTTTCACATTTATAATATTAGTAGGATTAATGTAGAGCCATCTTATCCTATCCGATCAATAGTACCTATCCTAGATATCTCCCTGTCATAATAAACTGCAAATATGCCAATTATCTTCAAAATCTAGGAATTGCCATCTCAGATACTATTATATGTAAGCATGATAACATTTGTTATCCATGCGTTTTTTACGTTAGTTATTTTTGTAATTAATAAAAGCTTTATGACGATAATTTAGATAATTATAAATGTTTATTATTATGCTATGAAGAAATGTAATGCGTAATTAACATACTATCGTACTTATACAGGTGGAATATTATATTTTAATAGTTTGTTAAATTAATACACTATAAATTAATAATAATAATGTTAACACATTGATCTGATGATGACAAATTAAAAGGTTTTCTTTCTTCATTAATTAATAATAGCAGCAAGCCAGAAGTAAAATATTTTTAATCTGTAGTTAAACTTTTTTTTTATTAAAGTAAGTTTTAGTTTGTTATGTGCTTTCAAAGTTGGAAAAGTTATGCGCACATTCTGTAACTTTTTCACTATGGTGCGGAAAATTTGGAAAACAATTTAGGAAATAGACCCGCTAAATACTTTCAACCATTATTAGTTTTAAACTTTGCGCTGTTTTCAGTTTCCCAACTTTAGAAATAACCTTGTTTTCCATAGTATTACCTTGAACTACAAAAATATATTTGCTGCCGACAAAATTTTAATTTGAATACGTTACTCATTTCATTGTTTTCATTCATTATTATTGTTATAGGAACTTTTTATTTGTTACTTTAAAGTTATTACGAAATTCTTTCACAATTAAAATAATGACGTGGATTAAACAAACCACCCTGTATTTGTAGCAATGATCATTAATGTAAATAAACACATGGTATTAAAAAAAATCGCTACTAGCAATAATATATAAAACGGTATTTTCATGATACAATAATAGAATTGTCTAAGTAACTTAACGAGTTAATTGTGTGTGAAATTAAAACAATTTAATATGAAATTGGTTATATTACTTTGTGCTATTGCAGTGGTTATGCCTGCTCCGGCTAAAGTAAATATTTTTGTATCTAATTTAATTAATAATAATATCTAAAACACGTTGTTCTGGAACGTGTTGTATATTTTAAAGCAAAAGTTAATTATTAGAATTTCTTAAAATTCTTTTAAAGATTTTCTTTCACACACGAAAAAAAAAATTGCTAAATCAATTGAAAAGTTGTCTGTATTTTTATTATTATTTTTAAATTTCCAGGTAACATTTCCTCTGCCAGAGGAATCTTTAAAAAGAATGCACAGTGTCGGAATACCCTGTGCGGAAGAGTTCGGAATAGATCTTTCTTTGGTGCGTAAAGTCGGGGACCCGGATGCAATTCCTAAAAGTGAAGCTACCGATAAGTTCCTACATTGTTACGGTGTTAAAAGTGGTATATTAAATGAAGATGGCCACATGAACTCTCATAAACTAGTAAGTATTCTAGGAGACCATCCACTTGTAGAAGAAGCAAAACAGGCAGTTAGTAAATGCAATCAAATTATAAAGGAAGACGCAGTAGCCACCGCGGTAGCTATGCATGCATGCTATATTAAAGACTTCCCAGTACATTATGTTTTTTAAGTAATGCGAAATGAGACAAACAATAAAATTTCATTGAATCAAATGTGTGTCTTTGCTGAACTATTACCATACCCTACAACTTTGTCAACTAGCGATAATCGGTTATCTAGATATATGTTTCAAGACAAATAACTCAGATAAAGTTACGTGTTTATACTATAATAATATAAAGCTGAAGAGTTTGCTTGAATGCGCTAATTTCAGGAACTACTGGACCGATTTAAAAAATTATTTTAGTGTAAGATAGTCCATTTACCAAGGAAGGTTGTAGGCTGTATAACATCACACTAAGATGAATAGAAGAGTAGCAGCAATAAAAAAGATTGCGAGAACGGGAAAATTACGTGGGTGGAGCTTCGGACGATTGTTAGTTCTATATACATTGTTATTCACTTGCTATTATAATATCGCAACCTACAAATCGCTATTTTTCAGAGCAGCGTTTTAAAGTAGTACAAAGACGAACCTCACATTTGCGTTTGCGTAACGCAATTTTATTCATATCAGTACGAGTATGTGCAGAGAATGTCGAGAATCTAATTATCATAAAAAATAATCACTATTACTATTTTCTCAAAATACATTTGCGGAAATTAGACAATCAGTCGTGATCGCTAACGTCTCATAAAGTCACGTGTCGCGAATCAACAACCACATTTAAGTTTAGAAATTAAATCATTATATTTTATAATATCTTTATTTAACTGGATAATCCTAGGATTAAGTTTATTAAAAAAGCAGATGAGAGTTTTCTCCCTGCTTACTCTCTTAATACGCGAATCAATTAAGATAAATCAGTGTTGATTGAAAAGAATGGTAGATACGGGTTAAAAAAGGAAGTAAAATTCTTATTTAATTTTCTTTTTTTAAATATTATCTGATAAAAATATTACATTTTGGAGGTACTTTTCATTTACGATTTATTTCAAAAACCGTCACAAAAAAGTCTTCTTTGAAGATTATCGGCTTATTTAAAAAAAATCATCAAAAGCACTCTTTTTCGTAGTATTCCAAATAAGTAAATGGTATAACATTTGCTGCCTAATCAATATTTCATTACTTCGAGGCCTCAGACACCAATTAATTATTTATTAGGGTCACCGAGAAGGTCCTTTGAGGTTTGTACTAGACTGATTATCACAAAGGTTTCACACAACCCCAACTGTTACAAAACGTCGATTTAATCGAGAATTAGTTAAGCTGGAGAATTAATCAAATATAAATTTAGCTTAAGTTTCTAGAATAGGTTACATTGACAGAAATTGTAGGATTGTATTCCTAAATTATTATATATATACTAATAAATAAGGCTGAAGAGTTTGTTTGTTTGTTTGTTTGAACGCGCTAATCTCAGGAACTACTGGACCGATTTGAAAAATTCTTTGAGTGCAAGATAGTCCATTTATCGAGGAAACCTATAGGCTATATAACATCACGCTATGATGAATAGGAGAGGAGCAACAAAAAAAAAAATATCCAGAAACGGGAAAATTACGCGGGCGGAGCCGCCGGCGACTTTTAGTTACCAATAAATGAAGGTTCACAAAAAACAAATCGTAAATTATATTCACACGCATGTAGGCGCGTATGCTGAAACTACCGTATAACGTAGAAAAATACGCTAGTCTGAATCCGCACTAAAATGCCAAAAAATATTTCTGCCAAAAACTTTCAGTGACGTATAATTACTATACCTATATAGGGTACCATACTTACCTAGAGTAGTTACCACATCCAGAATTTTACATCAAACTTTCGTATTCACTCTGTATCTTTTTATCATTGTAAGTTTTCGTCGTATATAAATTCATGGAGTATAAAAACAAAATGATATTATTGAATGTTATGCTTAAAACTTTCCATTGCGCTGTGTTTTAAATAGATACATCAGTTTAAATAACGATAAAATTCTATGTAGTGTAAATCGTTTTCTTGCTTCAGTAATTAATTGTACGTGCTTTTTTTTATTTTGACTCTAAAAACTTTTCTGGAAATTATTTAGTATTATTAATTAAACATCTTTTTAAGTCGCATTCTCTATAGAGAAGTAACAACATTTATTGTTTTATAAATGTGAGCAGTTAACGCTACATGAGCAGTTGAACTGGTATAAAATATCAGACACAGCTGTGAGACGTGATTAAGTCAAAGATAATTATTCCATTGGCTCTATCGACGACAATCGTTGAGATAGTAACAAGAACAAGAATTGAATGCCGTAAGCGCGATGAACGAGAGAAATTATTGAGAAAACATTTCGTAGATTTTCGCAACGATTTGCTCCGAGGTTTGTGTGTTCGCCTGTTTGCTACTTCCATAAGGAATTAACTATTTTTTAAAGAATGGAACTTCTGATAGAATAATATATCCGTTTTGAGGCTTTTTTGTGTGTTAAATGTAAATAACAGGTTAAAATAACAAAGCAATCTAATAAAGTACCTAATAATTTTACCTCTAGCGATTGATTCATTAATCATTAATTGTGAATCGGGTTTTGAATTATTAATTCCTTAATTGAGGAAAGAGGTTTGAAATTAATTTGGGAGTTGAGAAATTAATAAGGAGCATGAACTATCTGATAAAATCTTGAAATCGTCGTGACGAAGTTAAAAATTACAAAAAACCAACAGCTATTATTCGTTTGACGTAATCGTTAATTTTTTCTGGTTAAAAAACTCAGTATTTATGATCTCATAAAAATATGAATTAATATTAAAAATGCATCGTTAAGACTCAGTGTACATAATTACTATGAAGATAAAAAATAAGGAAACAATTCAACGTTAAACATCTTTAACTAATCGTTATTAATATCTAATCGTTACTAATTATTTTTACTCGCTAAAGACATCTAGCATCTTTTAGTGAGACACCGCAATACTCAGACTAGCTCATTTGAATTGAAATTCATAGAACTTCAATACCCGTGTCAAGTGAAAGGGGCTTAAATTATCAATATCTTAGAAATGATTGTTTTCAGATGTTACCCTGTCTTTCTTTAGCGATGTGGGTATTGAAAGACACTCAGCACTTATAGCTTGGTATAAACTCCATTAAAGTAAATTAGTCTGACAGTTTGGGTCAAGTAGGTAGCCGATAAGTTACTATTTTATGTTAATACCAGAAGACAGACAGACGTCATTTTGCAATTTATTCTATCCCTAATAGTTTGGTTGAACCCTTAGTTTCCTACATCTTGTACTCCGACCTATAATTTTCGTATTCCTTTTCTAAATTCTCAACCTAATACCTATATAATTAATATTAAATTTTGACCTCAATATGATTTGTACCTACGCCATAAAATTACAAATGTGAGAGCATGATTCCATCACTATGTAACCACATTTCAACAAATAAAATATTTCATTTCATTCCATTTCATTAATCAACTTTTGAAGTATCTAGATATCAACACCACTTACTGGTACCAATTACCGGGACTAATTATTGTAATTTTATGCCATGCTCAGTACCTCTGAAATTTTATACATCACAAATGTTTTTATTTAAATTTTTCTGTTTTTTTTTTAATCTTCCTAGAAGAGTTCAACGACAAACAGACGTGCGCAACGTTTTTTAAATAAATATAAAGATGTGAAGAAGTAAAATAAGATTACTCATACCTTGTAGAATAATAAATACAAACGTCGGACAATATCAAAAAAGTAAATTGCTTTGATGTTATTACGTTGTACCTACGCGTAAATTCAAGGCTCATAGCCTGGCAGCGCGGTGCGATCTTTATCTTTAATGTAAATCCTAATTGTAAATGTAATAACATTGAATGGGTAATTAATGTAAAATGAAAAAGCCTTTTTTTCTATCTAATTAATTTGTACGGAACAAGAATAGCCTCATATTATTTTGTCTATGCTAATATTATGAATACTTAGAAAAAATATTATGTCTATTAGTATTGAATATGCACCCTAACTACTGGAGCAATTTTAACCAATTTTCACAAATAAAAAGCTATATTTTCAGGAAGTAACATAGGCCATAAAATATTTCGAAAATGTAACCCAACATTTGAAAAAATACTTCAAAAATGTAGTACAGTCGGCAGTGAAAAGGTTACATTTAATTTTAACTCCATCTGTAGTGTTAAGGCTTCCCAGACCCTCATTATGACTTCAACACTTTTGCTGAGGGACCATAATTATGTTGGCGTAAAAACGCAGAATACTTTACGCTCGAACTAACTACTAATCCTAGCCTACCTATAACAAAGAGCAAAATAGATTTTATTCCCTGCTTACACTGTGTTTATTTATATTAAACCAGAGATAAGAAGTCGATTAAACTTCAAATTAATGAATGAGGGGAATGAAGGAATTTTTTGTCACTAATGGTCACCCATTCATATTTAGATCGCTCCCACCGACGCTTAACTTTGTCGATATCATAAAATCGTTGGAAGCCACTGGAACGCTTTAAATTATACATATTTGTTTATTTTCATTCATACATACTTATTTTTCGTTCTGCGATAATTATGTAAATTATCTAAAGTAATAGCTAATTACTGTAATTACATACTAATTGCTCCTGCTAAGAGGATTCGGTATAATTACGTATAAAAGAAGGCAACATAACATGAATCGTACATTGTTTAACTAAACCACGAAACAATTAGTTCAATATTTAGTGCAGTTTACTAAATTCATGATGAAAATTATTATAAGTTTGTGTGCGGTTATAATAGTTGGATCTGCCGTAGAACAGGTTAGTATTTTTCTTATCTATCCATCCATCTATGTGTCATAGAATTGCATCCATCCATACCAATCTCAGGAGGTCACAGGACGTCAATAGGACTTCCGTGCCGGGGTTTGAACTCAGGAATTCCCGTCTGAGAGACCAACGTTCAAACCACTCTGCTATCTCTGCTTTTGATATTGTTAATTGTGATAACTTTTCTAATGATTTGTATATGTCCCATTAATAATTTCGTGTAATCGTATTACTTTTAGCACTACTAAGTTATTAGATTCTATGAATGGTTTATTTACCCGTTAAAGGCTGACGACTTATTGTATAACAATTTTTGACAGACTCACAAAATTAATAATGGCATTAATACCAGGCCCACTTGTACTGTGTTCTAATTTTATGATTAAATTAACATTTCAGGAAGTCTACAAGTTTTCACCAGAGACTATTAGTAAATTGAAACAAATTGCAATGCCTTGCGCAAAAGAATTTAACATCGATCCAATAAATATAAAGAAATTGGGCGACAAAACGATTTCAAGGGATGCAGCTACAAATAAGTTTCTATACTGTTTCGGCCTTAACGCAGGCTTTTTAGATTCAAGTGGACATATAGCCGTTCAAAGACTGGCCACTGTTGTAAGGAATCATCCACGTGCAGAGGAATTTAAGGCAGTTATAAAGAAATGTGCCCAAATCACCAAAGAAAACCCTATAGCAACAACAGTTGCCAACCACATGTGTTATGCTGAAAACGCTCCAATACTGTTTGAATATAATGTGGATAATTAAAAACTCTGGCTTATTATTATACTACCTTTTTATTCTGAACTCCTGAGTTACTTCTTTTTAAATTACGATGAGCTATCTAAAGTCCATACGTCTCGTATCCTGAAAATAGTTACCGAAGTTAATCCAATGATTACTATAGACTAAATTTATTACGCTCTGGGCGCTTCAACTTTTAATTTAAACAATGAAATTAATTAGACAATGTACAATTGGAGGATGCCCCAACCTTTAATTCTATTTAAGCTGGAAAATGGGTAGCACTACTGAACCAAAATTAGCAAAACATAAATAAGCTAGACGACACAAGCACGATATAGGGCGACCCTAATCTGGATTCGAGTTTAATTGTGACAGTTTTCGTTCGTTGTTATGTTTTCCAATTGTTTAAGGTGCTGGCTCAATAAATACTTAAAAAAACAGTATAATAACTATTGTTTTTTAAATTAACTATACTTATGTAAGCGTAATTGTGACCACATTCGTGGCAACTTCTAATGTCTGTCTTATAAATATCACAAATTGCTCCAAATATTTTTACTAGTCCAACGATGCTTTCGAAGTTATCATTAGTATTGTAGATCACTGTAGTTTAAAAAAATATAAATGCAGGAAATAGCATAATCCATTGAATAGCTTTTTGATAGCGACGCTGGTGGTGAAATCGGCCTTAAACGTACTAGTCCCATTTAATTTGGAGCTGCAGATATTCATTTAATTTCAGGTACAAAGAATCTAAATTAGGTAGAATTTAATTCCACAAGAAAGGTCCTATTGCCGGTCATTTTAATAAATTAATGACACGTACATGCGACCTTTAGGTATTTGACAAAAGATCCCCTCGTTTTGCGATTCACGGCCCATATATAACGGAACAATAAAAGGTAGTGCTCCGTTTGAATTGACTTCAATAGAAATGGTCCGTTACTGTACCTTACTTTGCATTCGTTCTTTTCACTTACTAGTTAAATTATAGGGATTCTTTTTTGTTACTTTTGATTAAATTTAACTTTAACGTTAATGGTCTGTGATGTAATTCTTTTATTTTCTTTTAGACTGACTTAGATATCTTTCAATTAAAATTCTATATATTTGACACCGTCTCCAATTTTCAGCCGTCATCTCTTTATTGTTCTACTAGACGATGCCTGCGGAAGGGTAGTTACAAAAATATTGGATCTATCCCAAGGGAACCTATAATCAGAATACAATCTATCCTATGTCCTATTACTGCATGCAAACTATCTGTGTGCTAAGTTTCAGCTTAATCCGTTCAACGGTTAGAGCATGAAGGACTCACTCAACATCCAAACATCCAAATATCCTTACAAACTTTCACATTTATAATATTAGTAGGATTATTCACTATTAACTCTAGTATACATAATATCATTGCGTCGTCGTATCGAACGTTTTAAGAGAAATATCAAATTAATGTTTTGTATTGTTAAACGCAGGTGAGAGTCAATAGATTGAAAATATGATTTTCCTATACAAAAAGCACGGGTGTCAGGGCTTTGTTAAAATAAAAATGTCGTTACAAATAAAAATGTGATCACAAAGGAACCTTCAAAATGAAAAGAGCGTTATTTCCAACGTAACCCTCGGGCTTGCAGTATATTACATTGCTGATTCTGCATTATTGACCCTCCGCGGCCCGCAATGGAGCCAAACATCTTTTTTATTACGTCATAAACTGTAAAAACATAATTCAAGCCATAACTTCAAATGGGCTGGAAATATTACGACATTGTTATTTTTTCATTCTGTTGCCGTTTTCAATTTGTGTATCCCGAGTTGAGGTTTTGAAAGGACTTAGAAAAATAATTTTGGTCTCACTGGGTTATTGTGATACGTTATGATTTAATGTGTTTAGTCCTAGTTGCTTCTGGTTTTTTATGTAGTACGCGTCTATTCAAATTGACATTCACTGAGTTACTAATAAACTACTAGTATAGTATGTATTCAATTCCGTGTTACAGGTAGGTACAGTCAGTATGAGTGTGATAGCGTTTAAAAAAAACAAAAACGGCTTCATGACATCTTCCTTAACTATTCACAGTGCACCAGGATACTCTTAGCTTAGAATATGTTAAACGGCTAAAAAACAATTGACTTATTCCACAGTTCAGTTTCTGTTTGTATTCACTGGCCGAACACTATTAATTATATCGAGTTATATCCAAGTTATATCCTACTTCTTAGAAGCTGACATCAATGTATCTTTACTGGGTCTATGTACGAACATAATATTTGCACTAGGAGTCTAGATCGCTGACGGTTTTGGCTCTACGAGGATTTCTGTATTTGTTATTGGTGACTGTGATATTAACACATATATTTAAGGACCGTTTTTGATATCATTGCATATTTTTTTTATAAGTTCAAATCAAAATAACTTGTCAAAGTTGCAAATCGAATTAAATCACACAATTTAAAAATACACAATTATTACAATAAAAAAGTTACTGGTAACATCTTTTTTTCAAATATGGAATCACGTTTTTTAAAACAAAACATTTTCACAATTAAAAAAAAACCTTAAAACTGCCTAAAAGGAATTTCCTCCCTCGTAATTTACTCACAAATGGCACTAGACAAGGTTTAATCAAGATATTATTTTACATGCGTAAAAACGCCCAATGCGTTCAAGCCTTAGCCAATCAATTTATGACATCGTCTCGAGACAATAAAGTGATATTGAATTACCGACTCAATCATACCACACCCTGTCATCAGCCACCCATAGGCCTAAGGGCTGGCCGCCATAATGTTAATACGAGGGAATAAAACAACACACACGCCATCTATAGCTTTATTACTCAATCTTTCAGCAAAGTGGATTATGCATTAATTGGGTCGTGACAGCTTTGCGGTTGCTAGACGGATTTGGACTGTATTACTGGAGTGATTGCTTCTGTATGGTCAAGTTTATATACCTGCCTACCTACCTACCTCAATGTACTTGTATTTGTCCATCATATAAAGTGATTAGGCTTCTTTTAAGTTAGTGCTTTTTATCACCTAAGATTACTTCATCACTTTCCATCAAGTGTGATCGTAGTCAAGTGATCAAGTGCTAAATTACGTATTAAATGTTAATAAAAAAAGTTTGTGACTAGTTTTTCACTTAAGCATCTCTTTCAACCTTTAATTTTGGTTCCTGAAACTATAAAGCGGCTTTGTATAATAATGGTAAATAAAAAATAATACGTCAAAAATGATTTCGAACAGAATTTGAATTTTTGAAAAATTGTTATGGAACTAACGAAGTCGTAATATAAACTTTATTTAAATTAACGAGTCGGTTTCTATGGGCAATTACTCTATATACCAGAGGTTATATTTTTACGTGAAGGTGTACGCAGACACCTGAGGTTCATAATAAAAGGACGAGACGATTGACGGTGTGGGTGTCATTATAAAAGGCCTGTGAATGGCTTAGGCTACGTTTTCTAAGCACATGTTTTTTTGTATAACGTACTTTTACTTTTGTATAACTTTTGTAGGACTTCACATGACGTCAGTGATTTCGTGTAATGGTATAAATAGTTCAATTGAACTATTATAAGATGTTGATAATTTTGGAGTATGAGTTTATCCAACGTCGTATAAGTCATGCTATTAGCAGCATAGACAGTCGCGAACTATGGTTCAATTGGATCTTGGTTCGATTCCTAGTGAGGCAGAAATTTGAATAGTTTGGGTGTGTGTTCTTTGTCCATAATGTGATGTTGATAGCACTCCCGACACAGGAAATCATAGTTGGGTTAAGATTTGAAGTAGATATAACCGCCCAGTGATAGCTTAACACCAGTGCTGATTACAAAAATATTCTAGGATCAAGAAATTTGTTTCGCTGACATGTCTACCGGTTCAGTTTATAACATTACCCACGCATCATCATCATTACCCATAACTGTCCCATTGCTGGGCTCGGGTCTCCTCTCACAGTGTGAGGGGTACAGGCCATAGTCCACCAAGCTGGCTAAGTGCGGATATTGCTAGACTTCACACACCTTTGAGAACTTTATGGAGAACTTTCCGATGTGCAGGTTTCCTCATAATGTTTTACTTCACTGAAGTACCTAAGTGATAATTAGTTTTCAATGCGCAAGTAACTTTTTAGAAAATCTGGTGTGCGTGCCGGGGTTTGAAAACATGTATTCCGGTTCGGGAGACCAATGTTCAAACTACTAGGCTATCACTGCTAGTAGTATGTGTAGAAAGTACTTGTATGTAGTAGAAAGTAAGAATGACATTAAGATTTGTGTTAGGGTGTGCATTTTATTTAGGCTAAAGACCTAAAGGATAGCTAAGTCCTGAACAGTCACGTTTTTAATTACGCTCCTGTCACCTAAAAGCTAGTATATACACTCCTAGAAATCTCTTTAGATTTCTATTCTATTTCTGGTTTAGATTCCAATAAAGTTTAATCATAATTGTAACGCTTTGAATACTAAAATCAAAGGCCTCGGTAATAAATAGGGTTCTTATATAATTCTGTCAGTATTCAGTAATTGGGCTAGCTAACATAGTAATGTTTTAATATAGTGTTCATTAATACTTCAATCATATTTTATGTGCTCTTTAAATACTAACTAGAAGACTCGATAGACGTTGTTTTGCAGCATTGTATTTCTTAACTTTAGTTGATAGTTAGTCTTAGTTTTCCATATTTATTACTTTCCACCTGAAAATTTTTAAGTATCTACGTTTACGAGTAGTAAAACATTGGAAGACTTTTGGTTTAACGTTGGTAATAACTGTAATAGTTTGGCTGGTAAGTTATTATTTTAAGTAAGCTATTTTTTTATTTTAATATTTTTCGAAAACAGAAGCACCGCACTTACCGCTTCCAATTGTGGTTTTAAACTATAATAAAATCGTTCCGGTCCCGCATAAATACCCCACAGAACCTCTATTTAATTTGGTCCAGTCATTTAAGAGTTCAGAAACACATGTAGGTACGCTAGCTTTTTAATAAAGAAGAATGTTACGTAACTTCATTGCTTTTAACAAATGCGTCTAGAGAAATAAAAGCGAATATTTTCTCAAATATTTTTCTATTTATTGCAAATGGAAATATAGTCGCTCTGGTGGCACTGAATCCGACGTCTACAATCAACTTAAGAAAGGACTTCTTAGAAGTTCTTACTTTACTGTCGTTTGATAAGGGTGACCGCAAACGTCCGGAATTATTTAGATTCTGAATTTATACTGAGGAGAGTTGGGTTGAATGAGCGAGTAAGTCTTTTTTATTATGGAAATTTTTTCGTCGGCACAACTTACCCCTGGCTCTTTCTACCCTGCTTTCCTAAACTGTCAGTGTAAATTCATAACCTTCGTAAGGCCGGCAGCACATTGGACACGTTTTCGTACGAATTCTTCTCGTGCGGACACGTATGAACAGGTACGAACGATCCCAATATTAGAAGTAGGTACTATGGGAGCGCGCACACTGGGTGCAAGTACGTATACGTACGTCTAACGTACGTAACGTGTCCAATGTGCGGCCGGCCTAATTCCTTATGCAAATTCCAGACGTCTACGCCCGCCCTAAGATTGTAATAATGTTTCATTTTATGCAGAACAAGCAACCCTGTCAGGCATTCTATGGATGCAGTTAAGATTAAAAAAGTTTCTTTATATTCAATATAGTCTGTGCCGTCTACAGATAATAAAGTATTTTACTGGGTATAGAAATTTTAAAATTGGTTTTGTACTTTAGAAGATTATATCAGTAGGATTGTCGTTGGTGCCATGGACAAGATAAGTAGATCGTTGTGTCCTGTGCTGTTGTTTCGTGTTTTTATATTAATAACTACAAGGTATATAACGATATATTACGTTAAGATATAACTATTTGAAGCCAGTGATTCTTAAACTGGGTTCCGCAGAAACTAGTTACGCAGAATAGTTATAACAGTTCCGCCAAAATGATTTAAAGAATAAAATCTTCTTTAATAATACTGATTTGTAATCTATGATATGAGGTTTCATAAAATAAAAGTTATTTGGTTGGTGACAGTTATCTTTAAAGTTTGGGAACCTTTGACCTAAGCAACGGTAGATAATAATAAAAATCAAAGTACTCTATTTAAATGTTTTATTAATTTAATAATGGCAACATTACAATAATTCATTTCATTCCTATTCGCCATGGTCCTTCGAGTCATTCGTTATAAAATTAATAATATTAATTTTCGAAATAAAGTTAAACTTGTGAATAACATAAATAACACTTCTACTAAATGCGTATTTGATAACACAATTAAGCTTATAGGTACATTATACACCCATTATACTACAATACAAATTTTATCCATGTATATTTCAGATTACACTACTCTGTTTATACAGTCCACTAATTTGTACATATTAAATTCATTGTACAATATTATGCGTTAATTTATTATGTTATACAAATTATTTACAGTATTCTATCTAATCTTTACATTTTTTTATCTAAGCAACCCATGTAATCAATAATGTTATAGATAATATTTCGATGAATATATAAAAAATATATACACTACGGGTACTTTTTCTAAACGGGGGCTCACCATTTAAGGCCATATGATTAGCTGATCAAGTATAAATATAAAATTTGACCGCATAAATAATCAATATAGTTCTAGTAACAATTTTATCTACAAAATCCATGATCAGGTAATTAAACAGCCATTGAAAAAGTACCACATAAGGATAATAAAATTGTTCTTTATCATAATAAATTACACATGAAAAACTTTTATACATAGATTAATATTAATGGCTAACATAGATTAATTAAGGCAATTTAAAGTTACAAAACATTAAAAGAGATACAATAAATTATGTGCGTGAAATGCATCGTCTATGCTAATGAGAAATAATTGTAATAGAAGCCTTACTGTCTAGAACTTAAGGATCTAAATCTAAAGTACAGTTTCATTAGTGCAAGTCCTAGGGCCATTGACTAAAGAGTATCTACTCGAACCACCGTTTCTGCTCGTAACAGCTCCTCTTATAAAGAGTTCCTTGAAGGTTTCCCTAAACTGTCTCGACATGCCGCAATAAATAGCGAAGTTTATTGGGTAGGAGACAATGATGAAGAAGTTAGTGATTAAGATGAGGATGTTAGCGATGTGATAATCGAGGAAGTCGACTAGAGTGCTGGAGATGATATGAAGGATTGTGACAACTGCCACGGGAATCTCGACTAAGAGGAAGACGGTGACAACGACAATAAGCATCAAAGTCGTGCAGTTGGAGTCCCGTAGTCTTTTGCACTCGGATTTTCGGTTCTCTTTAAAAAGTTTCTGTCGGTTGAGCTGAGCGGTCCTCATGGCTCTGAACAAGAGGACGTTGAGGACTACCAGCGAGGTGCAGGGTATCAGGTGGACGAACAGAACTCGGAAGCCGAAATAGCTGATGAAGTACGCGTCTACTGACAGAGTTTGCACCCAGGGTGACATTTCGATCTGGAAGAAAGAAATTATACGTTTCATAATCACACATTAAAAAATCTGAAGCATACTGAGAGTTTCTACCAATGACAAACAGGGTGAGAAATAAAAGCACAAGATAAAATACTAAATTGTAGGTAACTTTCCTGACTTGTATTAAGGGCATTTTTGGAATTAGTTCGATATTTCTTGACGGTTTTGAATTAAAATTATTATAGTTGCAAATTGCGCTTCATCGATGTAACGAACTTGAAGTGGGAACTAGTTAGAGTTGCTATGGTGTTTGATTTATGGGCCTCCTCGGATTATGTGACCCTCTTTACAGCCTGCCTTTGTCGTTAAGTTAACATCGTAAACAAAGTCAACACAACATAATGTTTGGCAGCAACAATCTGTTATTAAGGGAAATACATGTAGGTACATCTGCCACATTTGTATGTCAACCAAAAAGATTAGAGCAACCGACGGTTTGGACATAATGTCTGGCACCATAGTTATTCAAACGCTTAGCAACAGTGTGTATATTATGTTTTAAGACTGTATATTATGGTAAGTGCGGTTTCAGACTAGCGTATTTTTCTGCGCGTAAACGGTCGTTTCAGCATACGCGCTTACACGCGCGCTATGATACGCGCTTCAAAAAACCGGACGCGCGTAAACTGTCGTAATTGGCGTGTTTGCTCGAACTGTTAAGGCGTTCCGTCGGTATCAACATTGATACGAGCTTAGTAGTGCGTCAACGCTCGTACCAGTTGCGCGTGTCAAAAGGCGCGCCTATATGTGCCTACATGCGCGTTCAGAAACAAGCTTAAACTTATAATACGCTGGTCTGAAACCGCCCTGAATCAGAGTATATCGTTAGGTGTTTCTGTTATCAGAATTGGAACTTCTATCAATGAACAGCATCACCATTTGCCTTATTAGCAGCTCAAAAATGCATGTTTTGGACAGTAACTTACCCGGCAGACTTCTTCGAAGTGTCCCCGCCATACAGTAACATGGGGCACGTACTGTCTGTCGAAGAACCGCGGGAGCTGATGAAGGAACGCTGCGATGCCGATGTAAATCAGACATTTCTTGACACGGGGCATCGTGCACCTGGAGATAGAAAACCGCTTTAAGAAAATGATGAACTTTATATGTAGAGTAATTCATTTTGAGTCTTAGCGATAAGACTGCCTCTTGTGTTATATAAAATAAATGATCTTAAATTATTGTACTATTTATTCTCCTTACGTGCACAGTAACAGTAACAGAATTGTATTGAATTGTATAATATTGTATTGCATAATATTGTCTTGTATAATATTGTATTGCATAATAATTGTATTGTATTACAATTTATCTCTTCTTTTTACTTTATTATTACCTAGGCCGTAGGCTAATTTACAGGTCTTTTCCATTAGGGCACGGTGAGATACTAGAAACACTTCTATTAACTAAAGTTTTCGGAGCTGTAAGAACGCGATGCAAACGCAAATACGTTAAAAGCAGAAATTACAATACGCGTGTATTCCCAAACCCTAAAAACCTTGAGAAAACTCTCCACCGCGTCGCTAAGCCCGCCTTTAAGGGCCCGGAACTTCGTGAATAATGGAATTTAAATAAATTGGCATTGATACAATTTGGAATAACTTTGAGAAAATGGACGACGTGATGGTGTATCTGTGGAAAAGTTAAGTAAACGGTTATAGACACATCTTCTTTAGATATGTATAATAAAATGAGTTGCTGTTCGTTAGTCTCGCTAAAACTCGTTAACGATTGAACCGATTTGGCTAATTTTGGTTTAAAATAATATGTGGAAGTCCAGAGAGGGTTTAAAAGGTGGGTAAATAAGGAAAATATTTTCAGTTTTTTTATTGATTCTGGTTTTTATTGATTGTGAATGAAGTTTGCCCGGTCAGATATTTTATTAATAAATAGGTCATGGGATTACATCAAGCCCTGAATTAAATATCGATAATGAAAATGAGTACAGAACTGAAATACCGTATGCCACGATTTAATGCCGAAACGCTTGCATTAAAAGTTTAAAACGGATTTAAATTCGGCTTCGGCATTTACGAAAATACATGCAATAATGATTAATAATGCACTGAGCATTAAGCCGCTTTTTGGAATATAACATTATGTATGATAATATAGTCAATATAACGCAAACTAAATTTAGTAATCATTTAATGAAAAAATAAAAATCGCGATTGCTAAAATCTGAGGTATAACGTAAAATTATAATTATGTTTAGCCTATGTCACTCTTAAAATGGAAACCAATGACACCTCACTTGTTGGAATCCGTAAAGCCCTTTGGTCTGTATAGCGTGTTAAATAAGTATACTGCCCTCTTGACGTGGTGAGGTTATAAATAGATACGCTTCATATTCAGCACCTACACACACACTTTTAAAACAAAGTTTTGTACCTCCAACATTGTTATAATTTCACTGCGCTCATTGTAAAGTAACGGGGGATGATAAAATATCTCAAAGCGTAATAAAACACGATCGTAACAAGCCGCAGAATTCAGCATCTACTTAATGAGCCCTTTTAGTACTCTTCGGAGTGTTCAAACGATGCTAGCACTTAAATTATTTCATTTGCCCGTAAAATTTTAGTGCGGCCGTTAAAAAGATTGAATCCGAAAGCGTTTTGAAAACAGTCAAATTGATAGCGATTTCGATCGTTAACGATAATAGGATCCGCTGAATGGATAAAAAAGTAATAAAATATAATTTACAGTGAGGATTGGATTTCTAATTCAATGTCAAATTTAAAATCATTTATTTAGAAGAGTTACGAGTAGGTTGTGGCTGAATAGGATTTCAAATTCAATTTGAAATTTAAAATCGTTATTAATTGTAGGTAACTATTACTGATATACTTTTGCACATATTATTTTTAACCTATCAACATTTTGGAAAAAAATATTTAAAACATGGAAGAGAAGAAATCATAAAAGAAACTCCTCAGCACATCACAAACATGAAAAACAGTAACATTTTTGCGTCTTGTTTGTATATGACTGCGATTGGCTTAAAAAAGTTTGAATATGTAAAGGAGGAGTAAAGAAAACAAGAGGAAACAAGGACTAAAGAAACAGGAAACCAAGAACCAATTATAATTTACCTAACCACTAGTCTAAGATACTAATTATCACTTGCTACGGTGAAGGAAAACATCGTATGGATAACTGCAAACCTAAGAGTTCTCCATAAAATTCTCAAAGGTGATGTGAAGTCTGCCAATACGTACTAGGCCCAACATGGTGGACTATGACCTGTACCCCTCACACTGAGAGGAGACCTGAGCGTAGTAGTGGGACAGTTATGGGTTGCAACACAGAGCAAGGAATTTATCTGTATGCAATAATGATAAAGACTAGCTAAAGCGTACATTCCAAAATTCAAATATGTGTCAAAGTTGCAATGTTTAACGCCCAATGTATACTAAAACCATTATAATCGAAACATAAACATTTGCTCAGTGCGTATTGTAAGCAAACAGCGCGGAACAGTCGGTGTGGATGGAATTTCGATGAACCGCAGAAAACAACTGGGATGTTTGTCATTGCGACGCCACGAGAACGTGATGTATCGTAGCAACGTCAATTTGTTGTCATAGCAACGGTGGAGTGGTGAAATGGTGAAATTCATTTACAATTTAGGGCCGGATCACATGTTTTTAAAGTGTCCACGAAGAGCGTTCTCAGCGCGTTTTTAAGGAAGAAAATTAACGTTTTTAGGGCGTATGTACTCGTATGTATGACCATTAATTTGGTACCTCTCAATTTAAACAGTCGAATTTTTTGTTTTTCTATTAATGATTACTAGTTATAGGCACGGTTTAAAGTTAATTAATTTTGAATATTTGTAATAATTTGGGTACCTACCTGCCTCCTACCCACCTATCTTTATTGTATAAAAACAGTCTTGTCCTAGCAAGTGTTCTTCACAACAAGACATCTATTAACTACTATACTTAACTTTAGTTAACAGTAACATTTTCACGTCGACGTGAGTTGGCAGTGTGCCTTTTGAGCGGTGGAGCGAATTCGACGAAACTGCACGTCAGTCAGACTAATTAGCACCTTTCAAGCTGCTCGCATTCACTTGCAAGTTTAGCGATCGCTTTACGAGAATTTTCACCGTTTTGGTGAAGTATTTTTGACTTAAATTTTCATAATTACCTACTTTACTTTTCACACCGTTGCTTTCGGTTTGGGCTATTGAGAAATGGATTATTTATTTGCTGTAAATCATAATATACTTATACCTACTTATATATTCTAATCTACCTATATTAAGATATTTACAACATATTTACAGGATACACGAGAATGTAATTACTTTACCATAGAAGGATTCCCTGATACTTCGCATACTTGCAATTTCCATTCAAAAGCACAATGAGCAAAAAATAGCGGAGTAAAACGTATACTTAACGTGAAATGGGTTTACGTTTTCAGTAACAGAAAGTACTGTCTGTTAGTTTACACTGCAAACAGAACGGTATTTATCACTGTCATTTCCGCTTGACACTTTTCTTGTAGAAATACAAGTATCACGTTCCCGGGTTGGAATTAAAAGGATTCCGTAATGCGTCCACTCCGTAACTCAGTCCGCGGTTGAAACCGAGTTTTAATACAACAAAATTATGTTCCAAGGTCCCAGTACTCCCAAAACGAGGATTAACTGCCTCATTGCTACGTCCCTCGTGCCCCAACATCCTTCAAAACGAGTAAGGTCGCACGTTACTACTTGAAATTCAACCCTCAAACTCTGTCATTATACGAAAATTCTAGACTGTAGCATGGTTGAATACAACGTAACATAAGCGTAACATAAGGTTTTGATATTTATGATACCTATAACTGACGACCCGTATGGCGCAATAGTAACTATGTCGGACACGGAATTTTGAAATTTAAATTGCTGTCTTCATTCTGGGTGATTCTGTGTTGTCCATAGCACACATAAAACAGGCAATCCTATTACAGCTATTACGTCTAGCTTTTATTATTTTATCGATTCAATGTTTTCGCTATAGTTTATCAGGGAATTAGAAGTTTATAACACAAACCTAGATATCCCATACCTATTGTAAAGCGCTTTAAAACATACCTTAGCATAGATAGTTAGGAAAAATAACCACAAGTCTTATGTTAAATTCAAAATTCAAATTCAAATCATTTATTTCGTCTTGGGAACTAATAGCTCACTTAATGAATGTCAAAACTTACAATATCCGTTACATCTCTTAAATGGCATATACAACGTGTTTTTTCTGTACTCAAACTGATCTAAATGAAGGAAATTACGCCATATAAAATCCAAGCGGTATTGCTCCAGCACCGAATGCTCATAAAAAGTAACGTTTAGTAAACAGGACGTTCAGGTTACTCTGATATTTTATTTGGCCACATTTTTATTGGCATCGTAAACGGTTCCTCTATCCACACGCAAGCTTATTACCATTGCAAAGGGATTTCCTGAATTGATATAGGATGCGGCCCTCGTTTGACGACCTACGGTGGTTTTAGATGACAATGCCGTGTTTACAAACTTGGAGTTATAAGGGGCCGTTCAAGTATTACGTAAGCACTATAGGAAGCGGAGGGTATTTCCTTTGCTTATTTTTATTATGGGGGGTCTAGATGGTGATTACGTCACCAGTTTACATTTTTACAATTATTTATTTTATTGCAAACTCAATTTAAAAAAAAGATGTTGCCTATAAGATGTTTACGTAAGCGTTGGGAGTAAGAACTTTGTTTACTTTTGCTGACCAGGGGGTGGGGGGGAGGAAAAAATTGTAATAAAGCTTACGTAATACTTGAACGGCCCCTACAGGAAAGAAGTTTAGTTTCGGTTTATTTAGGTTAGCAGGAAGAGATTTATGCCCAATAAGTCGTTAATAGATTGCAGCTACTGAAACCTCGTTCATGCAATTATATGAAAGTATTCTTTTATAGGTTCATATAATCTGTAATTTTCTTTTCTTTTGCGTTTCTCTTCATCTATTAAATGATTCTTTTAATTTTTAATTCCACTTTTTAACTTCAAAGAAATTAAGTCGTTGAAGACAAAGCAGTTAGACACCAACGAAGCTCATTAGAGAAAATAAACTTTCACAAAACACGCTTAAAACTTGAAGGTGCATTATGCAAAGAAACAGACGAACAATTTCTGCTATCGTCGGTATTCTAAGCAGGTTAATACCGTAACGACGAATCACGTAAAATTTATTTACTGGAATAGCATCCTTATTGCTCAGAAAATAAAACCGAAAATAGAACGTATCTTCATGCAACAATGTACTTTATTACCTTTGATATACTGGTTACACGTTCAGTGTTTGTAATAAAAATGTACCTCGAATCGGCATGAAAAGTTACTACTACGAAGCACGTAATCGTGATGTTGTATTGTAGTAATAAAAGGTCTTGTCTCCATACAGAATAAAGTGGGTTAACAAACATTTTTACAACTCTGATTTTGTAGTCACAAAATAAAAAAATAAATTTTCACGAATTTCAAGCGTTATTATACTTATTTATTTTTTATTTAAACTTTTATTTCTTACTTACTTTACTTAGCAATTTATTTCTTGGAATCATAATTTACCCACTTCTTCTAGGTGTATGCATATTTTTAAGCTCGTAAAATAATAACAGATTTATCGATAAACTTTCTTATTGTACAGATGACCCGAATCTACGCACAAACTAGCCAATAAGAGTAGACGATAATTAGAAAATATTTTTTGTTACCATCAATTCCTCTTTCCTAGTAAAATGATATTTTGTTATACTACGAAGCTTATTAGAAACTTGTCTCGATAGGTATTGCGCATAACTTACAATAGAATGTCCGGAACATTCCAAGACTGTTTCCAATTCCAATATCTAATGGAGTTTGGGGGGATGGGACGAAACTCCGGTATATTACGTAGTTTCTACTTATTTTTTAACCGATTTTTCTCCTCTGAGCTATGTAAGTTGTATTGTATTGTATGATATACTTAACTAACTGCGGTCACAGAAATTGCATCCCTGGACATAAATTTCACAAACTCTGGACATTTAAGCAAAGAGGCGGCTAACCACGGATGTTTATAGAAAAAAATTTGCAATAGAAAATAACTTATTCTTACGTTTCTGTAGTATGTAAACCTTATACTTATATGTTATTAGTGTTCTTTCTTGAAGAAATAAATTAAAATTCAACACAGCAATAAAGTGGTAAATTGCATTGTCGTATATCATTATAGTTTGCTGCAACGTTCAGAATTCTACCGTAAAAATTGCCACGTAAGCAATTTCGAAACCACATATTCCTATGCCGGGTGTAATCGTTAAAAGTGAACAGGCGATTATTCCGTAACTATGACAGACAGCAAAAAACATTAAACTGAAATCGAAAATACTTTACCTAATGAGTAAAATGACAATAACAACTTTTTTAAAATAAAACGAGAAATATCCAAAAATTTAACATTAATCACTTCAATACTTACTTCCGATATCAGTTGAAATTTTTTTGATATCTGTAAAATAGTTACGGATTAATCGCCTGAGCACACTTAACGATTACACCCTGTATAAGTATAAATTAGATATTGATATTCACCATGTTCTTGCGACCGGTGCATGACACACGTAGATGTATCTTTGGACTGCGAGTGCCAGAGTTAACCAGATGCTGGCCGTGTGGAACATCGCTGGTATCACCTGGGGACAAGAGAACATGTTAAAACATTACACTATTGGTCTCCATTGCAGTTTGATAAGTCTACCCCTCAAATAAATATAATAGACTCTGCCTTCGGAACAAAATAGCATAGTCAAAAAAAAAGATAATGCAAAAAACAGATTATACCGTTTTCCGGTACATTGCTCGGCAGGTGACTGTGATAAAAAAAATTGATTTCCCTTGTTGTTCTAAGTCTGTGTCTTTTTTTAAGTCTGAGACTTTTTATTGCTATACGAGCTGTTGCCCACAGCTTTGCTTGCGGAAATTATAGTTTTTTTGATATTTACCCCCTTAAGGGTTGATTTAATAAAATCGTAGAATAAGGTTCTTCATCCTTTTCAACCATACACCCAAACACGAATTTACAAACTTCTAGCTTTAAAATTTGGGTAATTTTCATACAAACTTTCATCCCTTATTTCCCCCCCTTAAAGTGGGAATTTCTAAAAATCCGTGCTTAGTGCTCCCCTACACTCTAGAAGGAACCTCTGTGCCAAGTTTCATGCTTCTAGGTCTATCTGTTTAGGCTGTAGCGTGTCTGTCAGTCAATCAACATTTTTATTAAGTATGATTATGGGGAGAAAAGGTTAAATAAATACCTACAACGTATAAAACTTATTTGCATATATCTGTCGAGAATTGAACCAGAGACTTCCACTGGACGCTATGATGTAAAGCAGCTGGAATATATTTCAATAATTCTTTCGAAAGGAATACAGTACAAGCTTGCCATCAGAATTACCGCGAATATTTTACACCAACCAGATACAGACTATAGCAGATGTTTACTAAGAAAATGAATAAAACATTTTTCCAGTAAATGAGCAAAAAACTTGCGTCCGAGATCAAAGATACAACGATATCCTGTTCCTGGAAGAACTGAAACTTAAAAATATTTGTTTAGCGGTATTATGCGGCTAAACATTGGAAATTGGAAATGATGCAATAAACAATTTTTAACCTTATCCTCAAAGTCGGTTGGTTTCAAATTTCATTTTCAAAAATAAACTGAGATTGCACTAGTGTCATTTGACACGTGTACACGCGAATCTATTTAATTTCATATAACCCTAAAATTCGTTTAGATCATTTGCATTTGAAGGCAAACTCTTCGCGTATTCCCTATATATAGGATATGTAGTATATTGTGATGTATAAATATAATATAAAGAATATAAATAAAGAAGAAGTATTGCTTGATAACAATCACATCATGGTATATCGAGTATTTATCGATATAGGCGATGGTTTTCATTGTACGCACGGATATCGAAATGTTATTAGTATTATAAAGCGGCAATAAAACAGGTTTTTACAAGGATCATGAATACATCTTATTGATTCGAGATATTTGAGTATCAGAGAAGTCTCCATCCAAGTTTCGTTTCCGTAAAGTTTCGACGAATCAATTTCCCGGATTCGATTCCCCAAACTTTGGGAAAGTTAGCTTCTTTCGTTTCATTGACGAGCTTCTTTTGAAATTCCAAATTTTGGCCCGGATTCCATATTGGGTACGGCATATCCAACGGCATACGGTGTATTCGACGGCATACGGCATATCCGACGGCATACGGCATATCGACTTAATATGATACGGAACCCATAGAATATCTCGTCTTTATTCTTTAAAGAACCAACTTATATTTATACACGAAAAAACTTTTTGTTAAGACAAGTTTAGTAACAATTTATCTTTCATGGTCCTGTTTTGTTTTTCGTCTAGTTTATTTTCAAAATAAAAAAGAACTCGCATTGTAATTTTTTTCAAAAGAAAATAAAATAGTAAAGAAGTAACCAACCAACACTATTTAATTATTCATCACAAATGATCTCTAAGAGGCAATAACTAAAAAAAGACTTGAAACAAATTCGTTTTTCCATAATGAGGAAATTCTTTGACAAGTACGGCTCTGTATTTAAATGTATACATCTCATTACAGCCTTTTTTTGTCAAAGCTTTGAGATTCGACCCTGTTATCGCCTCGTTATTTAGCGCCTATAACAAACTCGACGAAGTTAATATTTCTTTGAAATTTGTACATGCTTAAAATAGGACAATTTTACTTAGCCTGTCCAAACTTGCGACACAAGAAATTGTCGCATGTGTGAGTGCCTTTGCGACTTTTTGACGTTGCGTTTTCTCAACCATTAAAGTATGACAAATATGTATACCTACTACCTCTATGAAGTTTAAAAAATATTAGATTCATCCCAAGGGAACCTACAATCGGATGCGAACTATCTGTGTGCTAAGTTTCACCTTCACGGTTATAGCGTGAAGGATTTACAAACATCCAAACATCTTCACAAACTTTCATATTTATAATAAAAATTCTTTTCGTTCTGAACTTGCAACGCAGTATTTGAAATTCTAAATACCCAAACGCTATACAATCTTAATAACAAACATTCGGTAGTGCAGAATAAATATTTATCTGTGGCATAAAGTCTGTCCGGTTGCGAATAGTGTCGACGGCGAATTTTGAACTGAGTAACGAGAGCTTAATATTAGCAGTGTATCCCTATACGAGAATATACGGGAACTATTGATTCCCTGGTCCCTTTCCTTTATAAATAAATTGCAATAAACCCGAAAATGTAAAACATACTAGTACTTCAATGTAAGTAAATAAATCCAAGTTTCCGATAGATAGAGCCCTATTACTTTAAAAAATCAAGATCTTTACTTAAAACTATAAGGCGTAAGTAATAAAACATACGTGTACCTCATAGTTTTCTATTTTTCCTGATTTTTAAACAGTTTTTGGGCTTCATAACAGCAATTTCATTTCTTACAACGATATTACCGCATCATTCTTCCGATAAACAAAAACTTTTCATATAACAACGACAATATGTGAAATGAAACTCGTGTTAACTCGTTCAAACCTTAATTGAACAAATTCGGATGCAATTAGCGCAGTGAGTTTCCAACTTTGCCGCGCTATTATTATGCCACGCCTCACTTTCAGTTCCGCGTAATTAATGGACTACTTGACAAATTCCCTGCTTTATTATACAATCTTCATATATACGATATCCTTTCTGTCTTACTAGAAGACCGAGCTAACGTTGTTTTGCAACATAGGATACCTACTTATATCTAGTTTGTTTCATCCCTTAGTTTTTTACATCAGGTAGGTACTCCTGATCTTTAATTTGCATGCATCTTAAATGCTCAACATGTCGGACAACTTTTGCTATAAGTGACCCGAGAACAAGCATTTCTCTGTCACATCCCGGGAATCAAACCCGGTACCTCCCGCTTCGTAGGCAGGGTCACTGCCAACTAGGCTACGAGGTCGTTGTTTTACTATCTGTAATAGTTAGGCTGGTAACTTGAAGTATTTTGACAACCGCACTACGTAGTAAATAGTAGTCTAACTATCGTATCTTTAGTATTTGCCCCACTCGAACTTGGTAACATAATGCTATTCTTTTGCTACTCTTTCGCCTGTTTACTTTCTAATCATAATTGAAAGTTACGATGATAATGAAGAAATATTATTAGCTATGTTAAAGTTGACAGGATCTGATAGATACTTATTTAAAAAAAGTGCCTTCGAGTACGTATGTACATATCAATTTATTTTTGAAATAGTATAAAGAATGGTATCCTGTATTTTATCTAAATGGATTGATAAAATGTTTAATGCAATGTTCGTTGTGAAATATGTAAATTGATAAAAAATATTTGTGTTGCCCATGTAAATAACTCGAATCTGCCCATACTTTGCCAATTTGCTGGATACAAACATTGCTTTTGATTGTAAAAAAACAGTGCAATTCACACGTGGTAGAAGTAAAACCTTTAAAAACTTTGGCTTTTATGAAATGAGATGAAACACCAAGTCACCATTATTAAACCTATAATGTCATCTATTATTACAGTTTGATACAATTAACTCTTTTTAAAATATACTTTAGGTTTTGTTAATAGTTGTCATTGTACTTATTCAATACTTGACAAAATAGTCCTACTAACATGATAATAGATGTCGCTAGTAAGAAACGTCGGTGGTGCCATCTAGTAACCAAGTAATAAGAATAATTTGAATGCTTTCTATCTCATTTTACTCCAAGTAATTTATGCGTCAGTCTCTTTTTACTGCCGCCTTTTCGTTTCATCGATTTTCAAATCACAATTATGCTAAAGAAGTTTTCACTTCAAAAATACGTATACACACATTGTCAATTTGTTCCGAGGAGAAAATTAACGAACCTTTTCAAACTTTAACTTGCAGTTTAACATTACTCAGTTAATTTTATCAGTGATGTTTAATTAGTAAAATCAACGTTTAGTTTATTAGCTAAATAAGTTATCATGGGGTAATTTAATTAATGTTTTAGATTTTCGTTTATCCATTTTCTTTCTCTTTTTACGTAGAATGTCGTTCATTTATGTTTAAAAAAGGTGAACAGGAAATACGCTTCCGTACTCGGAAAATAGCCATGCATCCGCGAAAAGACTAAAAGAAATTCCGCTAAAAGGTTTATAAACAAGTTATTTTGGTCCTTTTCTATCATGAATTATCAATAAGCCATACTTGTGCGGAAGACGCGGCTCAGTTGAGAACCCTATAAATCCCTTTAGAACAATGCCCTTTAGTATCAATAAGACTAATGAAATGTGTTTGGAGAAAGTAAAGAATTTTTGTGAAGATCAAGGCTTTACGGATGGGATAAATAAAATACCTAAACATCTTTATGTTTAATTAGGTTTTTTATTACCTGACTACGCGAGGACAGTGTTTTTCGAGAGTATGTATGTATGTACGTCCTTTTCTTTAGAACGCCCTAGAGCCTAATGATATTGGATTCGTCACCATTGTGAGGGTGATTGCCTATAATTTGTATAATAATTATGTGCAACAAACATCATTTAAGTTTGTTTAAAAAAATTGAGCGTGATACCTACCCTACCGAAAAGATTTGACTATCAGAACTTGCAAAAGAAATCAATCTGATCCAGTCAAATGACAACCTTAACTACATGTTATTTAACTGTGTGAGTTATCGGCTCAGAAACGCAACCTGGTTTATTTATTCCCACAGCTTTATCTCATAAAAGATACCGCGAATGCTCAAGTCGAGGAAATGTCAAGGAAAAGGTATAAAAGCAAGTAACGTGGTTATATCACCTCGTTTTCAGCGAACGTTACCTGTATTCATTACCAGAACGAGGAAGAATGCGGGTTTCTTTTTTCTCCATTTATTTATTCTCCAATCCAGTTACTTGGGTCTGTGGGCTTGTCAACCATTAATACACTTACGGACATTAGAATTGACCAACCTTACATTTTTAAAACATTACCCCCTTTGTACTGCAGTCGAGTAAAATATTTAATCGTTAAATACTTAATGAGTTTTCGGGAATTGTAAATTTAAACATTAAAACTCATGCAGCCAAATTAACTTCTGTAGTCAATATCAATATGTAAAATCCTGATAATAAAATGCTTTTCATATTTATCTGTATCTGCAATTAACTGGTAGGTATAATTATGTACTATACAAATACAATACACGAAATTAACTGATAGGAAAAATTAAATATGTCACATATACCAGCCATTATCTTTTTCTTATCTTATACATAATAACAAAATTGAAAATGGCTTTGTTTGTCTGTGTGTTTGAAAGAGCATCACGTAGAAACGGCTGATTTGACAGAACATAAATAATCCTGAACTCAGGGCGTTATTTAGGCTTTCTTTTATTTAAATCAGTCCTCTTTATCAAAAGTTAAAGTTTGTATGGGACTTCTCTAACTGACGTGTCTGACAGTTGACGTGGTCAACCATATTGAAAAAATATAGACCGAAGCGAAGCGAAGGCGGGTCGACTAGTGCTAAATATACTTGCCATTTAATAAACATAACATTAGTAATTCAACATTCATGACTGTAGATTACACGTAATAATCTTGAAGTAATATTCATACATTCATACGTAACACATGATTTCTAAATGAACTGAGAATTAAATGGGTGCAGAAATCCCATAGTCATATTCACAAGCATATTAGTTTCAAAGACTGGAGCGTGTTATTAATTAATAATATTAGAGAAGTTTACGTGTTGTTCATAGAATTTTGAATAAACCAGTAACATCACTAGTGAATAGACCTAAACTCCAACTAGTTATTAATAGAATATGAAACTAGTAAAATTAATACAAACATTTTTTGGGGGATTAAGAAATAATATCGCCAATTTCATTCTTACAATTGAGTACGGATTCAAAATTGAAATCTGTTAAGTCGTGGGACATACATACTCGTTCATACATCATACATACAAACATACACACATAGATACATAAATAATATACGTAGTTAACGGTGTGATATGATAAACTGACTGGTTTGAGTTACTCGTTTCGTAAAACAGTTCATCAAATCGCCAAGTTTATCAAATCACTACCAAGACTTCCGGAACAAGAATGTAGACGAACTCTCAATAATTTTGTTATTTGCCTTCACTATTTTCCCATTTAAAGTGACAGAAAACACTCGTTACTATCCTGAATACAAAAGAAGCATAAAAATCTTAGACTTAGGAACTTTTCCCCTTAAAACATTGAGCTTCATTGCATTTCCTTTGCAAATGCGATGACAATAACTCAGGGACTGCATTTGCATTTGAAAACGCTAGTTTTACCAGTTGTTCTGGTTTTGTTGGTGGAAAGTGAATAATGAAAAATGAAAGGGTTGCTTTGTGCGAAGTATTTAATAGTATTCGTATTTACAGTTTTTTATCGTGTGCTGGTTGCGTCGTGACTTATTACATTTTGGGTTTAAAATCCAAATGCATTGTATGTATGTATGACATTCGATTACATAACAAAATATAATGATGTAATCAATATGATGTAATAGGTATTGTCTATCGAGATTTTAGGAAGTTTTATTGTAACAATTTTTATTTTTTATTTTATTCATATTTGTAAATTTTGACGTTCGTTAAGTGAGCCGGATGTATGTACGAGTATGTGTTGCTATTAGTCGTTAATTTCCACATAAAGTAATAAACATTTTTTTTCTAGCTTTACGAAACCATAAATGTTCCAATTCATTGCAGATTTTTTTTATAAGTGTCCAGGGAATACTCAAGAAAAAAATGTCCAGGAAATGTCAAAAAATGTCCTATATTTTGTCCAGCGAATGCCTTCCCTTTTATACCATAATTTACGTAATAGCAGCCCTACTCATGGGTAAATACGAACATTGAACATGTTGGTATTCATAACAAATAGCTAGTTAGTATTCAAACATGAACAATACCGGAATGAAAGGGGTAATATTACATTCGACAACCGACCGCGGATGAAATATCAAATTACGCTATTGATTAACACACTCGTACATTGCTAATCACAATTGTAACATTCGTTCACTGCAAATTTTGTGAAATATTAATGTCGCAAATTATATTGAAATGTAGTTTGTACAGTCCCGTTCATAAATATTTAACTTGCTGTAATTTCAGAAGGTCGGAACTCTTTACGACTGTATTAGCAAGCCCTGAACATCATCTATAAATATTGAAAATGAATCAAACGAGTCCAACTTCGATGGAATTGTGTGGTTTGCTTAAGGAGTTCGTATAGTCACCTACGGTCTCCATCATCAGATCAGCCTAATTTCATAATAATATTGTAGTATATGCATGAAAATGTAGGTCAATCGGACACCGGAAAGTTAGTTTTCTAAGGTTGGTAACATATTTATGACGCCAAGGGGAGCTCAAATATAATATGGATGTGACTGTAAATTTAAAAATGTATTTCAAACACAACCCACGCTCACATTCTCAAAAGCTCTATATTTATTACGTATATTCTACAGTTATTTGTATTGCAGGTAAGCCGGAATGAATGGAGACAGTGACAAATGGGTCCAAATGCAACACTGAATCAGCATTAGAGGTTTTTACGCGTAGTTTTTCAATGCATTCGTTGCTACGTAAAGCATTAATCCCTTAGATGTATTAAAAGTTCTTGCAGTATTAAGAGGATTACATCTACCGTACTTGATGAAGAAGGCATGGACTTTTGCAGAAGCAAGCGCTTATTTGTAATCAAATGGTGGCTGAAATCGGAACTAACGTTAATGGAATTTTGATGCAGATTTTATAAAAGCAGGAGTTCAAAGATAAACCATAATGAAGATATGAAATATGAAGATGGTCTACCAGATTGGTTTTAACCTATTAACGTCCCACTACTAAGCACAGGTTTCTCCTCATAACTGAGGAGTTATAGAGCATATTCATCCATGCTGCTCCAGTACGGTTTGTCAAAGGGGTTAGTGAACACGCCAAATGGCAAAAAATTTCATGCCGCCATTTGACAATGGCCTAGGTTTAGGTGACCCTAACTAAAATAACTGCGACTGACGGCTTAATATGCAAATAGCACGAAACCGCTTATTTTTTTTGCCACTAATTAGTGGGAGTCACTAAATGAACATTTGGTCCGACAATTGGTTAAGATAGATACCAAAGTGAGGAATAGCAACTGATAATGTAATTCGAAAACGTCGCATTAATATACAAACTCGATACCAAAACAAAAGAAAAAAATCCCAGTGAAATTTTCTTTCATTTTTAATTAACAGAAGCCGGATTAATTGGCTTTCTATTTTTGGGGTTTCTCATCTACATGGTGCCTACTATTGCAACGGGACACTGCAAAAGACTTGGATGTACGTCCGTCTGTACGTCTGTCTGTTACGGGGCTGTTATTCTCTGAGGCTGATATTATTATACTAAAAATTAATTACGTACTAATGGCTTATTATAGGGTACAAGTCTAATCAAGTCTTTTTTTTAACTCAGGTCTTCGGCATTCTCTACCACGCTACTCCAGTGTGGAATGATGAACAGATTAGTGAGCTACCCAAATGTCAATAGTTACCTATACCTTTTGAAGGAAATTTTAAATATGTAAAACAAAGAATAAAAATGTAAGTGGATTAGAAACTTTTTCAACATAAATACTTCAGTACGGAACCCTACGTGTGTTAATCCGACTCGCGCTTGACCGATTTTATTTAATTAACTTGAAAAAAGCCCGCCTTACTGCAAAGAAAATAAAAATCCGAGAAAACTTGGATACACTCCAAAATTGAGTACGGCTTTTCATCCAAACGTTGTCAGCATTTATGATAAGATTGCAGTACTTTGATTCGGGTAATATTCTTTTAGGTTCCCTATAATGGAAGGACTGTACAATTTTGCAGGGTTTAGTGAAATAGATATCTTAAGGTGTGTATTTTGACGTGAATACGTATTTAGCTACCATACGCGGGCAATGCTAATGATAACAAAATCAGGGGATATAGTTTAGCGTTGTAGTTTCGATGTATTCTCGGTCTCATAAACATAGAGTTTATGTGTTTCTGTGCTATCTATGACACCGTTATTATTATTATTAAGAAAGCTTTATATTTCTGATTAGTTTAAATGTCTGTTAGTTAATACTTAAGAAAGTAAAGTTACTTACTCTTTAATATCATAAGATTTACCATTAAATTAAAAATAATTTGGAATAAAAATCCGGATCTTTTTCATTCAATTCGGCCTTTTTAAGTGTTAAGCAAAGTATCCGATTAACTCCCCAGCTGCCGCGCTAACCGGGATTGCTCAATAAGTTTGTTTAGAAATTTCTTTTCTCTTAACAAAGAAGCAAAAAGGCCCCGGAGAATATAAAAAGATACTGAATTACATTATTATTACATTCAAATAGCTGAAAAGAACAATGGAACACGAGCCTGTGCCCAATTTGAAACGTGATACGATTTTTTGTTTCAAATTCTTTGCAGAATCAGTGTCATCTATAATCTATAAGATAACTGTCACCGAACTTGATCCGTGTCATCTATTAGATAACTGTTACCTAACTTGATCGGTGTCATCTATTAGATAACTGCTACCTAACTTGATCAGTGTCATCTATTAGATAACTGTTACCTAACTTGATGTGTCATCTATTAGATAACTGTTACCTAATGTTATCTGTGTCATCCACTATGATAACCAAATTATCCCCTAAGGGTGTGAAAAGAGGGTTGAAAGTTTGTATAAAAATTAAAAAAAAAAAATTAAAGCAAGCAGTTTGAAAATTCGTGTTCGGGTTTATGGTTGAAAGGGTTGAAAATCTTTGAATACTTCGAAGATTTTTTTAAATCAGCCCCTAAGACGGTAAATATCACCCCTAATAATAGTATTTAAATCGGTGGACCTAGAAGCGTGAAACTTGGTACAGAGGTTTCTTATAAGGCGTAGGGAAGCATGAAGGATTGTATGAAAATTTAAAAAAAATTAACGCAAGCAGTTTGCAAATTCGTATTCGGTTTTATGTTTGAATGGGATAAAAAACCTAATTCGACGATTTTTTAAATTAACACTTAAAGGGGTAAATATCACTGCAAAACTATAATTTCCGCAAGCAAAAATGCGGGCAACAGCTCGTAATCTGTAAAGCGTTTGGGCTGTAGAGTGTACCAAAGAAATTGCCATCCATCCAGACATACATATATAAGTACATACATACATTATACATACGCTCAAAATCTTTATCTTTCTGGCATAGACGGATAAAAAAGATTTCATAAATGCTATCTCGATATTCAGTTTTCGATAAAATATTTGTAAAGCTTTTAGCATGTGCATGCTTTTTGCTCATAACCGGCGTGGGACGGTGTGCAGCATTTTATATCTTGCTTTTTCTGTAAGCTCCGATTAAGTTTTTCTACGAATTAATAATATACATAATAAGTGCACATTTTGACCGCTGCAATTTTTATGTAGCTTATTGATTATGAGTGTGATCTTAAAGCTTAGAAATAAGCAGAGATAAAGAAATACATTGTTATATTTGTAATAATACGTATAGTTTATTCACAGATCTTTTCTTTTTCTAGTATTAAGATAGCAAACGAGCTGACAGTGCCACCAATCGCTGCCGCCCATTACAGTTTACATAGCTCCTTTATTTAACACAGTGAAGGGATTTTGATATTGAATTACTCACGTGATTTTATTGCTCATTCCAAATGTCGTAAAACATTGAAATTCTGGTTTAACGGCCTAAGTTCCCTCGTAGAGTTGTTGAACTGAGTTTGTTTGCGTTATAGCCTTCGAATATTGATGTCATGGTGACAAAGTAGCCTTGAAAAGGGCTTGCTAAGTTGTAATTGTCGCTTGAGATTTATTTACTCGATCATTGCGACTGAAATTAGTTTCTAATATTATGTACCCATCTCTTAAGAACTTTGATTCTGTTTAAGTGTTAATAAGAGACGTAAGAATAAATGAGGTATGTTTTTTAGTTACTATCTTCTGTTCTGAGACTTGGGTTGGCCAATAACCCCTCTAATCCATTTTGCTAGTGATAGAGTAAGTTCTAGGCACAATATAGAGAGAACTAGTAGTTAAACTGCACCATAGTAAACGCGCTCGAACAGCGCAGACATACTGTTCACCGAGCAGAACGAAAGCGTAAAGTGTGTATTAGCGTGGTGGAGTATGTTCTAGGCCTCCTCAGTTATGAGGAGAGACCCGTGCTCAGTAGTGGGCCGTTAATGGGTTGAGGTCTACATTACGTTTAACTACTGTTACACTTTATTTTGTGCTCTACATCAGTTAAGAGGACACCCTTGTTCAATAGTAGGCCAATAATTAATTAAGGCCAAAGTACTTCAAGATTAAACGCCTTAAAACGTGACCTAAGTTCATAACTTCCGTTAGTACGTGAAGTAATTTATGCGGCAAACATAACATAACTCTCCCGTCATATTATTTATACGACAGGCCTAAGTTAGCTTACCAAATCAGTTTCACTGTATATTTTATTACTTGCTGTAGGTACACAGTATAATATTTAGGTACGTTGTATTATTCTACAATGCGTATAATTTGCGCTCTAACGACAAAAGTTGTGTAGTGTTTGCGGGAGTGGGCACATTAGTGTTGTTTGAGAACACTCAGCTTATGACAAAGTAGGTGGCGTATGTGTCGCGTGGAAAGGGGTAAATTGACATGTGACAGCGCGTAACTCGAGCCGGAATAGGCTTATTTATTAGCGTTCGAAGGTTTACAAAACGAGGGAGTTATATGTCGAATTTGGTGAATACATTTTGGTAACATTGTTTAGTAGTTAAAGGCATTTATTTCTCAATAAAATGATTGAACCATCTTCAGAAAAGTTTACTGAAAAGTATGAAATATTGAATTAAGGACTTACAATTTCTTTTGAGGTTATATGTATAGATAACATATAGAACTAAGCAAATTAGACACAATCCTTTCATGTTGACAAAAGTAACACGGCTCTATACCTCTTATACAAGAGATATTCCCAAAAGTGGGCTGCTTAAACGAACTTTACTTAGCTGTTTCTATACTACTAATAACATTAAATTATATATTTAAATAAAAAGCCTGTGAGAGTCGTATAGATTAATTAAGGCTAATGACTATTCCGATCACACTTAACATAAAAAAACCGTATCAAAATCGGTCTATTAGTGCAGAAGCCACGATGCCAAAAGGACGTAAAAAAAGAGACATTTTTATAATACTTATTTTTACGTGAGGGGTAAGAAATAGTTATGACGTTAAACAGACTTCGATATAATAAAATTTCCGTTCAGTATTTCTCGAGAAAAGTTAAATGTATATTTCTAACGAATACCTTTCGTTCGATTTCCTTTTCCATATCGAGTAGGTATTGCATTCTCACGTTGCTCAGTTTTATTTTTCTTTGCGCGATGCTATTTGAAAGGCGTAATACTTTCATGCAAAGATTATAATCCAAGTTGTAGTTCCTTTTCTTTAAATGTTTATTTTATTTGTACGTTATGTTTTAAGCGGATAATATTTTCTTCATTAAATCGTTCGCGGTTATGCGTTGTGTAAAATATTTCGTTACGAGTTTTGATTATATTATTTAAATATGGAAGAAGTTAAGCTTTGAAGTTTACTTATAAAGGAAATAAAAAGTTTTTTTATAACAACATATAAAATTAAAACTTATTTATATTTAAGACAAAAATATATTGGTTGATTGATGTAGATAATACTTTTTAGTATTTATCTTATACTCGTAGTATTACTTTTTAATGGTCACTTGCTTCGGTGAAAAAAAAACATCGTGAGGAGACTTGAGAGTTCTCCATAAAGTTCTCAAAGGTGTATGAAGTCTGCCAATCCTCATTTGGTCAGCATGGTGGACTATAAGCCTGCACCCCACACACTGTGAGAGGAAACCCGAGTCTTGGGTCAGTTTGGGTCAGTTATAGGTTATTATAGGTTATGATGATGATGATAAACTTACCTCATTCATATAATTCCACGCTTGACACGCTCTGACGGGGCTCAGTGGTTTGTAATGGTTCCCGAAGGTGTACATGTAGAAGAGCCAAGGAGCCGGGAACAACATGGTGAACATATCGCAAAGAGCCATCGCCATCAGCACCACATTGGTTGGAGTCCGCATGTGACGACGAGACAGTACTACCACTATGAGAGTGTTGGCTACAGTCGTAGTTGCGAGGAGGAATGGTGCAATATACCTGTGGGAGAAGGGGTTATTATACTGCTGTTCAAATAAGCACTAAGGTCATTAATAGCCATTAATGGTCATTAATAGTCATTAATTGCCATTAATTATCATCAATAGTCATTAATACTCATAAAATTGCCTCAAATAGTCATTAATAGAACGAGTACAAAAATTTTACTAACTGCTGAAATAATTGGACTGTTACAATGAAAGCATATTCTATGACACTTCACATGCTGAAATGCGTCAAGCCGTTTGGGCTGTAGAGCGTGCCAAAGACCTAGACATACATACTCGAGAAAATTTATCTTTTATCTTCCTTGTATCGCAGTAGAGTAAAAAATGTTTTAAAATTGTTTATTGCTCCATAAAAGGTGCGGTAATTGTTATTATAAGATTATTATATTAAATTAGTGATCTATAGAAATACTGGTTACTTTAATTTGATGAACCTATTCATACCTAACAAAAGCATTGTAGAATTCTTTTCTTCTTTCTTTTATATCTTAAGACAATAGGTCATTATAATTATATTGAAAACAGAGATAGCCTACAGGCTTTTATTCTTCAATTTCCTTGTAATTAATATTTTTTGCTAAATTTTTTTACAAATAATTCACAAAATTACCTATCAACCGCGTGATCTTACTTTCCAATTTTTTTTCTACCAGTGTTTTTAAATACTTATTAGTTTTTTGTTTTCCTTTTCATTGTTCTCATTACTTATATTTTGTGAACATAACATCAAGTTAAATATTTTAAAAGCTGAGAATTTTGGTTAAATAAATAAAATAAAGATTTAAAATTTTAAATATGACTTACCCATACATAGGCTCTGCATAGTTGATAGGAAATTCACAAGTTACATTCAGATACACGTGCGAGTGATTAGAAGCGCAGTAGTCATCAGTAGTAAAATTCGAATATTCTGGAACTTCTGTACGATTGTCATACGTCAAATTAACTTTGGCGGGAAATTCTTCATTGAAAAAAACTTCATCGACTCCAGTTTTGAATTTCCTGCTGTTATTGAACTGAACTCCGTAGTAGTCGACCCAATCTTCTTGCGACGCCATCTTTAATTGTCAGTTATCTGATACTTGAAGCTGGCATTTTTTTTTTAATTTTTGCGCACAGTGCTTTTATGTCATTCTGCCTCTAGCTTTCTGTGAACAAGGAGAAAATAAAATGTTATTATTTTGTCTTTAACAGGAGGTAACTATTTATTTTGCCTGTAAATCATGGTTCTATGAATAGAAAAGAAAAATAATAAGCTAGTTATAAAAATTGTCTAAAACATAAAAAAAAAACAAATTATATTTTAAAGCTCTGCCAGATTGTAAAAGACAAGTATCATTAGATTTAATGAAGTTATATAAAAGGGATTAAACAGTTCCAAAGTTTTAAACTTGAACAATTTCATAACTTATATCAACAGACAGACGACAATGCAAACAGATAGCGGATCGTATTCAATCATGATTAATTTTACTCCCTCCGTCTTCTAGCTCCCTGTCACGCTATTGTTTATCCAAGATTAACTTTCCGAGTGTCTCTTTGCCGTTCAGTTAGGTAAACAATCATCTCTTGATTTGGCAAGAATCTTCCAAGTCTATCTTTATATACGACTACTCAGCGCGGATTTTCAGATGCGGATAAACTCTGACGTCTCATACCAAGCCACAAACGCTTCTATATCTAGTACGTGTTGAGTCATAATCGCTTGAAATAGCTCAGGCTAATCTGCTTTGGGACGGAATTTGAATCTGTTTGCAACTAAATCTATCTGTTGGGTTTGAGTGGTGAGACCTTGGTTGTGAGATTCTGGCTAACAATCCGGGCCTTTAAGGGTTTAAGAACATAACTTTATGGAAGGTCTTAGTTTATAGTGTCCACGTAGCCAAATTAGAGTTTTGCCAAATTCATTATACGTAGGTATCCAAATTAAATTTACATTTCTCCACTAGGGTCTAATACTGATGATATCTTAAATCGTGAAGCGAGATTCCTTTACATAGGTGTATTTTCTTATAGGTTTTTAATAGATATATATTTAATGTATAAAAAAGTAAGTAGATACAATTAATTTAGACGCCCAATTGCTCCCAAATAAAGCGCGTTTATATCAATACTGAAAAAAAGTATACATGTGTTCAATACATTATGATAGTATCTGAGCGATAAACAGCCATAAACCTAATAATTAAGCGCTAATGTAGAAACATCATTACGAAGCTTTAGGGAAAATTTAATTAGATTTGGCTATAAGTATCAATTTAGGCGCCATTACAGGCGCGAGACAATTACTTCAATTAGACAGAGCGGGATAAATAGTGACGCTAGACTTGTATATTGACATTCTGTTACTTTGCCAAGGTAAATGTTTACAATACTAAAGACAATTTTGGCTGAGGAAGATCTAATGCCTACTTCAATGAAGCCTTATTAGAAGTATTAGAAGTAATAGCCCAGCTTTCGTCGCTTTTCCGAGATGATGGCGGTCCAAAGACAATTGGAAAGAAGTTTATAAACAAATTAGTTGCCCTGTTTTCTGCTAGTGAAGTCTAACCACATTAAAAAGTTATAATATGCAAAATAGAGCCTATTATTAATATAGATATCGTTGGCAAAACATGAAAGCGCTTTGATGATGCTGACAACTCGATTGATCTCTTGACATTTACCTGAATATTGGAGTACTTGTAGCAACCAAAACCGAGTTAACAATCTCCTTGTGATGTCGCTGTCGCTGTAACAAGTATCGAGGGCCTATTAACTATATCAAACATGGCATCCGAATATCGATGAGGATAATATGGATTAGCTAACATAGCATCGGATTGTATTCCAAGATGTCATGGTTGCAGCATTTGATAGCTACATATGTGTCTAGGTATAAGTAGAAACCGACATAGCTTTTACATTTAAGTGGAACATCAAGTAGTTTTCAATATAATACTAAATGACTTATGTTAAAACTTCAATTTTTGCCTGATACCTTGAGATTCAGAAGGCATTAACCCTATTAACATTCCATCAACTTGAAGTGGTAATTAAAAGCATTTGTAAATCGCTTCCGTGTTTCGCATACGCGAAGTTGTTTTGTTTATTATCGTTTGATAGTTGTTAAACTTTGACCGAAGAAGAAACTAATGAGTTGGAAGAAGAACTCCCATTATTTTTGGATCTTTATGGAATCTTTACTTACCTATCAAAAAACCAAAAAAATTAAGAAGGCATAGATATAATCAAATTACAGGTGATAATTAAATTTGAACAAAGGCAATGCTTACAAGAAAAATACATTTGGAAATCTATAAACAAACAAACCATCAACCGAAGAGAAAGCAAATGCCATGGAAATAGATCTAATTACACAACATGAAGCTCATGACATCGAACACGTTACCTTAATGGAACCTCGTCAGTAAGTTGCCTTAGCTTATTTACTTTAGCAATTAAATGGTAGGAAACTGCGACTTATAAGAAAGATCCGATTACTTTAGCTGTCCTGTAAGGTTAGATATTTGCGTTTGACTGAGAACAAGGGAAATACTAAGGAAGTTTCGAATCTAGTGTCAGATGCTTGTCCCACTAGAATTGCAGCAACTAAAAGCGATTATCCTGTTAAAAGTTCGGTTAAAGTTAATTTATCAAATTTATTTGAAAACCACTGCTTAGTACTCCTTTATTGAAGGATGATGCGTCAGTGATACCTAAGGTGTTATTTATGTTCTTGGGCGACGTGACCACTTACCATGTGGTATATTTCTACGTTGAGTTTCTAAGAAAAATTAACAAACATAAAACTAAATATTTCTCAGGCTAGCTGAAGCTAATTGCTATCTACTGTCTAAGAATACACCACTGCCACCATTGATAACAACCATTGTTTTCTAAAAGAATATAGGTAGATAATCTAAAACCATGATGCGTTGATAGCAAAGCCATACGAATATTTGAGAGCTTTAGAATTAGACTGGTATTAAAGGTTGTTGATGACCAACTAAGCAACTCGTTTTCCACTTCCGATGACACACTTCTCCACACCAACTTTAATTGGAACATCACTCGGAACTACAGTAATTTGAATTAGATCCTCAGTGTTCAAATTAGTTTGGTAGTTTAAATAACAAGACGCCATTCAACTTTCTAATACTTAATTTCCATCCTACTTTGCTATTTCTGTTGATGTTACGGAGTTCATAATTAAGTCCAAGTTCAGAACTTCAGCTTCAGTTAACAAAGAGCTTTGCTTTGAAGAGGAACAAAATCCCGAAGACTCATAAGTGCATGAGCCTACCAAGGAAGTTTTAATGAATAATCAAGTTAAGTTTTGATATTCAATCTAGCTTATGGAATTGATACTCTCGATACCAAGTAACAGCTAAATGTGTTGCCAAAATCCAATTTCGCACTAGTAAAGTACATTTAATAGGGAAAACGTTTTGTAATTAAAGAACACTCGGCAAATTGAAATTGATTTAGACAGGCTTCTCTGGCTTCCTTTCCAATTTGAATGAGATGGCCTGGATGATTTGAACTTCCTTGTTTGCTGATTGCGAGGAAATTGGAACAATAGCACTTCATTTTTCTTCGTGTATTTTGAATGATTGAATTGTGGAAATGGCTCGGAGTTCGAGGATATTGAATTTGTATAAAGCCAATTTATGGGTATCTGCAGGATTAGTACGTTTACTTCGATAAAAGTTATTGTGCAGTTTTGACATTTTTTGTGAGGAATTAATTATAATCATGGCTACTAGGGATACGCTGTGTCGTTGGTTCCACGAATATGCTATTTAACAAAGAAACCTTAGATCGAGATATCGAGAACAGAAATTAAAATTCATCAATTAAATTTTCACCTCGCTGGAAATTGAACCCAGAAGCCCACTGAACGGTAGTTGATATGATAAACATTGCGATAATAGAGGTTATCAAAAAATAAAACATATTTTATGAAATATCATTAGGTATGCAATTAACTTTTTCTACTTAAGAACTGCTGTAATTGAATTGCCTCAATAAGAGATTCTAGATTTCCTCCCTAAAGTTTGTTTTTGTAGTAATCAAGATATGAAAGTGGACCTAAATCAGGTCTTTGGTACTAGTAGAATAGGTTATTTGTTGCCAAAGCTGTGTTAGGACTATTTATCTGCGCTTGGCAAGCGTTTTATAAAGATTATGAGCTTATCCTTTTACTCTAAGGGACCTAAACGTTGAGATGATTAATCAGTGTTTTTCTTTGTATTTGTAATGTTTTAAAAAATTGCTTATTTAGTAAGCTTCATATTTTAGTGAAGCCTAGCGAATTATTTTATACAGTCGGAAATGTAATTTATTTAGACGAAACATCATTTAAGGTGCGAGAGGATTGCTAAATTCTCCAATAATTTAAAAGACACTTGGGAACGAAGAATAAAAACACAGAAAAGAAAAAGAGTACAATGACAATTGAAGCACGTTTTGAAGTTATACTCACTTAACTCACTACTCGTGTTATATATTTTATTGTAACAGTAATTACATTTTCCGAAGTCGATAAACCATTTGAAGTTGAAGAAACTTTAGATCAAATGCTCGAAATACGAGCAAAGGAATTCGAATAGACTGACTAACAACTGTTAGATCCAGCATCGCTTTGTGTCACGAGAACTAGGGTCCGTCCAGACAGACCGACTTGGAGAACTATATCACGATGGAAACTACGTTTTGTGTAATTGTAATTAGGTTTATTTTGGCATGTGCACTTCATTTGTCATTAAGAATGCTTCGCGCTATGTGAAACAATAAGAGATAAGAAGAGGCGCGGCTTGCGAGCGCATACGCCTTCAGATGTTTTCCAGTTTTTTGAAGGCTCCGCTTCGGACAATTTCAAACGTATTATCCGGTCTGTGTATAAAAAAATGCGAGTTGATACTCTCCGAGCCGGTCTGTCTAAACCAGGTGTTCCCAACCTTTCCCTGGTCAGGGACCACTGTAATATCAATCTTGTTCACCACTATGTAGAGTATAAATAAAATGGCTACTTTAATTTGATTTCTGAGCTTACGGCTCAATGCCCGTTACATTAAAAATCATGCGCGAACCATTTTTTACCTTTTGCGGACCACTGGTTGGACACCACTGGTTTAGACCAGTCTGTTTAGACAGACCCTTAGTCGTGATTGACGGTTTGTTAGGTCAGTTCTCCAACTACCGGATTTAACTACAAATTCCCAGTAAATTACACCTGCCATTGAAATACATCTCAGTTAAGGAATTAAATCCTGAACTAGAGCAAACGTTTCCTATTGAATTCTATTTGGGTAGGGAAGATGAAATTCTGTAACATCACTCAAATATTGCTATAAGCTAAGCTTAAGTTAGTCAAAGTAGTCAAATAAGCTTAGTTTTAATTTTGTAAATACAACATGTATTGTATTTGTAATTTTAAGGTTATTTTTCTGGTGTCTGTCTTATAATCTATCTACAATTAAAGCCTCAAGGAATTAAAAAATAACCTTCTTTTTTAAAGTCGTAGAAACCATTACTCTCCATTTTCTGCTACTATGTATCTATTATTTTTCAGTTTTAGGTATTAAGTCTAATTCTTCTACTTCTTCTTCTGTACACTGTAATCTTATTTATAGGTAAGATATTTTAAACAAAGAGGAAGGAAGCAAGATTTCTTGGTCTCGGAGTATTGGATTAAGGATTTAATACATAATTTTCGCGCGGCTTACCTGGCATGTATAATTAATTGAGTTGTTTTACAAAATAAGATTTAATAAAATATTTTCTTATTATTGCTGGTGTACGTTTATAAAAAACGTAAATAAATACATGTTTTAAATATGCTACTACATTTCTAATTTTGGATCGAAAAGTATGTGATTTAATACCAAGTTAAAATTGACAAAAATAAAAAAAACCCAAAATTTTTTTGGAGTTGGGGGCACTACTGTTGAAAAACAAAAATATAACTTATGTCATTTTCATATTGGAGATAAATCGAATGACACTTTACATGTTGAATTCCGTGCAACACAAAAGGCTGTTCAGTGTGTCAAGGACATGAACATACATACATACATACGTACATTCGAAAAATATTACTCCCCTTCTAGCGCAATCGGGTACAAACTATAAAGAAACAGGGATATGAAATTGGAATTTCTACTACAAGATTCTATACTTTCAAGAAAATGTAAAGGCGAACACAGCATTTATCAAAAGAATTCCGCCAACGGAATTGCAATCTGTGCCACTAGGAATTCTAATACAGGGGCATGAATGTACGACACCAACTGTACGTAGTTCTTTACATATAGGATAGGTTTAGATTTTACTTTAGATAATAATATTGAGTATAATTATAAATGATCGCTGTTTTTACTTAACTGTGCCAGAAGAAGAGTATTGTTTTTCCAGTGTATTTGTGTATGTACGTGTGTGTGTGTTTGTGTGTGTAAGTATATCCACTTATTTCCTACGCTTTACAATGTAAACGGCTGAACGGAAATCTACCACGTGTCATTGGATTCGTCTCTTTGTAGAAGCGACATAATCTAGCTAGCCTGGAATTGAAGAGGTCTATGTAACATTTTTGACTATGAGCATTTTTGAACTTAAAAATAATATTTGAACTTAAAAACAATAAATGAATCCAAGCAAAAGGGCAAGTCTCAAGTGTCATCGGTCGGTAAAATACCACTAGAATTTGATTGGTTATTTAAACATAGTGACTTTAAACGCGTTTCGTTTGATATTTTTATTTTGTACCAAAATTACTGAGGTGGTCTTTAGTTCCAGGCTAGCAAACTGTATTTTTTATTACAGCGCCCCCAAAAAATATTATCAGGCAGGTTTTATGTTTCGCTTTTAATTTTATTTATACATTAGCGATTAAAAGCGTTTCAGTGTTCGTATTATCGAATAACTGACAACCACACAATGCGGGTAACTTTATAAAGTGGGTACATTAAAGTTATAATTTCTATAATATCACGTCACATTCAATTAGGAATTTTAGCAGCTGCTAGCGCCATCTTTACTAAACAATTTAATTATACCCTTATCCAGTTTATTATATCTGATCCGCAGGCTATCTTTTTAACTAGGGAAAGAGGGGAGGCTTTATTATGTGTCTATAACGACTTAAACATTATCAAAAGCAGGTTTTTAATATTTGGTTGGTCAAAATAATAATATTTTAAAAGAGGTTTTTGATAGTTAGATTAATACTGCTACTCCTATGGTGAAATGGTTACCAGGGTTTTGGTATTCCTGGATTCGATTCCCAACATTTTGTTGAACCAACAACGCAGGGAATCCTAGTGTGGGGCTATGAAGGTGTACCGCAGTTTTTATATAGGTAATATTCTGTAAGTCAAGTGAAACTTCTTCACCATTAAGTCTAATTCTTCTACTTCTTCTTCTGTACGCTGTAAGTTTATTGCACTTTACTGAAATACCGACGATATGCATTAAGTAGTAACCCTCGTCGCCTCTCTCTGTCAACTTGTCTATTTGTCTACCAAACACCCTAGGCGGTGTTGTGTAGGATGGCTATTTTGGGACTTGAAAAACTTTGCTTTGTTTTTATTTTAATTATCTATGTTATTGTGCGAATTATTTACAGGACGATGTGGTGGCTTAGCAACTAAGTCTTGAAATAAAAAAGAAACAGTAAGCCTGTACCACCGACGTATCCAATATTCAAGAATGACTAGGGAATTTTATATGTTCCATTGGAGAAATTGCCCCGTTTCTATTAATCAACTTTTGGCTGCTTATTTTAGTATCTTCAAAGCCAGTATAAAAGCGAGTTTCCAGTTTTCTTGCACAATCACTTATCTTGAGATTGTTTTTGCGATGGCAATAATATTTTTTATTTCAAATACGTCACGCGTGCGTGAGTGAAGATACGAAAAGTGCTTAGTTTAATTATTTTTTCTTTAAAGCAAGAATGATATACAGTCCATCATATACAGTATTTTTTTAAATTGTCCTATTTAATACGCAGGTTTACGTAAATCTTATAACGGATATCGAGGAACACTTTTTTCAGTTACACATTTAAGAATACTTATATTCTTCGAGACTTTAGGAACTTTTTATTCTAATGATGTAATTTTTTTTTATATTGTAAATTTTTACATTTATTGAGCCAGCCATTAGTTCCTAAAAATAAATAAACTATTGAATTCATGTTTTTTTGTAAGAGAAATATTCCATAATATATCTTTGAATTCTATTCAGGCTTTTGGCATAGTGAACTGAACTGATTTATAGTTTAAAGGGGAAAAGAAAATGTGTGTAGTGGGCACTGACGACAATGAATAAAGAGTTACGTTATTTTACATGCGTATGCAAAGAGCATTGTGTTGTAGCGATCTATTATACGACAGTCACTTTCAGTTACTCATTGTATTTGAAAGCATTTTTCTGGTGAACGCTAAAAAACTAATGAAAAGTCAACTTTACAAACTAAATATTGGTGTTATTGTTACGGGAGGGAAATAGGGCGGTTTTACGTGTACGTACATGTCCATGTATATGTCCATGTCCATGTATGTGTCCGTGTTTCATTTGTGTCCATGTCTATGTATGTGGTCCATGTATATATCCATGTATGTGTACATGTCCATTAGTGTCCATGTTTGTGTATATTATTATGTCCATGTAGTGTGTACTCGTAAGTGTATATGACTATGCATTTATGTTGACTTATTTGGCAATTTTGTTACAACGTCCATCGATTTAAAAAAAGTTGTATCGGTATGTTAGGTTTTTTATTTCTTGTAAATTATCTTGGTTGTCTTTAAAAGTCACAACGCTTAAAAGTTTTTCATTCTTTGTCAATTCATCTACAAACTTTACTAACAATTTGTAAGTATATTTTTCTATAATTACTAAGAACATGTTTTGAAGTCCTTACTGAAAGTTACAAGTAATCCTCAAGCGAAAACAATGCCTACGTATTAAAACAAAAGTAGGTAAAACTCTTGTTGTTCCATTACAAAGACGCTTTTAAAACTGTGTAACAAGATCAGGGTAACAGAATTAAAAATGTGCTGCTTCTGAAATTCCTCCGTCGCGAAGCTAATCCTTGATCTGTCTTTTTAATCTTTCATTAAAAGATGTCGTATCTTTGTTATCTTTTGCAGTGATTTGAGTAAAAAAAATAAAAACATGTAAGTATGTTTATTATTTTTTTGTACGTCTCCGTGATTTTGTTAAAAAAAAATTTTTTGACTTTATTATTTAGACTCGATATTTCCTAGATTAACAAGATTTAGAAACAGGGTTTGAGGCCAAATACAATACAATATCGACAGTCATTTGTCTTATCTTACATCTTCAATGTACTTTAAATAACTATCAATAGTAGTTATACTAAGCATAGTTGTTTTAATCTTATGCAGACCTAAGTTTAACTATAAAAAGTATTTCTGCTATTTCTATGCGTTCGTTTCTACACTTTAATATAAAAATGATTGTCGTGAAACGTACGGCGTACAGTTATTACTTTTCTCTGGCTTTCAGCAATTATTTTAATGCCTTTCTCATCAACATTTCAATTATCCTTTCCCTGATCAAAACTTGACTAAGCCGTACCCACAACATTCTCACAGTAAAACTTTTCAGTTCTCATCCCATCTCATCTCATCTCATCAATTGTCTGCAATCCACTTCGAAGTAGTTAACGCTTTCTGTCGATTGTTCCAGAGTTTATTCATTAAATTCTTTTCAAGTATGTTCCTAAGTTTGTTGTCAAGTTGGTTGTCAATTCGATTGTATTTGTTTATCAAGAAGAACTACAGCAGTAGACAATAGTGATTTTTTCCCATTTTTTTATGTATAGACGATGATACTGTATCAAAAAAATATGAGCCTATCCTATGTGATATAGGCTACGTTACTCTCAATGGAGACGGATTTATTGGTTCATATTGAAATCGGTTAAGCCGTTTATGCTGTACAGTATGCTATAGAAATATACATACATATATGTACACATACGGTCGAAAAACATTCTCCTCATACAAGTAAAACAGCCTTTAAAGGAAATCCAAAGTTACACATCTCTTATGAGGATGCGTGGAGCAAATTTTCACGATGGTTGATCTGGAAAATTGCACCTTTACTGTCACTGAAGTAATTTATAACGAAGCCTATATTGACAGTCCTTCTTCACACCGACCTTTCTAGGTAGATTATAATTCGTAGAAAATTTACGCTACGTGCTAATATTACGTGCTAAAATTTAAGCTACGTGTTAATAACGGCATTAATAAATACGAAGTAGCTTCGGAGTAACAATACAATTCTTACACTGAGATTAATTGTCTTAGAGTGAGGTTAACAACCCTAGAAGCGCCGTAGGATTTGCTACGTATCTTCCATTCTAAAGTTCCTCAGATAATTATATAATACTACATACGTCTAAGTAATATTTCTTGGATGACGGGAAACATGCCAAAACAGTATGACGCCGAGGGCTGTAACATGTTCGTAGAAGGTAATATAAATTACTTGTCGGAAGGTTATCGTATAATGTTTTATTATTCTGCGTTTTCCTGTAACTTGTACACCGTTTTATTCATATAAATCAAGGTTTTGAGTAATTTAATGGATATAGTTTGTTAGTTATGTCGTTTTTTATTTTCTTACTTAATTTTTTTTTATGTGAATACGACTTTTTTGCTACCATACGGGGGCAATCCTAAAAAGCTAATGATAACAAAATCGGGGATACAGTTTGGCATTATAGTTTTGAATCTATCGTCTAATAAAAATATTTTATTTAAAAACATTAAATTGTTTCATAAACGTATTCACGTACAACAATCAGCCGTATCCATGACACAGCTAAATCCAATTTTTATCGTACTAATTGAAGTGTTCATTCCATCTGTAACAGCAATTCTAGAATGGAGAAGTGCGTGACTGTGCTTTATTATTTTTTTAATTTTATTTAGTACGAGTGGACCCGCCCCCGCTTCGCTTCGGGAAACCTATGCCGAGACGAAAGTAAAAAAAGTAGCCTTAACTATTATTACCTACATCAGCTATCCGCCAGTGAAAGTCCCATCAAAATCGGACCAGCCGTTTCAGAAATTAGCCGGATCAAAGAGGCAGACAGACAAAAATTAAAAAATATATATATTTTGGTACGTGTACGTATGCATTTAGTAGAAAGCGGTTATTTTAATATTACAATCAGACACTTCAATTTGATTTAGTTGTGTAGATATACTCGTAAATGGGTTGTAAAAGAGCATTAGGGATTTAGTATTAAATTTTCATTATAACCGGAGTAAGCTGCGCTTTACTAAATTAATTTCAAAGCAGGGGTAACTAATAAACCTTGTTTTGCATGCTCAAACATTTGCACCACTAAAATTAGATTTTGAATAACCGACATTTAAGAACATACTAACGTAACCTTAAAGATAACCGGTGATTGATAACCCATTTAGCGCAATGATCAGGGCCGTCTTTACCCGGGGGTGCAAGGGGTGCAGCCGCACCCGGGCGCGAGGTACTAGGGGGCGCGCGGGCGCCGAAAACTAGAAATTTAGAA
>LGAG01000043.1:168496-192804 GCA_001278395.1 Lerema accius | reverse complement strand
TACACACTAGAAGAATTTCGTAAATAACCTATACGTATCGAGATAATAGACAGTGTCAGTCTTACCCCGGTGGCAGTCTTACCCCACTTTACCTTATATTAGTATATTTTTTTATAACTTTAAACACTTATAGGTCTACATGATTCTGTGTGTAGTAAGTGCCATGGACTACACAAATAGATACAGATTAGATAAACTTACCGTTCTTACTTCCTACGTGGCATTAGATTATTAAAAAAAGCGCTTATACATACATTATACGACTTCGTGAAATGACATGGAAGTTATCATATTTTGTAGACTAAAAGTAACATTGAAAAGAAAACCATTGTATGTTGACCTTCCTTTTCAAAATAAACTTTCCGTTCTGGAAGGAACTAACGGAACATCGAACATAAAAGATAATTCAATAACAAGTGCAAGATGAATTCAAAAGCGACATAACAATAATGTTTTGTTGAGAATAACACAAATTATCCTGTTTTCTTTAGGAAACATTTTTATAAATCCAATGGATTAGACTCGTAATGTTTATAGAAGTTTGAGCTCTAAGGAGTTTACTGCTAAATGTACGCAGACATCTCTTGGTCAATAAGTTCTGCATTTTAATTACAGCAGTTTTGTTTAGGGAAAAATACGTCAGAATAAATTACGAGTAGTAAAGTTCATGTCATTTACTAGGCGTTTAAACACCTATAAACGACCAAATCATCTCAAGGAATCGTACAATTAGGATAAAATATTTTCTACATCCTTTCCCTAGTTTATAACTATTCTTTCGTCAAATTTCAACGAAATCAATCCAGTAGTAGACGCGTTAACTGGTAACAGAAAAACAAACAGAGTTACTTACGTAATTTTAATATAAGTAACGATTTATGTTAATTTCAAAAGTCATTAACAAAAACGCAATGAATAATAAAATTGCGATCATCCATCATAAATTCAGAGCAAATGGGAAAAAATTAATTAAGTCATAAATCACGCAGTGTACAGCATTAAATGACCCAAATATGGTAAAAGGTAAACCAGTGAAGTAATATTAATTACCTTCCCTACAGTAGCGGGGAAAAATAATAGGAAAATACAGCAGAAAATTCAAAACAGTAACCACGAATTATGCAAATGAAAATGCGAGCTGTTTCTGCTGTGATTTCTAATGACTGTTTTCAAAAGCCTTCTTACACATAATCGTGTAATCTAAACTAATGGACTTAGAATCGTGAATAAATTAATATAAATCATGATTAACATCATAAAATAAGAACGTTTTATACTAATTGGTGTTTACTTTTATTTCCTGTGATGTGAGATATTTCCAATAGTCAAAGGATACACTTAGACCGAGAATAGAAATTGAAATTCATCATTCTACTTTCTGCTGCGCTGGAAGTCAAACCCAGAACCCCTTGAAAGGTACTACATGCTCTATTGCGCCATCATCATCACAACCCATAATTGTCTCATTACTTGGCTCGGGTCTCCTCTCACAGTGTGAGGGATACAGGCTATAGTCCACCACGCTAGCCAAGTGCAGATTGGCAGATTTCACACAGCTCTGACAATTTTATGGAGAACTCTCAGGTGTACAGGTTTCCTCACGATGTTTTGATACGAAACAAGTGATAATTAGTTTCTAATACGCACATGATTTTATTGAAAATCAAAGGTGCGTGCCGAGCTTTGAAATCAGGAACTTCCGTTTGGCAGACCAACGTTCAAGCCACTAGGCTATCACGGCTAACAATTGTTGCATAATGGTCTCTCAATAACTAGCCGTGGGCAAAATGCCTTTAAATAAATAAACGAGTTCAAGCTTCATCTACGAAAGCTTCAACAAGGTATTTCTGTCCATTCAACTGCAAAGTCAATTGAACATTTCATTTCTCATCTTTTCTTTCACGCATTTATTTTCCTTTTCTTTTTCATTATCTTTTATCTCATTTGTTCTATTCAACGGAAATATTTGTTTCTAAGCATAGTTGAGACTGTGTGTAAAAATAGTTATCACAAAAACTTCCGCAATACAAAACTAAAACTTAGTGGAGATTATCTTCGTTGCTATTTATATCCTTTTGTGTTCGAACTAAAGCCCTCGTTACACGTTGTTTCTGAAGCTCAACATGATTGCGAAGCGCTTCCTAATTTTGTAGGAAAAGTATTTCTTTACCAAATAAGAAAGAATGCGCCCGCGGGATTTTCTGATTTGTAGTTTTTCGATTGACGAGGGTCAACCCTTGTTTTCGGTCCCGCGTTACCTATTGAAAGCATACCTCTTTTTTGCTATTCAATGTAAAATTTACCAAAAATTCTGACTGAAAATCTTGCTATTTTTCCACTGAAATCTTTCAATGTCTGAGTTTGATTGACGTCTTCTTTGTGGCTCGACTCAATGGCCTCAGTGATAAGCTGCTGTAGCAGGTGATCGTTTGTTCTGAAGATTTATTTCTTCGCTACAAATTATTTGTGTAAGTATCTTGGAATATATTTAAAGTTTTGTAGAGGTTAATCTTTAAATGTCCCTGACATTGCTGCCAGGACAGATATAAATAGGGTTTTAGCAGCAACATCACAAGTAACTATCCCTACTGATATTATAAATGCAAAAGTAACTGTCTGTCTGTCTGCTACGCTTTCACGCCTAAGCTACTGAACCGATTTTGATAAAATTCGGTATGAAGATATAACTCAACTTGAGAAAGGACATAGGATACTTTTTATAGCGAAAAAGTCGCGCGATATAACTGAATTCCACGTGGTCGAAGCCGAGGGTGTAAAACTAGTGTGACATAAAAAGGTTTGACAAAGCTAAATACAGTCAGAAACAAACGTGATGAATTCCAGTAGTCCATCTAGTAGAATATTATAAAATGAAAAAACTGAACTGCTAAAAATTTGATAGCCTATCTCAATTTTACAATGGACGCCAATCGAATAACACTTCATTACGTTTTAATGTACCAAACCGTTTGGACTGTAGAGGCTACCAAAGATATGGGCGTGCATAATAATGCTTTAAAAAAACTTAACCCTCTTCTGCCGCAGTCGAGTTAGGGTTAAAAAGTTGGCAAAATCCTTTGTGTAACCAAGACTTATCTTCAGTACTACATGTATTTGTCAGTTTTTGTTTCGTCGCTTTTCATTAAGCTATTCAGTTTGTCATAAAGAATTGTTTTTGTTATTAAATGTAGTTTCCTTTTTCACTCGAATAGCTTTTTGTCCTTTGTTTGTGGTTGTTAATGTTCTGTTTGGGAAGGTTTAATGACACTTGGAGACATTCTGAAACCTTTATAATGTGTTTACTTACTATCTGATTCAGAACCATAATAGTACCTACATTGAATTTTTTACTTAGTACCTACTAACTTAGTATATTTATGGACTGGATTGTGCGTATCTTAATATATAAACTTTTAGCGTACTTAAGGGTGTTTTTCCGAGTAATTTGATTTGTCCCTTTCAATACGTGACCCCTTCATGCCACCACTCCCCTTTTACTTACTCTAGATCTATCATCAATATCGCAGACTTCAATACACATCTAAATTCACCATCAAAACTTTCAGACTATAATATCCTTGAAGCTAAATTTCAAATAGAATTTTAATTGTTCCTGATTTTACCACACGAAAAATGGTTTTTACAACAAAAACCGCGTTCTTTTAAACAAGAAAGTAAATGAGCAAAGATACACGAGATGGAAAGATTAGCAATGATTATAAATAAATAACGCTAAATATGGATAACAATAAATAACGCTACACACTCATAGCCCCACACTAGGATACCCTGTGTTGTGGGTGTCATGGACAACACAGAAACAATCATACCATATATCATATCATATCATATCATACATCATACCCAGACTGAGAACAGAAATTTAAATTCATCATTTAAATTTTGGCCCCGCTGGGAATCGAACCCTGGACCCTTTGAACGATGATCCGGCGTGGTAACCATTGCGCCATACAGGTCGTCTATGATTATATTTTTTTTTACTCGACTACGGTAAAAGAACACTAATGTTTTTCGAGCTTATGTTTATCCTTTTCTTAGGCATCCTTTACAACCCACATGGCTTGATGTATTTGAACATGTGAGGTCTCATTGGACTCGTCTCTATTGTAGGAATTATTTAAGCAATATTTTTATTAGGGCATCACCAAGCTCCAACAAAATTTTTGCAATCAGTTTTTTTTCTATTAACAAGGTTTTTTACGACAAACATCACTATTTTTTGAGGAAGTATTTATTATTTTTATTTTTATTTTTTTTTTAATATTTTTCGTTATAGGGGCAATAGAAATACATTAGTAAAAGTTTCAACTTTCTAGCTACCACGACTTATGAGATACAGCTTGGTGACAAACAGACAGGCAGTGTAGGCTTAGTAATAGTGTCCCGTTTTTATCTTTTAGGTACGGAACCCCAAAACAGTCTCTTACGTATGTGAACCAAAGAAAGATTTACATGAAAATTGTTTTACGCTGACCACAAAAAGTAAGACTCCATTGTTTTTGCCAACAAAGGAAAAATAGGCCTTTTAAGCAATTTCTTCCAGGCACCTTAGAACAAAACGAAACTAGGTAACAAGACAAGTAATTGGAAACATGCATATACATGTGTATACAGTAAAATAACGAAAATTTACGAGTTTCAATATTGTAGGTGCTTTTGTAATAATGTTTCACTTATTATTACTTACTTACTTAAAATTATATTAAGCGTATAAAAAAGGCTTAGTTATATTTATAGAAAATATATAAGTAAGTATTATATTTTAATTATTTTGCTTTGTACAGTGTTTAGTTTTTAAAACTTATTATAATTACGGATATAGAAAAACTATTGCAATGAAATTGTATAAGTAGGTACCTACTTGTTTTCTTATTTGCACCTATAAGGTAATTTTATTATATTTAATAAGAATTGTCTAAAATCTGATGATCACCTTACAATAACGTGGATTATCTACTAGTTTTTTTACCTGTCAATAAAAAATGTTATCTAGGTAGATATTAAAATTAAGTTTAAAATTACATCATCACCCGTTTATTAATACAAAAGCATGATAATCAAGTATTTCAAACACGACCACAACTTATAAGTTGAGGAGACAACGAACAATGCTAGAGAACCGCCTTGGTGAAGTTGAAGAAGTTTGGAGAAGTTCATTGTAGAAATCAAGAAAGTTTAGAGAAGTTCGTTGTTGAAATCAAAAGTAAATGCGCAATGACTTAATAGTTGTTAAGATTCGTTCTTAAGAAAATGGGGACTGCAGGAAATAGTGGATTTCAATAAGGACAATTAGATGACCGTGATAGGTAGGTACTTTAGAATAAAAAAGCATAATATTACGGTTTGTTTACGGTTAGTTCACAGACCAAAAAATATATAGACGCAGTCTTCGGAACAAAAAAGCGTAGTATAGAAAAACAACTTAATAATTAATGATAACGTTTCCCAGTACATTTCTCGGCAGACCTAGCTCGGTAACATAATGTTAGATCGAAAAAAAAGAGAAAAAAATTTACCTCACATTTTTGTTCTGAACACCGAGTCCATTATATTTTTTTGTCTTGTTTTAGTTATGGAACATTCAAAGCTTGTTGTAATAGATTGAAATATGATAATTAAAAATGAAAGTTTGCAACCATGATTCGAAATTTGGAATAATTTCATAACTCAATATCAAACTTATGATGTATTTCTTTGTCAATTTTAACTAATCAATAAACTATTTAAAGACACGATATTCACTACACAGAGTCAATACATAATGTGTATTGCACCAAAATGGCCACCATAAACTGCTTAGCATAATCTGTCCCATTAAGGTGACGCCATGATGGCCGCTCGGGCGCTAAAACGAATGCCCCTCGCAATTTGTCGCCTTAATTCGTGGGCAAATTGTTGGCTATTCCTGTTATCGCGGGAAATTGCTAGCCAGAGGGAAAACTTGATATTTTAGAGTGTTTTTTTGTGTTTGCGCACCGTAAATATTAACATAAACAAAATGTATTTTTGTAACACAAATGAGTAGGAATTTTTGTAATGATATGATAAGCAAAAACTTTTCTAGTCGATAGTTTTGTTTGTTTTGAATTAAGGTATCCAAAGGGCTGTTTCACACGACTGTTTTATACGTCGTTTTTGATACGAGTGTTTTCTGCTTTTTTTGTCGATACTAAGGGCGTATGCACACATATTTTTTAGAACGCGCTGATTGCATTCTTTGCGCATTTTGACAGGTAATATTTGTATAAAGCGACATGAACGCTAGTTGATGTTCTTGGCTATTGTTCTGTTCCCGGTTTGGGTGTATGTTTGTGTATTTCTGTGTTGACCATGGCACCCACAACACAGGGAGTCCTGTGTGGGGCTATGAATGTATAGCGTGTTTATTATTATTCCTGACATATTAGACACAACCTTAGATGGGCAAGTTTTGTATACCTATAACGACAAAGTGAGAATCTTCGTAACATATCGAACGACAAATTTCGACTTGTAGAGACGTTTTCATTACGTCGACATTGCATTTAAATTTTTTATAGGAATTAAAACAAATGATAATGTATAGTGCATTGGCTTAATAGAAAAACATTTTATTTTCTGACAGGGCTATGAAGAAAGTAAGCCTTGAGATTAGTGATATATCACGTCCCTGTTTTTGTGCGATGTATTTCGAGAATATATGCGTACGTAATTATTTATGTAGGTATGTTTGTATGTATGTATTTAAATTAATTTCTGTGGCATATTCTAGAAGTCAAACTGATTGCCGGACATCATAAGGTGTCATTGGATTTATGTCTATTGTGGAACTGATATAGGCTGCGTAAGAAAAGTCAGACTTTTTTATATAGCCGTTTACTTCCGTTACTGTGTTGTAAATATAAGTTTCAAAAAGATTTCGAATCTTATCTGCAGTAAAGGATAGACAGATAGATTAAAGTAACTCACTAAAAAGTGTCTTAAATTTAGTGTGGGCCAACCAAACTTACTGTGTCTGGATTTTTCGTTTCAAACAAAAATGTTCAATCTACTTTTTCAATCTTATTAGCTTAAAAACTTAACTCATAAACTTTTGCCCTATCTAAAGTTATATAAATCGTTGAGTTCCATGTGTTGACTCATTCTTCAGAACAAAAAAATGAAGTCATTTTTTTTCTTTTTTTACGATTTGGCGTATATCAGAGAGCACAGCCTATCGAGCAACGCACCGGAAAACGTTATCAATTGATAAGTACGTTATGTTTTTTTCTACTACGCTCATTTGTTCTGAAGTCTCAGTCTATGTATTTTTTCGTCTGTGATTTGTGACTTAGTCCCAAATCAATGGTTGATGAAATGGTGGATGAAAATTGGCTTAAAAGATCCATGTCTTAGATTAGAACATTATCCTAAAAATTGGTTGCCGTGGGATGAATCCAATAATTTTACAAGACCTATTTTTCACGTTAGAAGCCGTGGGTGGATTGTAAATGTAGGTATACCTAAAGTCTAGCTCAAGCTAAGTTAGGTAGAATCTTTAATCTTCTGAAATCTGTTTCCATTGGGGTATAATTTAATAAGAATGTGCTCAACTTGCGTTAATCGTTCGGGATTTAAACGACTTAAGCGAATGTTGCCTAATTGACTGGTCACCTTCTGTGGCAAAAACTTTGTGAGTGTTTTCGTGTTTCGTGGCAAAGCTTTAAGAGTGTTTTCATGCATCGTGTACTTAGTCGTCCGTCCTAATTGTATCAGCTACTAATTTTTAAGTCGTGCAAGAAGAGGTCAATGACCATAGTTTATTAATGTATTAATGCTATGCAGTTAAGAAAATTTCTACACTTTTGGGATTGTTTCTAAAAATTGACACAAATTCAATTACACGTTGAAATTCGTCTAGCCATTTGAGCTGTAGAGAATATCAAAGAAATTGACATACGACTTGTATAAATACAATCAAAAAACATAACCCTCCTATAGACGCAGTAGGGTAAATATGGCTATCATTCAGCAAGAATGTTGTATCCGGAAACTTAATTTCATGCAACGGAATTTGAGGAGAAACGAATATCACAAGATTATTCGCATTTCCGTTTCATTTTCCACATTTTCGTTTCGACCATCTACCTACTTCGAAAATACCATTAATGCCAACCAAGTCTCTATTTGTGGACATCTAAAATGTTATATTCGTCTGAATACCGTGTTGCTCAATAATTTTTAATCTGTTGTGCTTGGAATAAAGTATTTTTATATTTTATTTTATTTTTCTCTTCTTACTTTCTATTGGTATTTTGCATCAATCAACAGTAATTACCAATGTTAGGTATATCTATCACGGTTTTGAAAAGATGCCTTGGATAAGAAACAGGAAAAGAGGATTTATCACATTTTTATAACCAAGACTTTTTTTTTCTTGGCGTCCTTGTAATATCAGAGCCTTACTCCATGCATAATATTTGAGCATATAAAATGACAGACAGATAAAATAAAATAATGTTCATTTCAATAAAAAAAAATATAAGTAGGTATAGGAGAGGTAAATATAAATTCTTGTCAACTATTACCCGGTCTTAAAACAGAAGAAAAATATTCTTAAGTCATAAAAATCTTTCATTTTAAGAAAACCTAAGCAAAATATTAAAAGCAATGATCGTAAAGTGTAAGAAAATCTGTCCTTTGCTTAACACTTTTGTCCCAGTAACCTGTTTAAACTAAGAATGAAGGATTTAATTAAATCCTTTATTATATCAACAGCTGCCAGCAACATTTTAGAGCTCTCGGTCATGTACTTCACTAATATTTAAGAGTAAAATATAAAATTGGAACATTAAGCAAGACGCTATTTATTCATAGAAACTTAGAAAATAAATTATTAGAAAAAAAAGCCGCCTGAGAAATATTTTATCAAAATAAAAATAATTCGTTCAACTCGGTAAAATGGTAAACATTTTTAGATAAAAAATGTGGGGTGTTGCGTAAAGTTTAGGGAAGGGAGGAAGGGTACAGAAAATCGAAAACTTGCGTTACGTAATACTTGAACACTCCCTTATAACAACACCCACGTCACAGGGAATCCTAGTTGATGTTTTTCAGTATAATTTACAAGGAGAATTTCAATTTAAGTAAAACCACACCAACACCCACAAAATTAATAACTTTGAAAATCTTTGCCTACTTATAGTTATAAATATACTTTTATCTCGAATATTCTGAAGAAATATATCTACTCAATTTACGTCTCGAAACTTATTAAATAAATAAATCTTGAGACGAAACAATTTAAGAATACTTTTGTTTTAATAGAATCAATTTAATGGAAATAATTGGTAGTTTTTACATAATTATTATTATTTCATGACGATCCCGTAGCCTAGTTGGTAGTGATCCTGCTCCTGCGAAGCGAGGGCTCCCGGGTTCGATTCCCGGCCGGACCAGATATTTATGTGACAGATAAATGTTTGTTCTCGTATCATGGGTGTTAGTGATGTGTTATTTGTGTTGTCCATGCCACCCGCGACACTGGGAATCCTACTGCGGTGGGTATGAGTGTGTGTTAGCGTTTAAAATAAATAATTACCTAAAGTTTCAGTTACAGCCATTTAAAAGTTATTATACTCGCACTTGTGTTCAATTAAGGTGTGTAAAATCATGCTTAATGATGTGCAAACGGCGAGAGTTTTCGAATTCAAATTTACGACATTAAAATAGCTGCTAAATTACATTTTACAACATTAAAACGGCGAATTACACGTTAAACAACAACAATAAACGCTTAATAATTCCATTAACAAAATCTAGGGTAATAATTGTAGAGATTTGGGTCCATCCCATACCTTCGTTATAGTGACCAAAAGGGCTTCCGTATCTATTAAGCTTTGACATATAAAACAAGGACCCTTAACCAAAATGGCTAACATTTACGGGTACAAATAGAAACTTTATTTAATTGTTATTTTCGTACAAGATTTTGCAACTAATTAGTAAGGTCTAAGCCTCTAAAGGACCATTAAAACCTATTATGTAAGACTAGTGCTGCCATCTCTAAAATTTTCCCGTCTTGCTTAAAACATTGACATCTGTCAACTAAGGATATCGAACGAGTCTGTTTATTGTTTGGCATGATTTTTGTGGAATCTTAACCGCAGACCGTGTTCTCTTCAATTGGGTTTAAGGTTTATTTATAAAATTGAAAAATTCAATTACTATAATTACTAAGCTAAATAAGATACTATAATTAAAATGTAGAACCATAACGTAAGATCTATGACATGTATTAATCAGTAGAAATAAATAAAAGTAGAAACCTAAAGCTCTCTTTACGTATGTGACGTCTTTACAAAAACGACTTAAATGCGACTTAAATGTCTGGTCCAATAATAGTATTGCAGTCAAAAGTCGTTAATTTCTTTCGATTTTACATTAAACCTTTAATCAAGGGTTTTGACGTGATTTCAATTAATCAAACTCCCGTTAATAAAGAGACAGGACCCCATGCTATCAATTTAACCATAAAAAACAGATTAAAAAATGAAAAGCAATTTTATAAAAGTCTGTAAGATGACAGATAACAGGTTGTTTATACGGGTTCAAAGAACGCGACGTTAACGACATCTGAAGTCAATTCCAGCGCAATAATTACTTTCTAAGAGTAATTAACAAGTTACCCTTATCATCGCGAGACAGAACAACAGACAAAACGACAATAAGTTGCGGAGAGATGTCGTTTATGAAATAATGAACAAGAGATATTATTTCTAATACACTTTCTGTAATGTAGAAGATAAATCTGATTGATTTTATTAATTAACGTATAAAATGTTTTTGGTTATTTTAGGGTTATCTGCGGGTACTGAAGGAATCTATAGTCTATTGTTTTCTATAATGAGTTCTGGTCGAAATTTGACCAAAGAGATTTCTAGTACATAATGAAGCAGTCAGTATTTGATCAATTCCATCTCTTTCCCAAAGGTTTACCAGATTTTTAATCCAAAAATTGTATCAGAAATTTTTATAATTGGCGTTCGAACAATTAATATCGTAATGAATTGCGGGAAACGTATTGTCACGGAAAATATTTTCCTCGAAAAATTTCACACGCTGATTAATGGAGAGATGAAATGAAAAACATTTATGATATCCGAACAGTTTTCCGGTGTTATTTATTGTTCAATGGTTAAGGTGTGTTCATACTCCGTGAATTTTGTCGTGCGGTAATCGCCTTTGTTTTTCAATGGCAAATATGAACGAATACCGTCGGGATTAAAATAGGTGGACAGAGCTCAAAACGTACACTGGATTATGAAAATATGAAATTAAAAAAATATATCGAAACACAGGACACAATTACGTAATGCTTCAGATTTTAAAAAAGCTGTTTTAATGCAATATGTGTCGTATCATTTCGTAACCATTAAAATGTTTGTATGGTTTGTATTTGGGCGCATTAAACTGGGTTAACAGAACTAAAAATGTACATTGAATATTTTTTGAAAAATTGGATGTCATACCAATATACAAATGTCTCATAAAAAAGACGTGGTTCTGAAATATTATGCAAAGTTCAAACTCTCAAATGTTGTGAAATTTTCACCAAAATCATTTTTTATATCTTGTAGGCACTGTATATTCTCTTTTTATGTACCTCTATTTGTAACACTTACGGGACACATACGTTACATTTTCTTAAACGGCTTAATAACTACTTAATATTTCTATTTCAATGCTTATAACGCATTGGTGACGGCTAAAAAAAGAATAATCAAAATTCGCTAGAATTTGCAGCGCAGCATAAATTACAAAGTGCCTTAAAAAGCAGAATAAAAAAAGTAAAAAAACGCTAAATCCCACCATCATTTTAATAAATGTGGCCGCTGCCTTAATTCTGTAAAATTAAATACATAATTGAGAATTCCGGTTAATGATTATTGCTTTTTGGTATTAAAAGCTCTGTGCTTTTGAGGTCAATAATTGTTATGCAAATAATTGCTGAACAATTTTTGTGTTTTTAATCATTTTAATAAAGGCTTAACAAGTTTAGGTTCAGATTCTTACTCATAGATTTCGGTACTTACAGGTTTTGTTAGACAACCAAAAAACAAATTAATTGACATTATTTTAAAATGCAATGATTACCAGGCGGGAATGCCACTAAACGAATCTTTCGTTCGATTCCTAGCGAAGAAATTTGAATGATGAACTTAAACTTTTATTCTTATACACACCCCATGAATTATATCCTATCCAATCACGACAAGGGAATCATAGCGTGGCGCTACGAGTGAGTAGCTTTTCGACATTTTCGTTTGATGTAAGACAAAAGTTTGTGAAGATGGAGAACGAATTTTATCCCAAAAATAAGTTTAAATGGGATTCATAAACGATGCGTTCCTCGTAACAAGTAACGAACAACGTAACTCAGGAGACCTTTCTATATTCTTAATGTTGACGTAAAATTTAACGTCTCTCTATAAGGGCGCATTTACATCATAGCTTGTCATAGCCTGGTGGTTTGAACGTTGGTCTCTCGAACGGGAATTCCTGGGTTAAAACCCCACGGCATGCACCTCTAATTTAAAAAGTTATGTGCGTATTAGATACTTATCACTTGCTACGGTAAAGGAAAACATCGTGAGGAAACCTGCACACCTGAGAGTTCTCCACAAACTTCTCAAAAAGTGTGAAGTCTGCCAATCTGCACTTCGTCAGCGTGGTGGATGGCCTATACCCTCACACTGTGAGAGGAGACCCGAGCCCAGCAGTGGGATAGTTATGGGTTGTGATGAGTAGATGCTCATTTTATTCCTACTCGAGTATACCTCGTTTTTTTCGTCGTGACTTAAAAAGTAAACAATCTTACTGTGACTTTTTATTGTAATTATCGAGTTCAAAATAAGACAGACACAAATAAAATAAAAAATTAAAGAATAAACAATAATTTTATGTTAAAATAAATTTCTGTAAAGATCTAAATTTTTTTTTTAATTAATGAAATAAATAAAAGTAGTGCCAAGATAGTTTACTTTTTAAATCACGACGAAAAAAACGAGGTATAAATTGTTTCAGTGTGAACAAGTGTAGAACATTATTTCGTAGTTCTGTCTCTTAAGGAGAGAGAGAGATAACAAGAAAGAATGTTCTTTTTTTAGCTCTAGCTCTTCGTTCGTTTAGTGTAAATCCACCCTAAGACGAAGCACTAAACTTTGTTCCACAGGGTACACTATTAATGTCAGCAAGCAAAACTGAATTTTTTGTCGAATCCACGGCACTTTTTATTAAGTGGAAGATCAGCCAATTTTCATATTTCACGCTCGTCGCGTTAAATGCGATAAATTTTGCTATCGTTGTAAGCAATGTCTTCTTATGAGTGGCGTTGAAAATGTGTAAGGGTTTGTATACGAAGTATGCTGACGACGCGCGTTGGTTGCGATGCAAACGCGCGTTTTTAGGGCGTTCTATTTACGTTAGAAGTAATAATTCATCTATACATCTAAATAAAATGAAAGTGTCTGTCTGTACACGGTACAGATACCAAAATAACAATGTTTTTAAATTTTTGTCTGTCTTTCTGTTTGATCCAGCTAATCTCTGAAACGGCTGAACCGATTTTGACGGGACTTTCACTGGCGGATAGCTGATGTAGTAAGGAGTAACTCAAGCTTACTTAGAGTATTTTTTTTACCTTCGTTTTGACATTGGTTTAGCGAAGCGAAGCGAGGGCGGGTCCATTAGTAGAAAATAAAAATCCTGCGAAAAATATTTTCGGAGTATGTTGCTGTCATATTAACATAATGAGACGAATCAAATGACAGCTCACAAGTTTATAACCGTCTACCCGTTTACACTGTAGCGCTTGCCAAAGTCACGGACATACATACATACGTTAAAAAACATTGTCCTCTTACTGGCGCAGTCGGGTAAAACTCTGTAGATCTTGAAACACTTGCCGTATTAAACGAATATTATAACGTAAGGTACAATTTGATATTAATAGCAACAGTCTGTAGTGGTTTCGTTAACGTTGAAGCTTCATCTAAGTTAAGCTGAGACATCTCGAACTCTATTAATTTCTGAGGCAGAACTTTGTGCCGTGAGGTTTATTTGCCAGAATCGATCGTGCACAATGGCTTCACAACAATCGTGAGTACCCGTTAAGGTTAAAACAACGATTTGTAATCGTTACCATGAAAGTATGTTGTGCAATTCCAGGTTCGATTTTCGATGAGGCAATAATTTGAAAGTTGTATTCTTATTTCTATTCTCAGTTGGAGTGTGTCCTTTGTCTATGTGTATTTGTCGTTAGCACTCTTACCACAGATATTCCTATTGTGGGAAAATTAACGTGTAGCGTTAAACTAGTAATAGTAAATAGAAAAACAAAAAAACTCGACTACTAAAAATATTTTAGCAGTTGGTGTGACGTAATAAAAAAGATAGCCAATGTCAGTCCCACAGAGACGAAGCCAATGCCACCTCACATATTCACTTGTTAAGCCATTTGAACGGTAGAGGGTGCCATAGTAATTACATTCGTTTCAAAAACATAACTGACTCCTCGCAGTGTTAAAAATACACCTAACATCTCTCGGTTAACTGTATCTGTTGCTGTAAGTAAAATTTACGATTGAATAGCAATTAATTTAAACCACAGTTGTACTGTTTGAGGATTATGTTGTCTAGACGTGTTTACTGCCACGCTGGCATATAAATTGTGAATTAAAACTTCTTCGACTCAACAAATGGGTATCGATTTTGCGTTATTCAAAAACCACGTCTGAGTATGTGTACGATAGAGTATTTATATTTTTAGAGGCTAGCCAGTAGGGCCCTTGCATACAATGTTTTTAAAGCGTTGAGAAACGCGCGTTCACATCGCATTCTCAGCGTTTTGTAGATAGTAATTGAATAAAGCGATGTGCACACTAAAGAAATGTTTAAAATGTAAAAACGTTGTTTGCATAGACTCTCAGAAGGACCACTCTACGTATTGCTGCCAACATAATGATAATAAATCTGATAAGTTGACACATACATACATGCTCACATGCATTTATTTTTAATAGATCGATAACATTTATAATTATGATTTGTTTTGGAAGCCTTTCCAAGCTCAATACAAAACACCAATAATAGTACTACAACAATGTACTCAGTCTATATTGTATTGGATACCTTCATAGAGCTTTGTGCTTTACTTTTTACACTTAATAAAGGTAATGGAATGAAAGTGTTTCTTCGCTCTATCGCTCATCAGTGTCTGGCGTCGGGTCGTGTAAAGGATGCTTTATAGAATGAAACACATCAATGGTGAATGGAAATATTCCGCTCTTTATAATTCAAACCGTAGAATGCTTAACCGTAGAAACGGGCTATGTGGATATTTATTTAAAAATATATTTATCTTTATTTTATCTTATTTATTTAATATATAATCTTTATAGTCAAATTGTTTTATTTAGATGTTAGGTATACTAATATTTATTATCAAGATTTAATTTGCACCTTTACATATTTACCCGCTTTTTTACTATTTCCGTAGTTTACTCAGTTAATTTAAGGTATCTAAACAAGTTTTAAATTACCACTTTTTCACCTGAGTGGAATCTTGTTTGAAATCCTTACGATGCATCCACACCGGAGTTATTTTGTAGAGCAACATTTTGATCACGATAACATTTAATAACTCTTGTTCAGTGACATTAATCTATGCTTGTTATTGCTCGTCATTAAATAAAATAATAATGCAATAGTTATTAGTAATACTATTAATTTATTAGTTGATGTAAATATTTGTGGTTTAATTACGGGAGTGGCGTGGTCACTCAGTTCCTCCTTCATCCAAACTATTTTTCAATAAATATTAAAATAAAATAAAAAACTGTTTATATTGACAGCTCCGTAGCCTGTTTTATAGTTTTTTTTCGTGATCCAATTTCCGGCTAGGGCAGATATACCAGTATATTATATTTTTTTACTTATGTTTTACGTATCTGTGACAAGGAATCTGGTGCAATGTATGATGTGTAAGGCTTTGTTTGATGCTATCCGCATTCTTCTTCATATTTATTTATTTTCCGTAAATGTGTAACAAGAAGTCACATTATACGTCTATTATGCACATATAGCTGTATTCAAGCATGAAAATATAACATATAAAAATAAATTTAACAATAAGCCTTAAAAAAATACAATTTCAAAATGTAAAATGTCAACATGTGTTTTTTATATACGAGTAGTATAATTCATGAAATAAATAAATACGAATTACGAAATAAAAATTTGGAAACGTTGCTCAATAAAAAGTAACTGCAATGTGTATGCACCATTACATTTTTTATTCGCTTCCCATTTACCTCGGCAGAGACATTTTAGAGTGCGCTTCAGTACTTGTTGACTTGTTGAGATATCTGTTTTACAATTTCATGCATTGCAATTTCATAATTTAACCTTCCTTTAGAGGTTTTACTCCTGTTCAAGTATTTAATGATGATGGAGCACTTAATAGGATTAAGAGTTGGTTACAAGTTTCAATTTTAGAGTAAAATTTGAAACCATAAAGCGCTCTTAAGAAGGTGTATCTACGTCTTATAATAAGGAATTAGTATGGAATTACATTATTAATAAATCTCTTTGAGGTGGACATTGTATATTTCAAGATGCCTGAAAGTACTTTACGATTGAAATAAAAAGGATTAAAAAAAATTTGAATGAAATTTGTGGTTGCTTGCTAGACGATACGCATGTAAATAAAGGTTTATTGTAATAGTTTTGAATAATTAGATTAATAAATATTTTGCTAGAAAAAAAATCCCGACAAGAAAAAAAATTTTTAGGGGGTACCGTGATAAAAAAATATTCTCCCTACTATGCTTATAATAAAGACGAATCGAATGACACCTTACATGTTGAAATCCATCAATTCCTTTAAGCTGTATATCATCCTGAAAAAATTTACATACATACAAGAATAAGTTGGAGAAAAGCAAACCTAACGCAATGAGGTAATAAAACTTTAGTTCCCGTTAAATTAATGAACTTACCGTAGCTCATTTTTGTAATTAACTGAAGAAAGTTCAAAGATTTTTCATCTACAAGCGTTCTCAATACTAGTGGGACTAAAAACTTTTGACCATTTGTCATACAAAACCGCCTGGTCGTGAGCTGTTTGAGAAGTACCCGACGTAAAATTCAGCTTTCCTTTTTTGCCTTTCCACAACTTTCTTAACGTTAAAAAGCTCGCAAACTTCACTGTTTTAAAATTGTAGACCTGATTTCAATACAAGATACTTTTAATAGTGAAGTTCGATAAACGAAACTAATGAGGTAATTCGTCCTTCTTACGAAGTAAAGTTTTGCGTAGATGGCGCTACTAGAGTTTTATAAAAGGTCATTTACCTTTACAATCATTTATATTCTGTGTTGAATCCTTAATTTAATTCAAGGACTTTTTGTTGGCGACACCCCACAAGAGCTTTAGTAAAAAATATATTAACCTATCTTTTTGATAACGTCTCTTTATAACCCGATTATTCCAAAAGTAGGGTAATGTTTTTTACGATTGTGTGTGCATGTATGTTAATTTCTTTGGTATGCACAAAAGCTCAACTGGCTTGATGGACTGTAATCGTGAGGTGTCATTAGATTAATCTTCATTGTGGCATAGGCTATATATTTTTTTAATTATTCCTCCATCGTTTTTTCAGTACGTTTATAACACCTCTGTAGTTCTAATAAAACACTTCATTCACATATGCTTACTATTATACCTCGTTTTTTTCGTCGTGATTTAAAAAGTAAACAATCTACTTTCATTTATTTCATTAATTTAAAAAAATATTAAGAAGTATACAGAAATTTATTTTAACATTCAATTATTGTAGAATTAAAGAATAACTTTCATTTTTTTTCATTTGTGTCTGTCTTATTTTTAAATCGATAATTACAATAACAAGACACTGTAAGATTGTTTACTTTTTAAATCACGACGAAAAAAACGAGGTGTCTTTATTTGAACTGATGTTTTATTTTTTTCTTTCCTTTTAACAGAAATGTAAACCGCCAACCCTGGTCGTAATTCAGGGTCATTGCCATCTACGCAATAAATAAAACTCACTGGAAACCACCCATTTTTCGTCGTGAAAGTAGTCGATATTATTCAGATGGCGTGAACCGTAATCAAGAAAGATTGTGATAGGATATACCGTCATAAGTTTCAATATACGTTCAAATGAACGGCCGTTACCAACGACAGACTCAATTTTGTGATTTATGGTTGAAAAAAACGTTCCAAAAACGCATAAAGTAATATTTAATACCATTTGTATTCGACCGCGACAGAAGGATTACGTATATAATGTATGTCTATTTATTTAGCACATAATTATTACTGCACAAATGTCTTAACAGATTTCAACATAATTTTATAAACGCTAAACGCTAACACCACTCTTGCCCCAGCAGTAGGACACTAACACCCATGACCCGACAACAAACATTTATCTGTCAAATAAATATCTGCCCCGGTCGGGATACGAACCCGGCACCCCTCGCTTCGCAAGCAGGGTCATTACCAACTAGGCTACGGGGTCGTTAAAATTATGACGTGTTATTGGGCATAGGTGCGCTCGAAAAACATTACTTTTCTTACGCAGTCGACAAAAATGTCGTTTTCTTCGCTATCAACACAATGCCTCAAACTTTGGTAATAACCGAATTCAAATTCAAAATTTATTTATGTAGGTATCAATGATACACTTGCAAAGATACGTTTTTTTTAATTTATTCCCGTTTCGTAAAGGTGCTTTGATATAGAGAAGAAACGGGGGAAAAAACTCCTTGCACATCTTTAAAAACAATAAACATACCTATATGTTCGCTGTCATGTCTACTATGTGGTGTACAAGCAATAAAGTGTTTATCTATCTATCTATCTATCTATATATAAGAACTACACATACTCATGAATCTCTGTCATTAATACAAGTATTTATAAATCTATACTGATAATATAAAGCTGAAGACTTTGTTTATTTTGTTTGAACGCGCTAATCTCAGAAACTACTGAACCGATTTGAAAAAATCTTTATTGTTAGATAGTCTATTTATCAAGGATGGCTATAAGCTATATACATTATGCTATAGGCTATATCACATCTGATTTATCCAATCAGAGAGGAGCAGCAATAAAAAATATTGCGAAAACGGCAAAATTACGCGGGCGATTGTTAGTTATTTATAAACCAAAGTGATTCTTATCTACATTGCAAAACGTCTGCCAGGCAAGTTAGACTGTACTAAATGGTGTTTATTCTAGAAACGTCTATTGCGGTATATCTTAACTGAATATTCTACTGTCAGGGAGGCTCAATGGAGGCTATTTGCGCCTTGTGCGCCAAATCACTATTTTATTCCGTGAATATGAATCATCAGCTATGATTCTGAGCTGGATTTATGTCTCTGATAGCCTGTCTAGATGAGATGGGCGTTGGAATTCTATTTAGGAATATAAATACACCTCAGACCAAAAAGTAAATAGACACAGTTTTCAGTACAAAAAATAAGGTAATTTTTTTCTTTTTTTTTGATTTGACATACTCGTATGTCACAAATCACGGCCTGTTGAGCAATGTAGGTACCGGGAAATGTTATCATTTGTTAATTACGTTGTTTTTATCTAGTAGGTACGCTGTTTTGTTCCGAAGGCGGAGTCTATATATTCTTTGGTCTGAGAAATATACTTAATAGGTTGACGTTTTGTATTATTCTATTACAAAATGATTGTAATTAAAAGGTAAATTTTTACCTACGTCTCTTTCTAACTCTAATTTAGTTTAACTATTTAAGAGACTTAAGAAAAAATGAGTAACGTCTTGCAGTACCAATCTTTAATAAATGAAATATTTAATTTTCATTAGTAAGGAAATTGAAGTATAAAATAAATTTCAGGACAACATCTGTCTGGGCGGCTAGTATTGCATAATTAGGGCTAATTCCTTATTCCCTGTTAACAAGGGATTTACTTTGACAACTACAATGATTTGTGGGTATACAAAGCATTTGGCTATTAACCAATTATATCAAATGAGTTAACACAATCAAATGACGTATGAGAGTAAACTGAAGCGAAATTACGTGGAATTTGACTAGCATAATTAGTTTGCCGTGTAATTATAGATGACGTGTTATTATTGTACCTAATTATTATAATGACAAGGATTGGCTTAAACTTTGTATAATACATTATAGGTTAAGTAAGGTAAGTAAGTAGGTTAAGTAAGTATATTATTAATCCTGTAATTTGAGTAAGCCGCTAAAAATTTCCTTACCTTTTAAAAATTTGTTAAAAAAGTTACCTCTTTAACCTATGAGAAGAACCTATATAAGAAAATTGATTTTACCCGGTCTTTAAAATGTTATCAAAACAAATAATGCAAGTAACCTTTTTCTATACTTATTTGATTTTTTCCTAATAATTAGATCCTTTTACTCCCATAAAATAGCTGATTTACCCCCATGTAAATAAATTTAAATCTAAGCGCTTATTGATTTGTCGTATTTCGGCTAAGGGCGTCTAAAGTGCTTTGATAATTCGAGTATTATAGAAGATACAAGCGATTTCTTTCCTTGAGTTTAATATAACATATTTAAGCTTTCCATACCATATTTATACTTAAAAAAGTCACTTTCATATCGAAGACGACTCCAAAAACAGCTCATATATTGAAATTCGTCTGTCCTTTTTCTGTAGTGTGTCTAAAAAAGGATATAAGTACATAAAAAAAAAACGAAAAACATAACCCTAGTTCAGGTGCATTCGGTATAAAATTTAGTGATTAACTAGCTCCCGCCCGCGGCTTCGCCCGCATGGAATTCGGGTACATCGCGCGACTTTTTCGCGATAAAAAGTATCCTATGTCCTTTCCCAAGTTCAGTTGTATCTTCATACCAAATTTCATCAAAATCGCGAAAGCGTAGCAGACAGACAGATTTAAAGATTTAAAGATTTATTTTCAAAGAGAGTTACATTCGCATTTATAATATTAGTTAGGATTCCTGAAAAAGTCGTCAAAACTGTTAATTTAATATCAAAACGTTTTACAATTATGATTTCATTTTAAAACTTTAAAATTTAATTTTCTCAATGATCTCTCTCAAACACTGAAGCGCTCTTGTGCTGAAGTGAATATCTTTCATGAACATTTTCCGTCGATTTCAAATTCTCTGAACTAAAGTAATCGTTATTGTCCAGTATTAAGGTGCATACTGCATTGAATACCGGTTGTTTATATTCGACCTTATAGGATCGATAATACGGTTTGAAGTCTATACATTGATTTTCTTATATCATTAATCAAAAGTGGGTTTTGTTAAACAGTAGGTATTTATCACTTTTAATATTTTTGTAACTTTGAAATAATATACTTTAAAGCGTCGAATATATGTAAGACATATTTTTTGGTATTCGTATTTTTTATTTTTTAAAAGTTCTATTTAAAATAACGCCTGGAATAAATAAATAGCAAAGTTTTATTAAAGCTAATGCTGATTGATAGATACGTATAAATTATTTATGTGTATAGTTTTTGATTATTAGTTAAATGCGTCGGCTATTATTAAAAGATTTCATAGTTTTCAGAACAGTCACCATAGTCTACAATAGAAATATCATGGGTAAGTTACGATCAATAGGACTGAAATGAGAATATTTTATGGCTATATTTGAATACTTAAAGGTTAAAGGTCGCACGGAATTTTTATGGGATTCGAAGTGTTATATGCGAATGAATACTAAGAGCCCTTCTACAATGTCTTTGCCCTAGTGATAGTTTCCTGTGTTTAGCCCATTTTTACTTGTCCTATTTAGCACGCAGTTTTACGTATACCTTGTATAGAAAATCATACATTTTCATGTTATTTATACTTTTCTAGTAATTAATGTTTAAGTGATTTCATCACTTCAATGTTAAATGTGTTTAAATATTCACAAAAATTGCTTTGAAAATTAATGTTTATTTAAAAATTTGATATGATAAAAAAACAGTCTATAGAAAAAAATTTAGAGACATCATCATCATAATCCGTAACTGTCCCACTGCTGGGCTCGGGTCTCGTCTCACAGTATGAGGGGTACAGGCCATAGTCCACCACGCTGGCCTAGAGATAATTGGAAGATTTCACATCACCTTTGATTACGTTGGAGAACTCTAAGGTGAGTAGGTTTCCTCACGATTTTTTCTTACACCGAAGTGACTTTATAAACAAAAATATTTTATAATACTTAACCATCTATGTCAATCAAAATGAAAGGGCTCATGTTATAGATAGTCCACAGTGTTCTACATCAGCAAGAAGTTAATTAATTAGACAGAACGAACTAAATAACAATATTCAAATAATGGATAATGTAAAAGTACCCTTATAGCCAAGATATTTTATGATGTGCGAAGAAATAAAACATCCAAATCGCAGAATTTGTTTCGCAAGAGTCGTGATTGCTTTTTGATATGCTTCAGTTGCTAAGGGCAAATTCACACGTGCGATAGCAACAATAACTGTTTTTTGATGTGAAACAACTATAGGAACAGGTGTAAACTGGACCGCTACTCTGTACTAAGGTATATAATACAGTGTACATAAAATGTATAATATAAATATGTAAATAAATATTTACTAAAAGTCACCATTTTCAGAAAGGAATTTGGTATTACTTTTTATTATGCTATATTTCGTTTTTGTAAGAATCTTGCCTTTTATACATATTATACAGACCAGAAAATTTATATCGACACAGTCTCGGAACAAGGAAGCGTAGTAGGGAAGAACATAACGTTAATAACAAATGATAACGTTTCCCGGTTCATTTGTCGGCAGACCGTGCTCGGTGACATATGTCAGATCGTAAAAAAATAAAAAAATTATCTCACTTTTTTGTTCTGAACACTGAGTTTATTATATTATTTGGTACTTACTAATGGTTTTTGAGCTAGGTCCACGACGGAAGAACGTATACACTCGTAGGAAAGTAAAGAGTTCAGAGTTCGCTACGGATCTCTAAAACCTTTATTTTATACGGAGAAACGAATAATTTCAATAATGCGATCTCTTTTTACGAAAGAAATATGATACGTCCTATTGTACGCAAATGGATAGGGGAGATATATTTAATCTTATTTGATTCATTTTCCTTATAGGGATCATCATCTTATCTTTATATAATCCTGCCTTTTAAAATAATATTATGTAGGAATATAATGTAGGGGTTTGATAATTTCAAAACGCCTTAATCTTCACTTCTATACTAATATGAAGCTAAAGAGTTTGTTTGATTGAACGCGCTAATATCAGGAACTACTGGACCGATTTGAAAAACTATTTTAGTGTAAGATAGCCCATTTATCGAGGAAGCCTATAAGCTATATAACATCACGCTAAGATGAATAGGAGAAGAGCAGCAAAAAAAAAAGCGAAAACGGCAAAATAACAGCGGAGCCGCGGGCGATAATTGTTAGTATACTTTTAGCATACTTTAGTCACACATTGAAATACCTAAATGGAAACAGTTACAAATATTCTAAGTGGGCTGTGATGGGCAAGTTTGAAATACTTGCCTACCCATTCTTCATAGTACGAGTCAGTGTTTAGGTGAGATTGAAATTTAAAGCCTTTAAGTTCCAAGGTAAAATTCCGTTTTAACATAAATACTAGTTCGCGTCATCGTTTCGCTCCGGGAATTCTACGCCTTAGCAATCGCAACCGAAAGAACCAATGTGTACCTATTCGTTGTTCTGTGGACAGAATTGATACAATTTTGTTTTAATAATAAGAAAGAAAAAATAAACATTATGTTTGTATACAAACATAAAAAAGTAACGCCCCGCAACTGATTTAATTTAGTAACGATCCAGCAATGACCTAGTCACGACATGGCAACGACTTATTGCGTGCAGGCTGCTTAGCTCAATTTATAGCGTCTAAGATACGATTTCATACATGGCTGAAAATTAATTTTTATGGCACAAATTGGGACCCCAATAGCCGGGGGCCCCACAACATTAATGCTGTATATCGATATCGCGATAACTACCCTCCAGGCAAAGTTATTAATCAATTTATATTTTAATTAAACTTTCCATATTAATTAAATATCGACCGATAATTATTTTCCAATATAGATTGCGTAGTAATCACCTTTCTCCTTTAAAATGCAGCGCTCGTACCTGTAACAAAGATATGAAAGTCGTTAGTGGGTCGTTCATAGATGGCGCTACTGGTCGTTACTGTTATCAAAATGCAATGAGTATTGTAATGTT